>JACEEZ010005393.1:40000-70000 GCA_016584305.1 Chionoecetes opilio | reverse complement strand
CAAATACAACAACAACAACAACAACAACAACAACAGCAATAGCAAAAAGCAATAACAACAGCAATAGCAACAACAACAACAACAACAACAACAACGAGGAGAAAGAATTACCGTAGATAACAGTAAAGTCGCCAGGACAACTTTTTTTTCTGTTTAAAGAGACGTGTGGTGGCGTTAATACTTACATTTCTACATTCATGATTTCAGGAAAGTTAGAAGGGCTATTTGGAGAGTCTGTGTCATTTTGTGTCTTCATCTGTGTCATATTATGGCTATAAATTTACAAATTACAAAAATATCACCAGAGTGGTGACCAACAATAAGGTCGCCAGTTAGTGTTTATGTTCTGAGTGTCCTCCCGCAATCGACGTCGCCCGAAAAAAAAACGAGTAGCGAAATTTGAAACCGTATATACTTGCAGATGCAAAGCATAAAACAACACTGAAACGGTAGATTATACAGTCATGATATAAAGTACTGTGTATCATCTTCAGTGGCACATAAAACTCAGTAGTGATGCTATAATTCGTAATATTTGGCGGCTGGCGACATTATTGCAGCTGGCGAATATTCTGTTATCTACGGTAGGAAAGTAAGAAGATAAAAAGAGGAAAAAGTAGGAAAGGAAGAAGAAGAAAAGAGGAAGAAGTAGGAAAGGAAGAAGAAGAAAGAGGATAACGACGACAAAGAAGAAGAAGAAGAAGAAGAAGAAGAAGTAAATAAATAAGAATTAGAAAAATATAAAAAAAGAGAAGGAAAATAGGAGGAAAATGGCACAAATTGTAGTAGGGACAGAGAGATATCAGCAAATTAGGAGATGAGGTGTTAAAATTTGTTTGATACTAATAAAAGTAGTAGTAGTGATATGGTTGGATGCCACAGCCATTACCGACAAAGGTTGGAGCTGAGACCGCCAAATCTTGCACACCCGCCTGTTAAAAAAAACATGTACTCTAATGTAACCATATATCATGGCACCGCGGCAGCTTGTCAAGTGAATAGCTTTGAACAGTTCCTGCCGATCTATGTAACTTTACAAATACCTGCCTCATGACAGGAGAGATCTAAGTGATGTTGTGAAGTAATATCGACGGCATCGGGGAACACTACGTCGTTTCTGGGAGCTGCCCCACGAAGGGATCAGGACAGCCACTCTGACCTAAGCATTTTTCTGTGAATTTGACCCCCTTTTCGGGGTTATAGTGTTGTTAGGACGTGCAATCCCTGCACGAGTATGTTAAAAAGTTTGTCCGAAATGCAGGATAATATCTTTCGTGTTTAACCCTGACGCTGTGCTGCCTATGTTCAATCACACACAAGACATGAACTTGCCGGAAACTGTTTGCGGTAAAAGTTAGCTAAATCTTCGTTAAGGAAACAAGAGGAAAGTTCACAGGAAAAATCATTGTTCAGTGCGCTCTCTGTAACCACGAGTTGATTTATCCTACATATTATGTATATAAAACAAAGACAAAAGTAATTTTCGATCTAATCAATCAAGTATTGGGGGCATACGCAGGGGGGCGCGTCGCCTCGCCCACACTACGACGCCACTCCCGGGGGTCACCACGCGCGAGTCCCCATGCAGACTCCCTTCCCATACCAAGCAACTCTCGACAGGAAGCATCAACTTGCCCCAGCCACGAGCCTTGAGGGCGCCCTCTTGGCCTCCTCCACGCCGGAGTGTCTCTTTCAGATACTACCAGGTGGGAAGGATCGGCCGCTGACGGAGCATACCTCCAATATCTATCTTAGCATAGTCCAAACTCTTCATAACCCATGCCAGCAACAGCACCTTCACGTCACCACCTATATCATACCTGCTCTGCTGGGAGACTTGTAGAGTTGCTTCTTGTTGCATTGGTGGTGCTATCTACCCTGCCTTCGCTTCCTCTCCCCACCTACCCACTGATCTATCTGCCACCCTCACTCCCTGTCTTCCTTCCTCTCTCCTTCCCAGGACAACTTCCAAGGATTTCCTTTGACTTCAGAGGCAGAAAGTGGCAGCCGCTCTCACGCACTAATTGCTTCAAAGTTATCAGAAGTGACGGCGAGAAAGCAACCCACTCCCAGACGGAAAAAAGACAACAGTTATAAAAAGAAAATGTATTTTTTTTTGGAAATTTAGAGTTGAACCATCATGACATTTCTGCAGGAAAGGTGGCAAGCCGCGTCTGCCATGGTGCTTCCCCCGTAAAGCACTAGAACAACGCAAGAGAGAACAGGACGAAAAAGAAGAAGTTTGAAGAAAAGTAAAATACAGGAAGACTAAAATTGATCAGGAGAACGTAACAAACGATAGACATACTAATAAGTAATGAATGGCTTTCCAGAACTGACCATAAAACAAAATGATCACAGACAAGTCACAGCCAGCTAAGAAGACGAGGATCGGAGAGACGTGACAGGATGTCCTTCCACGCCTTTTTTTTTTTTTTTTTTCCCCTATTGGGCCTCCAGCAGGGGAGGACCACGGGCTACGCCTCCTTTACGCGGGTGACAAGTGGTGCTGGCGTAGCGGCTCCTCACCACCACCCCCATCTATGCACAATCGGCCAGCCACAGTGTTTGTACCCGCGCCATGTCTTTATAAGTTAATCAATCACGGCGTTATCTGGTGTGTGATGAGGGAGCGTGGCAGCGCAGAGGGGCCGCGGCTGTCCTCCTTTGTCTTGTTTTAATTGAATTGTATTTCAGAGGCTGGATATGGACTTACATATACTTCAAAGATACACAACAAACGAGAAATATGATAAGAAAGGATGTCACAAAAGTTCAAAGAAAAAAAAAAGATCTTTCTATTGAAATCAGAAACAAATTAGGGTGTTTTGTTACATTAAGAACAAACTTGCCTCTCGAATCATTTAGCGAAAGAGTAATGGTCTCTTGTGTGCCAGCGGGGAATGTTGGGAATGACGTCATCAGCGGCAGTCGCTATGACAGGGTATGGCGGTATGTGCGGCTGAATAGGTGCTGGTGTGGGCGTCACTGAGCACAATACGAGTATTGACATTCAACCACCTCATATTGAGCCTGCCTTGCCTTCCAATATTTGTGTTACCAATTCAGCTGAACTTTTCATCAGCGCTGTGCAAAGTCCCTTTTTCTCTATTTCTACATCCTTATTTTCTTCATATATCTGAAATTCCATTGGGTACGTAAGAAAACCATAAAGATATAAATAAAATTACGAGACCAAAAAATTGTCATAAGAGGATGTCTGGCGTCCTGTTGGCACTCTATAGCAAGCAGCACAACGCTAAGCTAAGGCTGACTCAATATAAACCTCTATACTGCATCACAACAGCACTTACCTGCCTCAAACAACTTTTTTTTCTCATCATCCTAGTTTCTCCATTAACATAGACCCTGTGAGTAAATACATATATAAGGAATCTAATAACGGAGAAGATAAAATTCTGAGTACCGGATGCCTTACCTTCAGTCAAACGTTCTTTTCAGTATTAAACTCCACGGTCGGTTATTAGGCAGGTGCTGGATATAAGTAGAGGTGGTGAAGGAGGTAAGGTAGAGTAATAAAAGTCTTTATTAACGATGTTTTCCTTTCTCCCAGAAGCCAGACAAAACAAGAAGTAAATAACGTAATTGATTTTTTGAGAGAAAACGAAGGAAAAGTAATGAGAGAGAGAGAGAGAGAGAGAGAGAGAGAGAGAGAGAGAGAGAGAGAGAGAGAGAGAGAGAGAGAGAGAGAGAGAGAGAGAGAGAGAGAGAGAGAGAGAGAGAGAGAGAGAAGCAAGGAAAGAGGAAGAGAGGCACCATTCGGAGGGAGGAAGGATAGGGACACTCTGTCTTCATACGTTTTGCATATCTGCATCAATCTTCCATTAAAGACTCAGCCTTTCAATCTCTCTTTCCCCCCCAAAGCAAGTCTTACTATTGCTTCATCCTTGTGTTTCCCTAAAAGATAACACACAAGCCACGGTTCACTTGATACAGTCACGGAGGGCCCACCATCACCTTGGCTATAAATTACTGTTTTATTATGGTCGTATAATATTACGTTCTTGATTTATATCTTTATTTGATTAATCTTGTTATTTCCTGAAGGGATGACTACAAGAAGTAAGTGTGTGTGTGTGTGTGTGTGTGTGTGTGTGTGTGTGTGTGTGTGTGTGTGTGTGTGTGTGTGTGTGTGTGTGTGTGTGCGTGTGTGTGTGTGTGTGTGTTGTGTTATAGTCACACTCTCAAGTAAATTTCAAGAACCTTTAATGGACTCAGAATTCAGTAAAAAATTTATTAGAGACAAGGCGAACACTGAACCATTCACTTACCCCCTTTTTCCATCCCTCCACCCCGGCAAACCCAAACCTAGACCTTTGTACCGCCCTTACTCACACGGGGCGTTAGTGTAGGTTTCTCCCATGTATAGCGGCAGGGGTCTGCCTTCCCGCCCCGCCCCACCCATGGTTACTACTAATATGACAGGGCGAGGAAGCTTCGGACTTTTACGGTATTTTTTTTTTTTTTTTTTTTTTTTTTTTTTTTTTTTTATACATTTGTGCCAATAGCGCCTCTAGGCAGTGACTTCTAAGGATCGGATGGTAGGCCCTGGAGGTTCACTTGACGGCTGTGATGGTTGGCTCTCGCCCGTGGTGGCAGGATTTTTATAGTGACACCTGTGAGTAGAGGCTCATGCCTCCCCCCTGTGTCCTCCGATGCACTCGCAATCGAAGGTAGAGTTAATGGACAGGGCATGTGGGTGTTCTTAGGCCACTCGACGGTGCAGAAAGGTTTTGGTTCTCATCCGGGACCGAACTCGAGTCACCGAGAACGCCACTCGAAGACTCTAACCACTCTACTACTGCCACCCCGTTTGGGCACCATAAGCACAGCCTTATGTGTGTCAGCCCAGCTTGGCACACCATGAGCATCTATTTTCCATTATTTTTACATTACACAAAGCTTATGATATATGTCAGTGATTGGCGTGACAATAGTTTTATGGTGTTATACTTTTCTTTCGTTTTTTTCATTAGAGTAAACTTACATCTCACGGATGGTCTTTACTCATACTGACTGTGACAATATATTTTGATGACGTCCTCTTAATTACATTTTACATAATATGCTATTAACTACCTGCATATACGTTTGTGTGCGTGTGGAATTTACTTTTTTCACAAACTATATCGTGACGTTGTTGGTGGCGGGGAATTGTCAAAGTCATCGCCACCACACATCAAGCAGAGAGGGTACAGGGCTGGGGCATCCCTGTTCCTCTCTTTTCAACAAGCTTTTGTTTGTCTCTCTTTGGGGGTATTCCAAAATAATTATATACGTGGCCAAGCAAAACGCATCGCAATGAGCAACAATAAAGCATTCCAGTTACCAGTTGGTAGAAGTACATAACCATGATGGATGGAAAACAGGGAGAAAGCCATTGCCGTGAGCCTCGGGATGAGACGGCAAGCTAAAGCTCAAGTTTATGGATGGCAGCATCGCCCAGTGATTCATTGCTACCTCCTCGCACTGCTTTGCACAGCGTTCCCCAAAATACTTTCTACAAAACTACAGAGCTAAAAACAGGTAGCTGCATAATACTGGTAACGCTTCACGAAATACGGAAGAGAACTAGTGCGTATTTGATTAATACAAAATTTCAATCCGTGGAAACAGATAACAAATAACAGATATTACATAACAGAATAATAACATTAATAACAGAATAACAGATAACAGAATAACTGTTTCACTGTCATTTACACGCAAGAGTTGGAGAGGAATAAACTAAATAAAGAGTTGATCAATGTCTTAAACAACATAGTATCTTGGCATTGTTATTTTTCTTTTTATTAAAAAACTACTTCATAGAAGAAATACAAAACTTTCTGAAATCTAAACTGAACGTAATTTCACCTCTTAGGCACACAGCTATCATACCTTCCCGCGTAAGCGGTGAAACTTCCCTTCGAGTTCAATAGCAATTGTTGCCGCAGTCGGTTAATATATAAGTGGAAATATATTATTTTGTTGTTGGTTGTAGGACGCGCGGCATCAAGGACTCGTGGAAGGGGCAGGAGCTGGTGGATCTACGGACAGCTTTTCAATCAGACAATATTTTTCCCGGCGTGGTGTTGCGATACAAGATTGGTGCCGCGATAGACCAACAAATGCACAACTTGAGCATGTTATCTCTTTGAGTAATGTGCATTAAAATATCTAAGAGCAGACTGAAATGTAACCTATATACACCGGCGATTAATGATGTGTTGTGTGGTGAAGAAAAAGGACGAGAGGGAGTCATAAAGGAAGCCATAGAGGAGACACCACACCTGGTATACACGGCCAGACGAGGCACATGTTGTATGTGTGTGCGCGCACGCGCGCACGCACGCACACACACATACACACACATACACGCACACACATACACACACACACACCACACGGATAAAGCGTTGGGCTGCCATTCTGTGGTTAGCCGGTTCGAATCCTTGCTCACTCGCGGGTATTTTTCATTGAAAAATTCGGATTGTTACCGTCCCCATTGAGCTAGGGGATGGGGTTGTGTGGTGTGTGAGGTCCCAACATTACCCTAAGATAGGTCATAATGAATTCCAAGCTCGCTCCGGGAGGGTGAAGATGGCGATCGCGAGTCCGACTCGCGTGGACAAGACACACGGTGAATTCACAAGGTGAATGACACACACACACGAGAAAACGTTGAGAACACACACACACACACACACACACACGAGAAAACGTTGAGAACACACACACACACACACACCCACACACACACACACACACACACAAACACACACATATATACACACATATATACACACACACACACACGCACACAGACACACACGTTTGTCCTTAACTAGTAGTAGGTAGTAAGCTAGATGGGTGCTGTTAGGGAGGTTTACAACACAGGCAGTAAATGGAGGAGGACTGTTGGAGGTTTTGAAAGCTGCAAGTTTAGAGATGCCGCGTGCACTAACAACGCTTACAACCTCTCCAGGTGGGTTATGGGTGGCTTATGGCTCCTCTTTTTCTCTCTCCTTTTCTACATACCTTATTTATCCCCATTTTCCTTACCCTCACTCTGTTATCCCTAACGCCCTTCCTGCCTTGTTTCCTTCTTTCCTTCCTTCATTTATTTTTCATTTTTCCTCCTTTTCCTCTTTTATTCTTAGTCGATGTGATGAAAGAGAGAGAAAATGAGAGAAAGATAATAACTTTTAACTTTATTCACGGCTGCTTTTAGAGTCGTCTAGTCCCTGGAAGATAATGAGAAGTTCCAGTACTCATTTACGCACTTGGGTAAGGCTAAAGAGTAATTGTGGCCACAGCAGGGCCTACGCACACCTCCTTCAGTCACCGTGTATGCCGCAGGGGGCTCCGATGGGGATAAAAAAGGACGAGAGGAGAAGCTTTAGGGTATGTGTGTGTGTGTGTGAGAGAGATACAGAGAGAAAGAGAGATATAGAGATAAAGAGAGATATAGAGATAAAGAGAGATATAGAGATAAAGAGAGAGAGAGAGAGAGAGAGAGAGAGAGAGAGAGAGAGAGAGAGAGAGAGAGAGAGAGAGAGAGAGAGAGAGAGAGAGAGAGAGAGAGAGAGAGAGAATGTGTGCTCATTATGATATTTGGGTCACTGACATTTTTCTTTCTGTAATTCATCTCTCTCTCTCTCTCTCTCTCTCTCTCTCTCTCTCTCTCTCTCTCTCTCTCTCTCTCTCTCTCTCTCTCTCTCTCTCTCTCTGCTAGCTGATGTTCTGTGGTTGGCGAGGATTAGATCTCTAACTCACATAATAAAAATGAGTGAGGTATCTGTGGCGCTCATTGAACATCAAGAGAGAGAGAGAGAGAGAGAGAGAGAGAGAGAGAGAGAGAGAGAGAGAGAGAGAGAGAGAGAGAGAGAGAGAGAGAGAGAGAGATGGTATGATTTTTTCAGAGATTTCCGTATTATCAGGAAGCGTAGATGTCTGTCATTGATAATATAATTAATGGAAGTCTTGCATCAACATTCTTCTCCTCATCTTCATCCCTCCTTCCTCCTCCACCTCCTTCTTCTCCTCCTCCTCTCTCCTCCCTCCTCCCTTCTCCCTCCTCCTGCTCTTCCTCCCTCCTCCCTCCTTCCTTCTTCCTCCTTTTCTTTCCTCCTCTTCCTCCTCTTCGCCTCCCGCTACAGGTCTCACGAAAACTCACGAATCGACTTGCTATCAGACAAATGTGCATGAAGCGAATATCACTTGGCAAGAACATTCCATGCAGAGGGAAAGAAGAGATATACTAGTTTATACATATATTTACTCTTACTTCTACAGTGAGATATTACAAATCGCTGTTGGTATTGCTGGTATTTTCAGTGATACAAAAAAGGTAGAAAACTGAGGTACAATATAGGATAGGTTCTGATAGGGATATATACAAAAAAACTGGAGTGGTTATGAAATGACTGACGTGCAGGACAGATAGAAGGACAGGCCAACTAGGCGCTTGTGTTTTTTTTAACTTTACACTGTTTAATCTACGTATCATGTTCGCGTGGTGTTTCATTCCTCCTGGGGTTTGAAGCCTAGGGAGAGATGGAGGAAAGGAAGGAAGGAAAGAGGAGGAAATAAAGGTCACCACCCACCCACTCACTCACTCCCGTCTACACCTACACAATCCCTCGATCTATACTCCATCCCTCGTATCGGCAGGTCGGGTGCTTCCTTTGCCTCAGCACTCATCACTCATGGTTATAGTGCTGGTAGTGTTTATCTATTCCACTGTCAATGTGTTACTTTGAAGTTATGTAATGCACGTTTTATAATCTTAGGAACGATGAGGCGAATAATACTGCTACTGATATTACTACTACTTCTACTACGACCACTGCCATTACTACTACCACTACTGCTACTACTTGTCTTATTACTATTATCATTGCTGCTACTGCTATGGCATTATGTTCGATGGTTGCATGCACCTATTCACCTGATATGTCTATCGGTAGCTGTATACCTCATAGCGTTGGCAGGTTCGTTTTGTGCAATACCTAAATGATGACCTCAAAACATGTAGAGACACTATCTTCATGCCTACATTCGCGTGAGACATGATGTATTCCTATGGCAACAATGGTCGTATGTTTGACGTGTGTTAGGTCATGGCAACCTTATTTCCGAGACGTCACTTGTAATTGTCCTATGAAATGCTGAAGACAGCACAGTATAATTTAAGTATATAACACTACAAACAGAACTGTGTAATTACTTAACTCATCATTAAGAGGTATGCTGTCAACTCTCAGTCATGATTCACCCGATCCGTTACCAACATCTGCTCGTGGTTTACACACATGCGTTTGTCACACGCCTCCACTTTGCTCGCGATGTATTCACAATTACACGTGTTTTAAGCTGTATTCAAACATGCAGGCCCCACCGCTGCTTTATTAATCAGTGGTCATAAACATGAGCCTGAATATCATGCTACACACGACCTCTGCTTTGAACACACCCTCGTGTAAGTCCACATGTTCCTCATCGTTTGCACACATACGTACACGGTGGCTGCCTCCCGCCGCCCAAGGTTCAGCAATGTATCAGCAAGACTCAGCACGCTGGCTCCTGCCCAAAGGCTGCCTCCACTACCACCTCACCCTCCCCTTCACACTCGAAAAGAAAGTAAAGGGATTATTCACCACTATATCAAACATATAAAAATAAACAAGAACATAAGTAAAACTCCATGCGAGCAGAGTAACATTAATGATTTCATCTCCCCTCGCCGCTACGCAACCCCCTCCAGCCACTGGTTCCCCAACAATGATTTACAGTCCAAGCAGCAGCTGTTTCAATAACGACATGATGGCCACTGAGGCAGCACACCAGTCAATCCTCCTCCAACCAATGCCTTATCCTCCACAGTGCACACATTTTCAAAGAGGATGGCATTAAGAAGCCTTTATATAGTGTGTCTTCAACAGGATGAGTAACTTTGCACAACTTACCCTATCTTACAGTGCTAAAACACCGCTCACTTGACGCACTAGCATTACCCGTGGTGACTAAAGCCTCAGCAGTGTTCCCTTGTAGCTCTTCCTTTATTGATTCAAAACCTTCTCTTTCCCATCACTGCCTCGCCGGACACCTCACCACAACAGCCTGTGATGGTACTGTGCGCTTCATTGACGCACATTATTATACAAATAAATTTCCTCGCCCCTTGTATCCTCGGACAACTAACAATAAAGCCTCACTACTTTAATTACCTTCACACAAGATAGAGAAAAAAAAGTAAACAGCCACTCTAAACTTCTTTATTGAGCGAGTGTTTTACTCAAAATAATTCACTCACTTCCAGTGAGTGAATTATTATTATTTTTTGTATATCTCCGTAACACTTATAAACGTATATGGAGACTTGTGATAGGGTGTGGGCTCTTTATCCATACCACTCATTTTGAAGTATTTCCTTTGAATAACTGTTTTTTCTCCGTCATATTTGTCTTAGCACAAACATTAAATTTAACGTTAACTTTACTGTTTGAGATGGTTAATGTATATACTTCGTATCTTTTTTAGTGTATGTTGTGCTTCGTTCCCCGTTTTGAATATTTTCCTTTCTCTCTTTCTCTTTCTCTATTTCTTCACCCAATATTCCTATCTTTACAATTTTAGTTTTTATGTATATTCCGTGTTTCTTTCTTTGTTCAGCTTTTTTTTCCCTCGTCCATTTGTCCTTCCTTTTCCTGTTATGTTGCTTCTTCAGTGTTCATGTCCCCCCTATCACCTCATTCCCCCTCACCTCACGTTACCTCCTCAACCCTCTCCTCTTCACACCTATTCTCTCTCTTCCGCCTTTTCATATGTACCTTTTATAACTTTTTTCTTAATTTCCTCCCCTTTCTTTCTTCTTTATTCATATATTTCCATTTCTTTATTTATTGCTTCCCTTTCTTTTATCTCACTGCCTTACTTGTTTACCCTAATTAGTACTTATACTTCGGTACTCTGAGCTACTGCCTCTCGTCCTTCATTTCTTAAACGTTTCCTTCGATATATCTTTCCTAGTTTCCCTCTCTTTCATGTATTTTTTTTTCGGCATCCATTCCATTGATCTATTTCCCTTGTTTCCTTCACTTACGTCTCCCACAAATCTTTACTTTTCTCTCAATACACTTATTATTTTTTTCTTTCTTCCTGCTCCATCATTTCCTTTCTAATAACTATCATATTCCTTCCTTTCCATCCTTACCTGCCTTCCGTCAATATGTTCTTACATAGGTTTCTTCAAGCCCAAGGAAGAGAAGGTCAAACCGTTAGCCAGGTAACTCCCAGTATCAATTTCACCGGGCGTGGCTTTCTTCACGAAGGCGTGACGAACTGAACCGCTGACACTCTCATGACCGCGGCTGGCCCCGAGTGGACACGTCACAGGCTAAGTCACCCCCCCGGTCGGAGGTGTTCGAGCGAAATGGTTTAACCTTCTATTCCCTTAGCCTCGATTTTCTCTCCAACAACTGCCTCTGAACCGCTCGACACTAAATTCCACTGTAAGAATTACCCAAGCCTAGTCTATATAAATATATAAATATATAAATAAATAAATATATATATATATATATATATATATATATATATATATATATATATATATATATATATATATATATATATATATATATATATATAATATATATATATATATATATATACATATATATATATATATATATATATATATATATATATATATATATATATATCAGAAGCTACACGTATGGGTGCCTATATCATACGTTATTTCGTCCGTACACCAGAAGACAAATATCTAAAAGCTATGCCCTCAGTTACATTCTACTATTCAGGATGACCAGTTGTGCTCTGTGGTGTGGTGTTGAGTCAGATGAAGAAATGCTGTTGCTGACTCTTGTATTGTCCAATAAGAGGAGGAAGTGGGTACACGAAACAAACCTGAGAAGAATTTTTTTTGGCGAGTACCATCAATTGGTACATAAACTTTGTTGTGATAAAGAAAAATTCAAACAATATTTACGATTATCACATTCACAGTTCAAGTATGTTTTGCAGCTGATTAAAAGGATATAAGAAACCCATCTACTATATAAACGGGGGTACTTTTTTTTTTCTTCGGGAGTATTTCCTCAATAAGTCCCTCCATATTCAGCTGTTTGCACAACAGATTCAAAATCAAGTCAAGGGAGAGACTGCGTATGATAGCCTTGACAGATGACGCCACTCTCCTCACCCCGCCACATCAATTCATCAGACTGAGAAAAAAGGTCTAATGAGCAAGCGCAAGTCAAAGTCAGCGCAAGTCAAAGTCAACGCATGTCAAAGTCAAAGCCATGACGGAAAAAAAAAATTCCCCTCGCAATCTGAAGCTATGTGGCCTCGTCACATACCACGTGTCCTACGTAGCATAGCTTCTGGTCTGCGGTTCCTAACTGCAGCAATTCAAATTTCAAAGGCACGTACCACACATACGTAGTTTCCACACAAGAGTTTGGGGACCACTGGATTAGATACTGAAGCTTATCACAAATAGCCTCGTGAGGAACAACAGCTCTATCGCTGATTGTTATTCCTCTGTGTTCCTTCTCCCCAACTTCATCATCTTTATCTTCATTTTCTTCTTCCTCATCTCCTTCTCCTGATGATGACAATAAAGAAATATGATTTAACACAGATCCCTTAAGACATAGCTAGAGCGTCTCCAGTTTCCCTCATTTCCAGAAGCTTAATTCAGGGACAGATTAGTGGTTTATCAACTTCCGCTAGATGGCACGAGGGTGGACCAAAGGCGTTGTTAAGGCTATACCCCAAACACCATCAGGCAGAGAGGAACACAAGAGGGTCAGCTTGTTCTCTCCCTAAATGTTCGCGTTATTAAGTAGCCATTTTTTTCCCTTTTTTATTACATTGTTTAGCTATCTACCTTTGGTTGTGTCTTCATTGATTGATTGTGTCTTCATTGTCATTTACGAGGAATGACAGTCCCTTTCATATCTACAGGTTTGGAGGGACTACCAGCTGAGATGGGACGCGGCTGACTACGGTGGCATCAAAGTGCTTCGCCTCCCTCCAGATAAAGTGTGGAAGCCAGATATTGTGTTATTCAATAAGTGAGTACATGATATTTCCTTGACTTTTGTTTTGTTATGTGTGTGTGTGTGTGTGTGTGTGTGTGTGTGTGTGTGTGTGTGTGTGTGTGTGTGTGTGTGTGTGTGTGTGTGTGTGTGTGTGTGTGTGTGTGTGTGTGTGTGTGTGTATTTACCTAGTTACCTAGTTGGCACCGTCTCCATATCTACATTTCATTTTGCTTCATTAGTGCTTAGTGTGGACTGAGGCCACAACCTTGCGAGAGCATATTCCCGTTCTCTGGAATAGTATGTGGTAGGGGATGTCTCTAACCAATCACCGTTGTCCAAGCTCGTGACATCACATGAGATTGGAGGTTAAGCGATCACTGGGTTATAATCTGCGTTTAATTAAGATTGAATTAATTGAATTGTTTAATTTAACCTAAACTAACCTTACCTAAACTAACCTAACCCAGACTAAATTAATGATGTCAAATAAGACAAAGATTATACACAATGGTCACTTAAGCTTCACCATCGTGTGACGTTACGAGCTTGGACAATGATGATTGGCTAGAGACATCCCCATACGGCATACCACATACTATTCCAGAGAACGGCAATATGCACCCCCGGCAGGCGGGACACAAACCCTGGCTAACACCCGGTACGCATATTGCCGAAGTCTAATGTTATTCGGCACTAGGGGAAATTAGTTACGGAAATGGAAATTACAGTTACAGGAAATGCAGGACCACAGAATGGTGCCGGACGCCCGAACCAACTGAGCCGTCCAGGCAGTGTGTGTTATTCACCCATGGTCTTGTCCACGCGAGCTGGCACGCGATCGCCAGTTTCACCCTCTCAGTGCGAGCTTGGAGCTCATTATTACCGATTTTGGGCAATGCTGGGACCTCACACACCACACACCCCCATCCCCTTGCTCAAGGGGGACAGTACCGCCCGAATTTCACAGTGGAAAAATCCCCGGAAATGAGCGGGGTCGGGGATCGAACGCCGGACCACAGAATGATACCAGGCGCCCTAACCAACTGAGCCACACGGACGGTGTGTGTGTGTGGTGTGTGTGTGTGTGTGTGTGTGTGTGTGTGTGTGTGTGTGTGTGTTTATCCCTATCAGGTCAGAGAGAGAGAGAGGAGAGAAGAGAGAGAGAGAGAGAGAGAGAGAGAGAGAGAGAGAGAGAGAGAGAGAGAGAGAGAGAGAGAGAGAGAGAGAGAGAGAGAAAAAAAAAACCCAGTCCCTTCACTCCAGCTTAAAGGCTTTGTCATGCATCAGTAAGTCTGCTTCAGTGCCTCTGCTTTTAGTGTGATTCTGTATTTACTGCCAAAGTACCATTTTTTTCTGTAGTGGTTCCCTTCCAACTGTTGCTCTTCCCTATTTTTTTTGGTTCATGCCTTATTTCTATGGTATGTATTGTTTTTATTATATTTCCCTTAAGCCTGTATTTGGTATTTCCTTATTGGTCCTCTTTTTCCTAATCTTTTGTTTAGGCTTTTTTCCTACGGTATCTCTTATTGTTTTCTCTTTCCATGTCTCAAGTTACAAAATTGCGTTTTTTTTTATTTCCATTTTTTTTAGCATCGTAGTTTTCTTCCTTACTTGAATGGTTTTGTTACAGTCATGTCTTCTTGTATATACATATACCTTATAATAATAAATGTATTATAAATGTATAATAATCTTGTATATAAATATATATATATATATATATATATATATATATATATATATATATATATATATATTTATATACAAGATTATTATACATTTATATTATTATACATTATATATATATATATATATATAATATATATATATATATATATATATATATATATATATATATATATTTCTCCTCTCCTCTCTCTCTCTCTCTCTCTCTCTCTCTCTCTCTCTCTCTCTCTCTCTCTCTCTCTCTCTTCTCTCTCTCTCTCTCTCTCTCTCTCTCTCTCTCTCTCTCTTTTACAACCTTTTTCATCTTCTCCTCTCCTCTTTTTTCGACCCGCTTCCCTCCACCTCCTTCCCCTTCCTTACCTACAGAGGGATATAAATTGTTCCTCCCCTCAACTCAGTCTTCCAAGAGGCCTCGCTTTAAGCTTGAGAAAATGGAACGAACGATGGCAGGGTCGGGAACTGTGGGCGATCATCGTGTGTGTGTGTGTGTGTGTATATGTGTGTGTGTTTGTGTGTATGTATGTGTGTGTGTGTGAGAGAGAGAGGGGGGGGGGGGGGGAGGTAGTGACAGAGACATACAGAACATATAGTGATAAAACATTAAAAAGAACACTGAACTGAACGACTTTAATTTCTCGAAAATGAAATCCATAAACAAAAAAAATAGATGAAGCTACCACAATCTAAGGCAAGTAAATGCAAATAAGTGGATTAACTTAGATATCGTACACTAGCTATAATAAGCGATAGAACCCCCTACATAACCTAACATATCTTATATTTTTCTTCTATAGATTTTAATGTAAAATTGTTAGAGGGTCAAATCTCTTCCATCTCGTTTCGTTTTTTTTCACCCATCTCTCTGTGGTTTTACATGATGATAACTGTGACCATAGACCACTGTATACCTGGACTGTTCACGCGACAATGTTTTGAATGGGGAGTTTTCTAATAAGCTCACGCTCAAGCCTGTCTCTCAGGCTGTCACATCTTCTGCTCTGTGAGGCTGAATGATCTATTATTTACCGTAAATTCTCTGTACTTCTTTGGGAAATATCAGAATTACCCTTCAATACAACAACTGAAACAGTTCTTAATAAAAAATGTAGTTTATCATTTTATTTGTCTGCACTTGGTGAAAATATTGGCAAAAAAATTGAATACTTGAAAACTCAATCTTTAAAAATCGTCTTTTCATAAAAAAACACAAGTTCAAGCAGAATGAGGCTTCAGGAAATATCTACTTGTATGTAAGCATTCAATGAGTACCTATTTTGGGTGTATATGTCTCTCTTACGACGAACATTTAACCAAGAAGTAATTTAAGTGCTTGGCACCTCAACGAACAGTCCTCTATCGAAGACAATAGATGGTCTTGTTTACTATTTCCCCCGCCGCGAACTCTAAGCCCCTCCACCTCAATCTTTCCCTCTGAATCAATCAATCAACCCTTCCCTCTGAATACCCTATGTCCTCTGGTTTATCCTATTGTAACGAAGTAGGGTGGGGGCAACCCACCCCTCTCAAACTTCGTCACACTAACGGCTCGGGGCTATGGAGGAGACGGAAAGGACTGCAAGGAGACTTTTACTGCTGTGCACGGCCTTATTACCCCAACTACTACTACCCACAGTACATATAGTGACTGCACGTCTGTCACGTAACTACACGCGCCACTCCGCTCCGCCCCAACACAACACAAATCACAGTCAAAGCACGAAATAAGGAGACGAAAGTCTTCTTTATGTGGGAAACGGTATGTGGGAGCGGATGCCACGAATATTCCAGTAGAGGATAGAGAGTGTGATGAGATAAGCGGGTGATGATAGTTAGGATGACATGTAGCCTGTGGTATTGAGAAGTTAGGAGTATCAGTGATATGAGCTGTGAGGTAAGGAGCGGCGCTGTGGCGATAAGGCGCTGAGCTGTCCATCCCCGTGTCGTGTCAACAGGAAAGTGGGTGATAGCAGATCCTGCCGGCGGGATGGTTTCTGTGGAGATGCTGAACGCCACACTCTGTTTTGGTTAAATGTTCGTCGTAAGAGAGACATATACACCCAAAATAGGTACTCAGTGAATGCTTACATACAAGTAGATATTTCCTGAAGCCTCATTCTGCTTGAACTTGTGTTTTTTTATGAAAAGACGATTTTTAAAGATTGAGTTTTCAAGTATTCAATTGTTTTGCCAATATTTTCACCAAGTGCAGACAAATAAAATGATAAACTACATTTTTTATTACGAACTGTTTCAGTTGTTGTATTGAAGGGTAATTCTGATATGTCCCAAAGAAGTACAGAGAATTTACGGTAAATGATAGATCATTCAGCCTCACAGAGCAGAGGATGTGAGATGCGCGAGAGACATCTGGCGGTTTAGCTTCGAAAACTCCCCATTGCGGGGCTGCAGAGGGGCCTGCGGGGCGCCCGACAAAGAGATATAGTGGTCTATGGACTATCATATAGACTGGTTTATCAGTATATATGATATACTGTAATCTTCGTAAATGTTTGTTCTATAATATTATCAAATCAAAAACAGTAAAACACGCAAAAAAAATGCCATTACGAGACTATGAAGTAATATGCATGAACTTAATATTCACTTAACTCTTCACCATTTAAAACTTTGCGAGTCAACTTTTATCATGAAGGGTATCAATAGAAGCGCAATTTTATTAGCTTTCCATTGCTATATTTCGTTATCTGATAAATGAATTAGAACCATGCATAAATTAGCGTTAAATAAATAAATAAAATCATCAATCGGGTAATTTTCCCGATTGATGATGTTATTTATTTACTTATATATTTCGTTTTCTGATGAATGAATTAGTACCATGTATAAATTAGCGTTGACTAAATAAATAACCTCATCAATCGGGAAAATTACCCGATTGATGATTTTATTTATTTAGTTAACGCTAATTTATGCATAGTTCTAATTCATTTATCAGATAACGAAATATAGCAATGGAAAGCTAATAAAATTGCGCTTCTATTGATACCCTTCATGATAAAAGTTGACCAGCAAAGTTTTGAATGGCGAAGAGTTGAAGTTCATGCATATTTCTTCAGTCTCGTAATTGCATTTCTTTAGCGTGTTTTACTGTTTTTTATGTGATAATATTATATAACAAACATTTACGAAGATTACAGTATATCATATATACTGATAAACCAGTCTTTATGATCCGTATATATATATATATATATATATATATATATATATGAATCCGAGCGGCCCTCCGACTTCAGCCCCTTGTGCGACAGGCCGATATTCCGTGCGCAGTCCAGGTATACAGTGGTCTATGCTGTGACGTATAACAAAAATCTGATATTATCAGTGTGACTCCAGCGATTCAGAAAAATTGAAATCAGATTTTTGTCAGCGTGTGTGTCATTCATTCATGGAAGGCTTTTCCTTAGTAGTAGTAGTAGTAGTTGTTGTTGTTGTTGCTGTTACTGTTTTTGTTGTTGTTGTAGTAGTTGTAGTAGTTAAAGTAGTAGTAGTAGTTAAAGTAGTAGTTAGTAGTAGTAGTAGTAGTTGTAGTAGCACCAGAGTAGAAGTAGTAGTAGTAGTAGTAGTAGTAGTAGTAGTAGTAGTAGTTGTAGTAGTAGTAGTAGTAGTAGTAGTAGAGTATGTCGAAATACAGAGTCGGTCGACAAGAACCTGGTAGGGGAGCAGAAGGTCCCGAGTTCAAGTCCCACCAAGGAGCAACTGTCACATCCATCGTCGAGTGGCTGAAGAAACCCGCATACAGCTATACCTGTTTTCCGACTGCGAGTGCGACGGAAGAAACACCAGGTGGCAGCATGAGCCTGACTGAGAAACCGAGTATCACAGAAAACGGAATCTTCATCTAAAACCACAGGTGTCACTATAAAAATCCAGCCTGCGCCACCAACGGGTGAGAGCGACCGACATCACGACATTCCAGAATGTGCAGGGTCAACCAACTGAGCCCTCAAAAGAAAAAATAGCTTATAGGCGCTATAGGCTAACACGTGAAAATGGAGAAAAAAAGTATGATTATTTATATAGTTGTTATCGTGCGTGGGATAGTGGTGGTGGTATTGACATTATCATCATTATTCTTATTATCATTAGAATCTTACTATCAATATCATCATTATTATCATTGTCTATATAAATCATTAATGCCCCTCAAAAAACGAAACAGCTCTTCAGGAAGTTTATCCTTGGCAGCAGAGAAGCAAGGGTGACGGACGTGAGCGGGGCCCCAGGCAGAACGTGATGAATAGGGGGGGGGGGGGGATTGCAGAAGGGCTAGGAAATGAGGATAGATAGGGTGAGCGGAGGAACGAGGAGAAGGAAAGGATAAGAATATAGATAAAGGAAGACAGATGGGAGGAATAAGACAAATGAGGTGAAGGAAGATGGAGAAGATGGGATACAGGGATGTTTACCCAACTCCAAAACCCAAGTAGGATAAAGGGTCATAGGATATATATGAGTATCATCCCTTTGCTGATATACGTGATTGATAACAACATGCAAAGCCTACTTCCTTATCTTTGATGGAGTATGATTATTTCTACATTTGTTTATGCCATCGTTATTGTTATCTTTGATACAAGTATTGATGAAATGATACTTGCTATGTAAGTGTGTGTGTGTGTGTGTGTGTGTGTGTGTGTGTGTGTGTGTGTGTGTGTGTGTGAATTCATCTAGTTGTATTTTACAGGGCCAGAGCAATGCTCGTGTGGCCCCGTCTCCATATCAACATTTATATATCATTCATCCTTAGTGCTTTGTGTTCGCCGAAGCCAGCACCCCGGAGAGCAGGTCACAAACCCCGGCTAACACCCAGTACCCATTCACTGCTGGGTGAACAGGGGCTCAGGTTTTAAGGAAACAACCCATTTGTTTCCGCTCCGCCCGGGGATCGAACCCGGGACTTCTCGGTTGTGGACCGAGCGTGCTATCCCTTACACCACGGAGTACCTTACCACGGAGTATGTGTGTGTGTGTGTGTGTGTGTGTGTTGATATATGCATACATACATAACAAGTCCCACTGTCTCTTCCCTCCCCGCAGCGCCGATGGAAACTACGAGGTACGCTACAAGAGTAACGTGTTGATCTACCCCCACGGTGAGGTGCTGTGGGTGCCGCCCGCCATCTACCAGGTGAGTGGCTGACAAACAACCATTGTATCCTACCCAACGCGGTGAGTTTACACCCGTAGAAACTAGGAGAGGTTCACACTATACTAGGTGAACGGTAGGATGGTTCGTCCATTCTCCGATAATTGAACCAGTCTGTTGAATCTATGCGTAGCTCCTCAATCAGTGATGTGTCAAAGTAAAACTCTCAAGTTCAAAAGACATGATTTTGCCCAGTATTGCCGAGGACGCATTTTATTTCTTTTCTGTGCAATGCGAGCCGCCGAAACGGTCAACGCAATCAACAGTAGGTCGTCTTCATGAGACTACTTGACATGTTGACGCAGTAAGAGCACGACATAACTGAGTATATTAGCTCAGTGGACGTGAGTAGTAGGGTTTCCTGTTTTCGGGGTTTCTTTCCATCCCAGGATTCTGGGACAAACCAGGATATTTCCCGGGATCCCGGGATTTTCCCGCATCAGGTAATATTTGCACTAACTAATGCTGTCGCAAAGTGCGAACCCCACATACTTCATTAGTGTAGTATCTATATATTTTTTGAAAGGCAATTGAATTGATAAATTGTATGACACTGAAGCAATGTTATCTTTATTAATGTGCATACTGGTGCATAAATAGGTACATAATCTGACTAAATAAGCAACATTTTGATAATCTAATTTTATTCCGTTAGCCATAAAAGAAACTCATACATTTGGAATCTCATTCAAAATTAGCTATAATAAAATAATAAGGAATATATATTTAATGGCATTTGGAAGCCACACTCTACAAAAACCTAAAGAAACACTTGAATGACCAGTGGAGAAAAATAAAGATAATAGCATAAAATCATTTATGCAAGGTGCACACAAGACACACAGTCACGCACACATAAAAAGTTCTTCATGAAAGGACTCTCCAAGGAGCACAAGCAGTCAATTTCCTTATGTTAGCCACAAAAGAATTCCAATATAGAATGACATTAAGAAATAGTCATTGTAAAAGAAAAACAAATATTCAATGCCATTTTGAAGTCCTACCATACATGAAAAGTGTTCGGTTTAGATCACTTTCCCTCTCTCTTTCATACGATTTGCATTTTACATAGAGCAAATCTGAGATAAGGGACAACAATAAGTATCCCGGGATTTGAACTAATTTCCCGGGATAAAATCATAACCACTTACGCCCATGATCCCGGGAGCAT
Source organism: Chionoecetes opilio (assembly GCA_016584305.1). Classification (NCBI taxonomy): domain Eukaryota; kingdom Metazoa; phylum Arthropoda; class Malacostraca; order Decapoda; family Majidae; genus Chionoecetes; species Chionoecetes opilio. The sequence goes on along the minus strand of JACEEZ010005393.1, from coordinate 48,897 downwards.
ATTCGCCAACTGTGTACCACTCCGGCACTCCGATTCAAGTGTGGGAAATTGAGGAGTTTTAAGGCAGACCCAAAGGAAACGCGCGCGCAGCAACACACCGTATGGTGGAAGAGACTTGCTTTTACTCTGTCCTACGTAGGTATAACCGTGGTTCTTATATCTTTATTTTTTGTGTTTACAACATACATATTTACATATATTGTTAAGATAATAGCAGCAAACGGGCGCAAAAGGCGTAAAAGATGTTTACGTGGTTAATGAGCTGAGAACGGCTCAAAAAGAGATTACAAAACCATATATCGAAAAACTAAGTCCATATTCGTGATCAGCTCATACGAAAGCTAATAGGAACCAAGTGTCATCAAAATTTGGGGGAAAACAAAATTGGGCAAATTTTGAAGGCAACTAATTAAAAAGTAAAAAAGTTAAAAGTAGAAGTGCGGAAGTTATTCTAAAGCTTTATCTGGCTCTAGTCAGGCCTCACCTAGACTATGCAGTTCAGTTTTGGTCTCCATATTACAGGATGGATATAGTGTTGTTAGAAAAAGTGCAGAGAAGGATGACCAAAATGATACAAGGGATGCGTAACTTTAGTTATGAGAGGAGATTGAAGTTATTAAAATTACACTCACTCGAGAGACGCAGAGTAAGGGGCGATCTGATAGAAGTTTTTAAGTGGATAAAGGGATTTAATAAAGGAGAGGTAGGAAAAGTTCTTACGGCTTTTAACCAGGGTAGAACAAGAAGTAACGGATTCAAGCTGGAAAAGCGTAGATTTAGAAAGGAAATAGGGAAAAACTGGTTCACAAATAGGGTGGTGAATGAGTGGAATGGTCTCAGTAGACAGGTAGTTAGTGCGGAGTCATTAGGGAGCTTTAAAGGGGAGCTAGATAGGTTCATGGATGGGGATGAAAGGTGGATGTAGGTAGTGTTAGGTGACAGGAACTACCACGTGTAGGCCTCGCGGCCTCTTGTAGCTTCTTTATTTTCTTATGTTCTTATGTTCTAATCCTTGGAAAATGTCGTGAAAAACACATTTCCATTGATATCTCAAGAACCGTAGCAGCTAGGTGAAAACGGTATAGAGTTTAAACTATTCAGCTTGCGACTGCCGTCTCTTTGGTATTAACATATTAAAATTTCAACAATAAATAATCCAATGAATCAAAGTTTTGTAAAGGTAAAAAAAACTTATTATATATCAAAATCTTGATTTGCTAAGAAAGAACGGGTAGATGCTTATTTATTTGAGTCTTGAAAAAATTTACGTCTCTCTCTCTCTTCTCTCTCTTCTCTCTCTCTCTCTCTCTCTCCCTCTCTCTTCTCCTCTCTCTCTCTTTTCCCCCGCTCTCTCTCTCTCTCTCTCTCTCTCTCTCTCCCTTTTCCCTTCTTTCCTCTCTCCTTCTCTCTTTTCCTTTCTCTCTCCTTCCCTCTCTCTCCTTTTCCCCTCTCCTCCCTCTCCTCTCTCTTCTCTCTCTCTCTTCATCTCTCCTTCTTCTCTCTTCCCCCACCCACACACACACCACAACACACCCCAAAACACACACACACACCCCCACACCAAAACCCCAAACACCCCACAAACCCCACACACACACACACACACCACAAAGAAAAGAAATTTTACTTACCCTTTCCCCCATACATATTTTTACACCTGAAACAAAAAGACACTACTAGTATGTTTATTAAAAAAAAACAATTTCCCTAAACTTCGGTTCTTGCAGATCCTACTTGCAGCTAATACCAAAGACAGTGCTCTTAACCTTTTTTGATTCGTCCACCCCTATAGTGATTTGGTAAGAGCTGTCCCCCAAATTTTTTCTTTTAAAATCTCACGGTTTTGTTATTATAAAAAACTTATTTCTAAAAAAATATATAGGTAGGAAAGACGCTTCATTTCTTTTAAAATTTTAATTTTACAATTTTTCTGTAGATAAAAAATGCAGTCTAAAACTATAAATATAAAAGGAAAAAATTTTAAACATACCTTGGGAATTACACGAAATGCTTTTTTTTTAAAAAAATAAATAAAATTGCAACCTAATATGCGTTTTTTTGGAAACCCAAAAAAAAACCCTTTTTCCCTTCAAGAAATAACAATCTGTGGCTTAACTGCTGTTGAAAAATGTCTGCGTCAGTTTAAATGAGGCATCGAAAATTTTAAAGTGAACCCATTCATCTTATCGTTGTCGTTTGAGAGGCAAAAAATGTGAGGGGGCAGTCCATGTGTGTTGAGTCAGGTCTTTAAAGTGGGAGGGCAGAGATTAGCGTCGACAGGTATGGTGGCGAGGGTTTTGTTGTTTTGGGGAGGAGGGTGTGTGGAGGTGTGGAGTGGGAGAGAAGGGAGGAGAGGGTGGTGAAGGGGCCGAGGGGAACTAGTGTGGTAGATGGGGGGAGAAGTGTCGGGGGGAGTTAGGAAGGGTGGTGGGCTTATCTGTTCGGGGGGCGCGTGCCTAAAAAAGGGGTACTTGTAGTAAAGTAAAACGATTTGAAAGGGGGGTGAGGAAGCAGGAGATAGACATACGATCTCTTAATGTGGGGGGATGAGTGGAGGGCACATGCGGGGGATTCCCGGGAGGGGTCCCAGAAGGAACATCCCCTCGGTACTACTAAAGGGAAAGTGGTCTCTAGAAGTCACCAAGGAATGGTAAAAGGGCAGATTTTGGCATGGTGGTACCCCCAAAGGAGAAAAAGGTAAAAATGCCCATTTTGTTGCACGAACGCTTTTGGGTACTTGGGGGCTGAAAGAGGAAGATCGGAGGTAAGGACGGTAAAATACTCATCACCCGAAGGAAAAATCTTGGTTGTTGGTACGGTCGGGTTAGGCATCCGCAGCAGGTTCTGTGACGGGGAAGGGATGCGATGAAGTGGGTGAGTTACCCAGGGAAGGGATAGGTTTGTTAGTGAAAGATAGTGAGGAGGCGGATAAAGGGAAAAACCCCATCGTCTGCCTATGCGGGGGAAAATGATTTTGAGTGTGTAAAAAGGAGAATTACTAGGGCGGTTAAAGGAAGCTGTAGGAAAAGTTGGGACAGGGGGGGGTTCCCGGGGGTTTTTGTGGTGCCCTTTCCAAGCGCTTTGTACGTTGGGGTCTCCAGGTCTTTTGTTTTGAATTGCTGGGGGCATTTCTTTGCAAACCCAATGGTTGGGCCTTGTCGACAGCTGGGACCTTTTTCGGGCATAACCACCTTACCGTGGGGGAGGGGGTGCACTTTTCGGGAAAGGAGTTCAGATCTTGTCTGAACCCCTTGAAAGGGAGGTAGTGCAGCAGGCTTTTTTAAGATAGAGAACCGGGAGAGACACTGGGGTCGGGGGTAAGGAAAATTGGACAATAGGAGGAGTTCAGAAGGCAGGAGCTAAAGTGATTCGTAAGGGAAGAGGGGAGGAGGGGGTTTTGTTAAAGATAAAGGAAAATGGCTAAAAAAGAGGGGGTTTCTTTAAGGTCTACTATACAAAATGTAGGAGTTTTTAATAAGATAATTTCCTGAGAAAAAATTGTGAGGGATTTTTATATAAAGCATTAACGAAACATGGTTTGGGTTGTGGAAAGGATTTTATCCGGAAGTCGAGATAGCGGGGGATAAGTTATTTCACAAGGGGAAAGTTGGCAGGGGGGGGAGGGGGAAATTGGCTTTTTGCAAGAGATGATTGCAGTTTTGTGTTAATGTTAAAAAAAACAGAGACAGCATAGAGTCTAAAGGGTAGAGGTTACGAAAGGGGAATGAGAAAATGGTTTGGGGGGAGTGTATAGGGGCCTCCCCAAAATTATGTAAAGAGGTTAGAAAAATTTGGGGAAATAAAAAAAGGGGGCCGCAGAATAAAACACTATGGGGGTGGGAGTTTTAATCTTAGGAAATTTGACGGGTTTTAAACATAGGTGACACGACGCAAAGAATTGTTAAAATAATCCAGGTAAAAATTCTAATCAAGAATCAAGGGCCTACAAGGAGATAATTTCGATCTATTTCTGCAAAAAGAGACATTTTTGTTACAGATGTGAAGGCGGGGGAAAGTTAGATAACGACCATTATGGATCAGATTTTGCTTAAAATGGGAAGTTTGGAAATTAAGTGGCAAAAACATGAATACCTAATTTCAGAAAGGCCCAAATTTTCCGGATTAAAGACCCTGGGGTTATATAAAGGTGGGGGATGGAGGGGTAGAAAATTTCCCAGGGGAAGGGCAGGGCGATGACAGCGAAAGGCCAATATTAAAAGATTAGGGAAACCCCCTGGAGGTAAATTTAAACGGTTAGAAAAGGAAATGTGGAGGGGGTGAGGAGGTAATTAGAGCGGTTAGACTGGGAAATGAGGTGGGGCTGAGGAGGGGAATTAGAGCGTTAGACATGGAAGTGAGGTCGGGGCTGAGGAGGATTATTTTATTTTTTAAGGAATATAATGCGGACAGAAATAAAAATTTCCCCATAGGAAATAAGGCCCAAAAAGTGATCCAAAATGGGGCCACTAATTTAAAACACATTGGGAAAAAAAAATTTTTTTTAAGGGTTTAAGGCAGGTTGGTAAGCAAAGAAAAGTATAACGTGATGGGAAGGGGCAGTGAAGAAATTAACTGAGTTGCTAAAACAATTTTAGATTTAAAATAGCAGGGCAGGCGAAAAGACCCAAAAAGGGGTTCTATCGGTTATAAAACCAAGACAAGGAATTAGTTGGGCGTTAAAGGTCAAGACAGGGTGGGTCTTAAATACGGATGAGGATATGTGTAAAATCTAAATGATTATTTCTGAAGTGTTTTTTTCGGAGGGGGATACACAGACGTACTGAAAATAACAGATGTTCAAAAGGGGGATGAGGGAAAAAATCAAAGATATTGTGTTAGGGGAAAAGGGGGAAAAGGGGGTAAAAAAATGAAATTTTTTAAAAACGCCAGGACCAATAAGTGTATCCGGGGGATTAAAAGGAAAGCAAAGGGGGTTTTTAGTGAGTCTTAGTGACATTTTTAGAAAACGGTTGGATAGGGGAGTGCCATTTTTTTGGAGGAAAGGAAAAGTTGTTCCCATATTTAAGAAGGAAGACAGAGGACTAAAATAAATTATCGCCCCTAAAACCAAAAGTCAGTTGGGTAAATTATTGGAATTTATTATTTAAAAAAAAATTAAGAGCACTTAGTAAACATATTTTTATCAATGATTCAAACATGGTTTACCAAGGGGAGGTCTGCATGTTCACCAATTTATTTAATTTTTTAGGAATGTTTATGAGACGGAGAAATGAAAGGATTATGATATAATTACTGGACTTTAAATAAGGCATTTAACAAAGTACCACCGAGCGCTCTTAAATAAAGGGTTTAAAGGGTCATGGAAAAAGTGGGAAGGTTTTTCAGGATCAGAGTGGTAATAATAGGGAAAAAGGGTTAAATTAAAGGTTTAAACTGAATGGGGACTGGTGACAAAGGGAGTTCCACAAGGGTTTTTTTGGGTCCTTCTATTTTTTATTTTCATCAACAAATTGGATATGGGGTTAGAGGATAAAAGTTTGCTTGATACTAAGGGAGGTAGGATTTTTGGATCACAGCTGACGTAAAAAATATTCAGGGGGACTTAGATACCTTAAAACGGGGCATCAATGGCAGATGGAATTTAAAATTTATAAGGCAGCGTTTTGAATGTTGGTAGAAAAAAACCCTGGAATAGTAAACCAAAGCAATGTATCCCCCCGAAAAGATCAGAAAGGGGGAAAAAAAAACTTGGAGTGAGGGGGAGCCAGACCCCCGACCTAGGAAACAATGTATTGAGGCCAGAAATAGAGCTAACAGAGTATTAGGATTCATTACCAGAAGTGTTAAAAGTAGAAGTGCGGAAGTTATTCTAAAGCTTTATCTGGCTCTAGTCAGGCCTCACCTAAACTATGCGGTTCAGTTTGGTCTCCATATTACAGGATGGATATAGCCTTGTTAGAAACAGTGCAGAGAAGGATGACCAAAATGATACAAGGGATGCGTAACTTTAGTTATGAGAAGAGATTGCAGTTATTAAAATTATACTCACTCAAAAGACGCAGAGTAAGGGGCGATCTGATAGAAGTTTTTAAGTGGATAAAGGGATTTAATGAAGGAGAGGTAGGAAAAGTTCTTACGGCTTTTAACCAGGGTAGAACAAGAAGTAACGGATTCAAGCTGGAAAAGCGTAGATTTAGAAAGGAAATAGGGAAAAACTGGTTCACAAATAGGGTGGTGAATGAATGGAATGGTCTCAGTAGACAGGTAGTTAGTGCTGAGTCATTAGGGAGCTTTAAAGAGGGGCTGGATAGGTTCATGGAAGGGGAAGAAAGGTGGATGTAGGTAGTGTTAGGTGACAGGAACTACCACGTGTAGGCCTCGCGGCCTCTTGTAGCTTCCTTATTTTCTTATGTTCTTTCTTATGTAACCCGCATAAGAGGATACAAATTCAGAATGGCATTCCTTTTCTATGCCTTGATTAAAACTAAGCTTGAGAAACTTTGCTGACACAGACATGATGTTGGCATCTGCACACATATGGCTGTTGCCTTCTCAGCTTACTCCTTGTAGTCCTGACTATTAAGCAGGACAACCCAGCAATGCAATGCATAGGATGGCCAAATGTTTTGAAAGCTGCTTTTTAAGAATAATCCACTGAAAGCTCCAATAGGGCATCAGAATGATCAGTTCCATCATCTGAGAATGGATAAAGCTTCCCCATGTTGGAGGTCTGAGGTGTCTTGGAAATAGAAGTCAAGGTTCTCCTGCATCAAAGTCAGGTGTCTGGTAATCCAGGGGGACATTCGCACCTCCAGTGTCTGCTCTGCTGTCTGCATACCATGTTCCCAGCCACAGCCAGCCAGCCATACAGGTATCAAAGACTTCAAAATCAGAACAACACCTCTTGTCTACATTGCTTTAAATTTTTTTCACCTCCAGTTTGAATCCATTTATTTTCCCTATACTTGTAAAAATATCCCCACCTTTACCTAGTTTTATACCATAGATTTATTTTTCCCTTATCTATACCGACACGTGGGCATGATCTCGTCCACCCACCTGTCCACCCCTCACTCAGTCTCGTCCACCTTTAGGTGGACCGTCCACCCAGGTTGAATAGCACTGGCCTAGACAATGTGCACGGACTACTAGCGAGGTTATTGGACGATTTTAATGATTGCCACCACACCAGAATGAACCCAAGCAGCAGTGAGTGGAGTTCGAACACAGGGACGCTGCATAGACAAACAAAAAACCACGAGACACTGAGCAGAGTGTCTTGTAGAATACAAGTATCTCTTGCAAGTAATGCGTTGCGAGTTTGTATGAATTTCTAGCGGACTGGCCAAGCAACTCATACATATAGCATTTGTTGTATCTTTGATGCCCTTGGCACTAAAAAATATACGAAATCTATCAGAGGAAAGTTGTAATATTGCAGTAATTGCTGAACTAAGTGTAAGCCCTTGAAAATCTTAACGAGTTTGGGAGTCATCTCAGTTTTGTTCTATTCACCATCTCTATCATTAATGTGAACGCTACTCGTTGTTCAGTGTTGCACATAAGACGGTATGCTGTTGCTACTTTTGCTGTTAACAATGTCTTTTTGTACAATGTAAAACACTATTGTTTTTTATACTTATCAAACCTTGTCATCAGCGTGTTTGCGTCACACGTTGATGCCTATGCGTTAGTATTTACTTGTACTGCCCACGCCGTCACCGGCAGTACACGAAACCACCACATGCATGTGATGGTCCCGTATATATACCTCCATTTCGGAATTGTCAATTATGCCTAGTTTTCAGGAGCACCTGTCCATATTCCACTCATGCCATTCTTCTCTTCACACTAGCCTAATCATCTAAGCGACCCAACTCTCCACCGGGAAGGCTTGTTGGAAGTCTTGCCTTATAATAAAGTGCTTCATGCAAAATGTTCAAATAACAAGGATTTCAAAAGAGCATTGTGGTGAGGCTTGAAAGCTGGTCAAGACGAGGCAAACGCTGTAAAGACCCTTGTATATTTCTTGCCTTCCTTGACACATAACTATTATATTACTAACCTCACCAAACTGCTGCAAGTTGTTCAGCTCGATAAGTGGCATTGGCAGATTTGGCTCACCCACCAGGGAGAACTGTTATGCTTGCAGAGTGGCCTAGTTATGTCAAGCCTGCCCAGGCCCCTAATACCGGCACACCATGGCAGGGTGTCATTCATACCACAGGTCCTGAGGAGGATCAATTAACAGCCTTGTTCTGCCCAGCCTGTCACCCGTACATCGGCTTTTATTCATTACAAGTTCGATGACGAACTGCCATAGTTTCTCACGCCTGGTGGCTCACAGGAGAGGAAGGCGGTGGCAGCTGGCAACCCTCACCAAATTATGTATGCTAATGATTTACAACATGGTTAGCACGTACGTTCATGTGTTGCTGTTGTTGTGTTGTGTGTGTGTGTGTGGTGTGTGTGTGTGTGTGTGTGTGTGTGTGTGGTGTGTGTGTTGTGTGTGTGTGTGCATTATATATATATATATATATATATATATATATATATATATATATATATATATATATATATTATAATGATACACAGTATTATCATTATGCTCAATATTTTCTAAATACATTTGTAGGTAATTGTTGCTCCTTAAATCAAGTTCCATCCCAACACCTGTGCACTCCGTGATACCCTTTCCTCTCCCCCACCAGAGTTCGTGCACCATCGACGTGACCTACTTCCCCTTTGACCAGCAGACGTGTCTCATGAAGTTTGGCTCGTGGACATTTAATGGGGACCAGGTCTCTCTGTCCCTCTACAACGAAAAGGATTTCGTCGATCTCTCTGACTACTGGAAATCTGGCACCTGGGACATTGTTGAGGTAAGAGAGAGAGAGAGAGAGAGCGAGAGAGCGAGAGAGAGAGAGAGAGAGAGA
>JACEEZ010005393.1:0-35000 GCA_016584305.1 Chionoecetes opilio | reverse complement strand
CGGGTCACGTCAAGAAGTCTTACGGCGGATTGGCATAGCCCACGGTGTTATGGACTCGCTCAGCAGGAGTATTTGACGTTGTCGGTACCTGTGCAGGAGGACAAAGATCCGGATCTGCAAGTCGCTTGTGATCCCTGTCTTACTCTATGATTGTGAGACATGGACACTAAATAGCGACTTGGAGAGGCGAATCGATGCCTTTGGTAATAAGTGTCTTCGGAGAATCATGGGGTATCGCTGGGATGATTACGTGTCAAACCAGCGATTGCACCGTGAGACTGAATCGAGTCCTATTACCTGCATAGTCCGTCAGCGCCAACTTCGGCTATATGGACATGTGGCACGCTACCCTGAAACCGATCCTTCCCATCGGGTTGTATCTGTAAGAGACAATTCGACGTGGAGGAGGCCAAGGGGGCGACCACAAGGCTCGTGGCTGGGGCAAGTTGATGCTTCCTGTCGAGAATTGCTTGGTATGGGAAGGGAGCCTGCATGGGAACTCGCGAGAGGTGACCCCTGGGAGTGGCGTCGTAGGGTGGGCGAGGCGACGCGCCCCCCGGCATATGCCCCCAATGATTGATTGATTGCCATCAGAGTGGCCTGAGCAAACACTCATAATCATCAGAGTGGACTAAGAATACTCTAACCGCCATCAGAGTACCGGCAACCGTTATTAGTACCGGTAGTAGTAGTCGTATGGTTGCTAACCAAAACCATTTAAGGGGTGGTGAGGACAATAGACTGTGTGTGTGAAAGACAAAACTTGCCGTTGTATCACACACCACACTGCTACACAGAGATAGAAGTCATTATAAAATAGTAGTACAGTATTTATTTTCTTGTTTGTTTGTTAGTGTAATTGTAATGAATGCTTAGGTGGTCGAAAACTGAACAGGGATTCCCTGAAGCGGTCGATGAACTGAAGTGTTTGGGGACCCTTGTTTTAAACCATCCCCTTGAGGCTTCTCAGCACTCACCTGTTGAGCAATAGAGAGGAAGGCGTAAGGAGCAGTGTGGTTTGTGATACAACGGCAAGTTTTGTCTTTCACACACAGTCTATTGTCCTCACCACCCCTTAAATGGTTTTGGTTAGCAACCATACGACTATTACTACCGGTACTAATAACGGTTACCGGTACTCTGATGGCGGGAAGAGTATTCTTAGGCCACTCTGATGATTATGAGAGTGGTTGCTCAGGTCACTCTGATGGCAATCAATCAATCATTGGGGGCATATGCCGGGGGGCGCGTCGCCTCGCCCACCCTACGACGCCACTCCCGCACGTTGTCACTCATGTTTCTTATTAAGTTATCACATAAAAAAAGGTAGTAATCCTCGTCTAGAGCCACGAACAAGGCAGTGAGATAAGAAAGAAACACAACGGAGCACCACTCGCCCACCAGACACGACACCGTGGCACATCTTTCACACAGAAAATGTGACAACAAATACGGCGACGCCGTCACTTCTCTATATGTCACTTTTTGTACACTACTAACTGCATTGCATTTTGCTGCTCACTTCACGACACTTCACTATGCTTCACTATACTATTCACTGCTCTACCCTTCACTTCACTACACTACTCACTTCATTACAATGTCATATTATCACTACTCACTTTAGTGAAATTGACTTTATTACGCTACAATTGCTCACTTCACTACACTACTCACTTCACTACAAAATAAGACAGTCTATGTACTACCTAGATAGCAAATAATTCAAATAATTGATAGTCTACAAACATAAAAGACTTTCTTTAACATGATTCATAATTTCATAGCTCTTTAATTTTTCATATATAATTTGGTTCTAAAGCAATAAAATGCCGACAATGAATTCTTTCGGACTATATTGAGTGTAAATCAATAGCGTAAACGATGACTTTGTCCTTCCATAATATGGAACATACGCCACTAATGCAGAGCTGCTTTACTCCCACACCACTTCTGAATGGCTATGGATCAAAAGCTAATTATTCATCTTCTCTACTGGGTTCCCTTCAGTCTCACATTCTGCAGTAATGTTGCATCTCTTGCTGTCCTGTTTCTCAATAGTTACTGCTGTTATGAATTTGATAATTGCGTGCCAAGCCACCTGTCTGATTTTTATTTTCCATCATAGACAAATAATAAATGGAACAGCTCAAGGTGATCTATATTGCAAGCCTGAGAGGTTAACCAAATATTCATAGGAAGAGTAGATTCCGTCAGGTAAAGAGCTTGTTCCTGACATAGAGAACATCTGTATCATCGAAGTTTTTTTAGGCTCACTACTAGTAAATGAGGAATATCAAAACTGTACATGTTAGGAAATATTAAAAATTCCAAGCAAATCATGATACATTTACAGTCGTGAGCAGCCTAGTCCTCGATTATAAATTAAAATGTCTGGGTGTTGACAGGTTCCTGCTTTCCTCAATGTGATGACCAACACCCCGACGGAGACTGACATCACTTTCTACATCACCATCAGGAGGAAGACCCTGTTCTATACCGTCAACTTAATCCTGCCCACAGTCCTCATCTCCTTCCTGTGTATTCTGGTCTTCTACCTCCCTGCTGAGGCCGGCGAGAAGGTAAGGAAATACAGTATTGGACAGATTATTGTCTCCTACTGAGTAATGATTTTGGAAGTTAATGCAATGGTAATGTATCTCAAACTTGCATGATTTTGTGTGAAACGCCAAAAGAGGTGTGTCATATTCTATACACATTGCTCTGACTTAAATCATGGCATATACTCCACTATGTATCAATTGTCAATATATTGATAGAAATTATGCCAAGATAATATTGGAAAAGTAATGCATGTCAAAATAATACGTAAAAGTCAATATATATTGTATATTGGCAATACGTTGAGGCAGTCATCTATCCATGATGCACACAGCACCTCACGACCCGAAAAGTTTTGTACCAACTGCACGTGAGTTGATCTCTCTTGTACTCAAGAGGTATATATAGGATTTACGAGGACCCACAGCTTGGTGAACCTTCTCTTAATAGTCTAGTCAAAGTAGCCAACAACCCTAAAATAATTGCAAGAAATTGTTTTATGGTGTTTATTTGTTCTTTAATGTATGAACAACAATACAGCAAAAGTTTACCAAAATTGGGTTATCGGAAATGGGTCAAAATGGCGTCATACAAAGATGGCGACCAATGCTTCATATTTCCATATTTCACATTTCCCCTTCATCATTTGATACTGGATCTTGACGCGTGTTGTAACAATGGCCATTTTGGCATTGTCCACATGCTTGAGAACAGTCTAGTCCATGCTTTCGGCAAGTACAACGGTGTGTGTTGCAAACACCGGAACAGCTGCAGCGAATCATTTTCAGGAGTGTTTCTGGTGCGGGTGCAGTGTCCGTCGTCACTGGAACTAGTCTGTTGGTTTGTAGGCTCCACCCCCATTTAGTGACGTCAATATCCTCACCCTTGCCCATCCATTGCATTACCTGGAGATAGCTTCTCAGAGAATGATACTTTGTAGCCAAGAGGCAGTCGTTCGGGTGTCACGAAGCTTATGGCCGCACTCACTTTTTTGCAAAGACGGGTGTATCTGACAGCAGATAGGTTGTCCCCAGGTTTGCCATTGAACAGAGACACCATGAGTGCACACTCAGAGTCTACAATAACATCCATGTCTTGTCCAGGTGTACTAAAGATCTTTGCACAACTTTGCAGGATTGGATCACCTTTTATCAGCTTTTGCAGAGCAGACTGCTTTCCAATTCCAAATATCCTGGAAGTGGTGTCGCATCCTGTGAACGCATGCAGAAACAGCAGACTTTGACAGATCTCGCTACCTAGAACCTGCTTTATGACCTTTATGTCATACACTACAGTAGGACTCCCTTTATCTGAGCGGAAGTAGAGCTTTGTACCATCGCTCGGAGATGCGTAATGAAGCAGTAGCACTAACAAATCCGTGTCCTCGCCCATGAGCGTGGTAGTTTTTTCAGATGACATTGATACTGCTGTCTTCGCAATGTCCAAGTCAGCATCTCCCATAGCATGTATCACATGACATCCTCTGATTTTTATGCGATCGGCAATCATATGGATCAGTGTCTGTTTGTTCTCGTTATTGGAAAGGAAATCCTCCATCTTTCCAGTGAATTTGGTTGTTTCAGTGATATTCACCTTATGACTGTCACGATTTTGTCCCCGTCGCTGATGTGTATTGTCCTTCGTACTTGGACCATCACTGTAACCATCGAAGACTACCGTAGCCTTGCCATAGTGTTTCACAGTGAATGCTGCATAGTCGTTGGCAATGGAGGTGTAGGTCCTTCCATCAGACCACTTCAGCCGACGAAGAAGGGAACCTCCATCTAAGACATTGTGTTCTGCTTCAGGAGCAGTCTCCAGGACCGCTTCATCCGAAATGGCTGTGACATGGGCTTTAAGAGCGTGCATCAGTTGTGCTTTGTCTGCCTTCCGTAAGACCTGTTTTGCTTCAAAGAGTGCTTGAGGATAAGGCGAGAGTTCGTAGTTCATGATCTCATCGAGTGAAAGTTCTGCAGTTTGAGACACTACGAGAAACCTTTGGAACAACAAAGCTGAGTCTATTGCTCTGTCTTCGGCAATTCTGATTGTCGACGCTGATGCCAAGTCTTTGCCTTCATATTCCTTCTGTATGAAAAGGAAAACACCGACTGTCCTTCCATCTTTGCTAGTGTTTCCTTGCCAATAGTAAACAGGTCATGGTCGTTCACATCCTCATTTGCGTTTACACCTGTTATGATATTGTGCAAAAATGCTTCATCAGCAAAAGGAGAAAATGCTTGTAGTTTGTCTGCAATTTTCTCCAGGTCTTCATGATCTCTTCTCACCCTTGACCCTGTTGCCTCCTTATGTTGCTCACTGGTGACGAAGCTCTGGCCTGTGAAAATCTGCATTGCCTCACTGTACGTTGAAGACACTGGCACAGACATGGTCCACAGGGCCCTTTGATGGTCGGACATTCCACTTCCTCGTGTGAGTCCACCTGTAGTTTTGAGGGATCTCATAAGAGCTTGCTCGATAACCAGGTCACATCCAAGGCCAGCCCAGTACTGATCAGTACGCCTGATGACATGCAAGCCATTCATGAACCTATGGAAGACGGGTGGGTGGTCCTGTTCCACTTTTTGCATGGACTGGAGGTAAAGGTAGGCCGATTTTAAGTAGTTTGCATGTCCAGCTGCGGCGAATATGGGCAAACAGTCAGCGATGGCGTGGAGGTGCATAACCCAGGATCCTGTGCGATCAGCCTTGATAAGCTCCCTGACAACGCCTAGCATCTGTTGGTAACTGAGCCAGAGTTTGCTTATTTTAGAATGAGTTGAGAATTCATTTCTCTTGGTAGACAAAACTTGGTCAATAGTAGGGAGACAGACAGATCAGATGAGCGAATCCAGTGTTGTGTCCCCTGTCAGTGTTTGCATATACAGCTCTTCAATTTCATTCACAAGTTTTGCAAAATCAGGGTCGTCACAAATTATCCTGTCTACAACCTGTTGTGTGAGACACTGATCAAGGAGCAGATGACCACGGAGAGCACGCTGAACTGCCTTTCCTGACAAGATGTGCTGTACTGCATTCTTGCCATAGATGGTTCACAGGATTTCGTTGGTTCCACTTCGATCCATCAACGTTCCTATCGCACCCAGAAGATTCATTAGAGTGTGGAAGCATCCCAGCAGCAACACCACATCTCGAACCGGACTGTCTGCAGGCACCTCATGTTTGATTTGGGACGCTTTCCAGTACAGTGGCTGGTCAAATGTCACAACTGCCGGGGACTTGTGATAATCTACAATTTTGCAAAGGTACTGAAGGGTGGAGAAGATGCATGCCTTGTCCCCAGAATACATGTCAATGATTGGAAGGAATACCACAGAGGACTGCCCTGGATGACTGCAGTCCTTATGCAACAGATGCATCATGCCATTCCAGTTTGGCGCAGGTTGTTTGAAGCGTAGGGACATCTTCCACAGTAGGTCAATCTTTTGATCAGCAGCTTCAAGGAATGGCAGAGGATCAAACTTGATGTTGTCACGGGCATATTTCGTGAACCGGTATTCCTTTACATCAACTTCAGTCAGTTCAACAATCTACAGATCTTCAATCCGGCTTCTAAGGATTGTTCGGCGGACTTGCCTCCCTGGAGTTATGGCTGCAAGCATCCCCATTCCGTGAAATGTACCCTTCCCATCTAATGTCATGATGTTGTGGTCAACATTATCAGCTGCAAACATCAGTGCCGAATCTGGTCCTTCTATGTCGCCATCGCCCAGTAAATCCAGAGCAGTATAGGTGGCAGCGTTTTCCTCAAATCGCTGGACCTCTGAGTATGAAGAGCAGAAACCCATCGCTGAGAGGCTGTCTACCAGGAATCGCGACCTGACGTGGTGGTGTACCTGTACTGCTAATCCAATCTGCAGCGGTACTATCAAAGCCCTGGGGCGCACGGCTTGTACAATAGATTGTCCAATACTCGCCACCTTTCTGCAAGTGTCTTTGCCAACAAATAAATGTTGGAGCAAGCATTGCAAGCTCGATGGAATGTATTCTAGGGCAGATTGTAGTTCTACCGCCGAAATATCAGGATAGTGGTCGATTGAAGATGTGATCATTGACTTAATGTCGCTCTTGATCAGTTTAGCCGCAGTCTGTATGATGGCTCTTTTCTGAGCCTCTTCATCATTTTCTGGCTGGCTAAAATAGTTTCTCAGAATACTACTAGTTTTCTCACGAAATGTTACGATATCATGTAACCCCTCTTGCTCGGCAATGAATTCCCCATAATGCTTAACCAGTTTGGATTTGAGGTACTGGTTGCCATAGGCCACGGAATCTGGCTGAGCCAGATATTCTGCCATTTTCTTAGCAAGATCATCCACTGTCAATTGCTCCTCATCATTTTCTTCTAAGAACGAGCACATTCCGATGAAGGCTTGCTCTTGGTCAGAGTCCTTCGGTCTTCCAACCTTTCGTGGCTTCTTTTCAGTTGGACCATTTCTGTACTGCAAAGGAATGGCCTGTTTCGTGCGAAAATTGATGTCACATGACCGATGGTACACACAATCAGCAGCGTGGAGGTCCTTTCCGAAATACTCTATTCTACCACGAACAGTGAATGCCCAGTCATCATTACGATCCTTACAATATGAGAGGGTTGTCTCCACAAATGAATCTGTTTTGACACAGCTGAATTCATCAAAATCGGCACTACCGGGTGATTTTATTATCTCATTGCCACAGAACAAACAGTGCGATTTACTGTTGAAAGGTCCGACAGAAACACGCGCACTCCTTTTGACAGGTTGAGGTGGTTGTAGCTTGGCTTTCTTGAACAAGTATATTTGCTTCTTGTTAATATAGCTCACTCTGCATCTTTTATGCACCTCGGTACCAGCAACTACCACGATACTGTCGCCCTTGTTGATTCCTTCAGCCCCCTTTTCACCAATCACCACCGTTTCACCATCTATCTCACTGCCACATAAAGGACAATTTTCTCGACTTGCCATCTTCTCATGCTCTGAAATGCAAAAGAAATTAATGTTAGTAAAATCTAAAATCTGGAATGGCTGAATGAAAACAATAACTTAACTCAGTGCATGTACCAACCAAATTGACGTCATTGCAGGATGACGTCACGACATTATGACTGCGCCTATAATCTTTTTGAGAGCCCAGAATAATGGGGTTATTGTTTTTTAGACTTTTCCAAAGTCACTTGTTCACTGAAATGAACACTTATCAAAGTACGGAAGAGCTAACCGCCTTCCTAACTGGAATATTAGGTGTTTCTATTGGCAGAGGCGGCCATCAAGCATGACGCCATTTTGACCCATTTTCGGTAACCCAATTTTGGTAAACTTTTGTTGTATCGTTATTTACACTTGAAACAACAAAATAATGCAATAAAACAATTTCTTGCAATTTGTTTGGGGTGAGAGGGGTTCAGGTCATATTTTGACTGGACAATAAATAGGATAAGGCCACGAAGAGGATAGACAAACAGAAAGGGAGACAGATTTAAGCCCCGTCCCCACTGTGCCTTATCACGCGCGCTCTGTTAGTGGTTGTGTTGAAAATCGAGGTTTTCAACACAACTATGCGCACTGCTGAGCTGTTCCAGACGGACCGATTGCATGGATGTGCTGAGGCAAGATGTCACAGAGGGTGCCCTGGCCCGCTCTAACATGTTGTACTCCACGGTATTATCAAACTACCAAATGATATTTAGGAAAATTGAACATACCATCATCTTCACGAGACATTACTGCGTGTCATGAATATAAATTAATTACAGTAAACTATACCTAGAATAAGATAATGAGAGCAAAGCGAAATAGTGCATATAATTTTTTTAATGTCACCTTTTTTTATTCAACTCCTTGTATTCCTGTAATTTTGCTTGCATTGAATCTTTCTTTATTCACTGTCTCGCAATCAGCCCACCTTTCCGATTCTGATGGTATATGACACGTCCCAATGCAAGAAATAGGTAAGGGATCAAAAATTGCAATGAACATAAAACTTGTGAAAGAGCGTCGCTTCCCCAGCCATGGTGGACTTTTTTTTTTTTTTTTTTTTTTGATTGGTGGTGAGGCACACAGTCTGGACGCTGGACGGGTGTGCATTCAACATATCCATCTGCCTCGTAAAGTCGTAAGTCGTGCATCCCTGCACGAGGCACAGTGTGGACGGGCCTGTAGCCTGAACAGAGCGAGCGTTAAGTTGCAGCTTAGCAGTAATGAAACATAAGAAACATAAGAAAATAAGAAAGCTACAAGAGGCCGTGAGACCTACACGAGGTAGTTCCTCTTACTTAACTCTACCTACATCCACCTTCTTCATGAATATATCCAGACTCCTTTTAAAGACCCCAATAGACTCCGCATTGACCACCTGACGACTGAGTCCATTCCAATCATTCACCACCCTATTTGTGAACCAGTTTCACCCTATTTCCTTTTTAAATCTACGCTTTTCCAGCTTGAATCCGTTACTTCTTGTGCTACCCTGTTTACTAGCCGTAAGAACTTTTCCTACATCGCCTTTATTGTATCCCTTTAACCACTTAAAAACTTCTATCAGATCGCCCCTTACTCTACGCCTCTCGAGTGAGTGTAAATTTAATAGCTTCCATCTCTTCTCATAACTAAAGTTACGCATCTCATGAATAATTTTGGTCATCCTTCTCTGGACTGAATCTAACAAGGCTATATCTATCCTGTAATATGAAGACCAAAACTGAACCGCAAAGTCTAGGTGAGGTCTGGCTAGTGCCAAATAAAGCTTTAGAATAACCTCAGCACTTCTACTTTTAACACTCCTGGTAATGAATCCTAACACCCTGTTATCTCGATTTCTGGCTTCAATACATTGATTCCTAGGACGGAGGTCTGAGCTTACCCTCACTCCCAGATCTTTCTCACCTTCTGATCTTTTCAGCGATACATTGCGTATGGTGTACTGTACCTATTACCAGGATTTTTCCTACCAACATTCATTACGCTACACTTATCAATATTAAATTCCCTCTGCCATATATCTACCCACTCATTTAATTTATCTAAGTCTCCTTGCAATATATTTACATCAGACTGTGATCTAATAATCATACCTACCTTAGTATCATCCGCAAACTTGCTGATATCACTGTTAAAGGATATCACTTTGGGAGGCGGTAGCGGAGTGGTTAGCGTCTCCGACTGGCGTTCTCGGTGACCCGAGTTCGATCCCCGAAGAAAATCAAAACCTTTCTGCACCGTCGAGTGGCCTAAGAATACCCACATGCCCTGCCCATCAACTCTACCTTCGATTGCGAGTGCATCGGAGGACACAGGGGGGCGGCATGAGCCTCTAATCACAGGCGTCACTATAAGTATCCTGCCTGCGCCACCATGGGCGAGGACCAACCATCAGAGCCCTCAAGTGAACCTCCAGAGCCTACCATCCGAGCCCTGGGTCACCACTGCCTACAGGCGCTATAGGCACAAATGTAAAAAAAAAAAAAAAAAAAAAAAAAAATCCCAATATCTAAGTCGTTGATGTAAATAAAAAATAGTAATGGACCCAAAACAGACCCTTGTGGAACCCCACTTGTTACCTGCCCCCATTCAGATGTAGAACCATTAATTGTAACCCTTTATTGCATATTACTTAGCCAAGATCTAATCCAACGAAGAACCTTCCCATCTATTCCATGAGCCTTAACCTTATTTAAGAGTCTACCGTGTGGCACCTTGTCGAATGCCTTACTAAAGTCCAGGTATACTATATCATAATCCTCATCATTATCTGCTGTTTCATAAACTTCCCTATAAAAACTCAATAAATTAGTGACCCATGATATACCTTTGGTGAACCCATGTTGTGAATCATTTACCAAACTATGTTTTTCTAGATGCCCTCTAATGTTTTTTGCAATAACATATTCCAATAATTTACCTACCACTGACGTCAGGCTAACGGGTCGATAATTTGACATTAATCCTCTATCTCCCTTTTTAAATATGGGAACTACATCTCCCTTCCTCCTCTTTAACGGCACTTCCCCTATATCAATCGATTTCCTAAAAATATTCACTAACGACTCATTAACAACCTCTTTGCATTCCTTCAATACTCTGGGATAAACTTCATCTGGTCCTGGTGACTTAGAATTATTCATTCTGTCTATACCTTCTACCATTTCCCTAGTTATCACAATATCTTTGACTTTCTCATCATCCTCTCCTCTAAACATCTGTTCACTCTCAGGTACCTTCTGTTTATCCTCCTGAGTTAAAACACTTCAGAAATAATCATTTAAAATTTTACACATATCCTCTGCCGCGCTTACAATCTCTCCCTGCTCCTTTTTTAATGGCCCCACTAATTCCCTAGTCATTGTTTTATAAACCTGAAAAAATACTTTAGGATCGGTCTTTGCCTTCCCAGCAACCTTAATCTCATAATTGTTTTTTGCTGCTCTTGTTAATTTTTTCACTGTTCTAGCCATCACGTTATACTACTCTCTGTTCACCTGCCCATCCTTAACTTTCTTATACATATCCCTTTTTATCCCTGTTGTGTTTTAAAAACTCAGTCATCTACTTGGGCTCGTTTTTCCCGGATCTTATTGCCCTATAAGGAATGTTATTTTTCTGACCTGCAATTAAATTGCTGACACAGGTATTATAATCCTTTTCCGCACTGACCTCACTGACACCCCCCTCCGTCCCGACCACAGATCTCATCTCACACTCCCTCTTTCCCCTGTTAATCCCTTCCAGGTGTCATCTTAATCCTACATAATTAGCCTTTCTGAAGTCAGATACTCTATGCGTATAAACACTTCTAATTCCTACTTCCCATTTTAAGCAAAACCTGATTTCACAATGGTCGCTTTTCCCTAACGTACCTCCAACTTCCACCTCAGTAACTAAATTTTCCGTTTGTTAGTAATAGATCTAGAATATTATCTCCCCTAGTAGGTTACTTGATTGCTTGCTTTAGGTAGTTATCTTGAACTAGTTTTAACAATTCTTCTGCGTCATTGTCTCCTATAATTAAATCCCAGTCAATGTTCCTAAGATTATATTCTCCTACCTATGAAGTGCGGTTCACACTGGCCAAATATCGGGGAATATGAGCAAGTTTTGTGCCCCGGGGCAGAAATCGCAGGAAACATTCCCCGGAAAAAAATGCACCGCTCGATTGGTCTTGACTCTTTATGTGCTGGTTGCCGGGAAATTTCGCGCGCCAAATTTAAACAAACGCAGAAGCCAGCACCACCCTCTTCCCAGACCCGGATTATCCTATAGGCTAGTATAGGCTGCAGCCTAGGGCCCCTCAAGCTTGGGGGCCCCAAACCTGGGGTCCCTGCTACCGTAGATAACAGTAAAGTCGCCACCTGCAGTCATGTCGCCAGGCGCCATATATTACGAATTATAGCATTACTACTGAATTTTTATGTGCCACTGAAGATAATACACAGTAGTTTATATCATGACTGTATAATCTACCCTGTTTCAGCGTTGCTTTATGCTTTGTATCTGCCTGCAAGTATAGACGGTTTCAAATTTCACTACGCGTTTTTTTTTCGGGCGACGACGACAGCGGTACGACACTCAGTAAATAAACACTAGATGGCGACTCTACTGTTGGTAGCCACTTTGTAGATATTTTTGTCATTTGTTCATTTATAGCCATAATATGACACAGATGAAGACACAAAATGACACAGACTCTCCAGATAGCCCCTTCTAACTGTCCTGAAATCATGGATGTAGAAATGTAACTATTAACGCCACCACACGTCTAAACAGAAAAAAAAGTTGTCCTGGCGACTTAACTGTTATCTACGGTAGGGTCACAAACAGGGGCCCTTTATCTCAAATAAAGGCCTCAAACAGAGGCCCTTTATCTCAAATAAAGGGCCTCAAACAGGGGCTCTTTATCTCAAATTATTTGTAATTTTATTTTAAGTTAAATGAATTATTCAGCAATGCAAAATATCATTTTTCAAAAAAAATTATATATGGAAATCTTTTACCGTAGATAACAGTAAAGTCGCCAGGACAACTTTTTTTTCTGTTTACAGACGTGTGGTGGCGTTAATACTTACATTTCTACATCCATGATTTCAGGAAAGTTAGAAGGGGCTATCTGGAGAATCTGTGTCATTTTGTCTTCATCTGTGTCATATTAGGGCTATAAATGAACAAAATACAAAAATATCTACAAAGTGGCTACCAACAGTAGAGTCGCCATCTAGTGTTTATTTACTGAGTGTCGTACCACTTTCGTCGTCGCCCGAAAAAAAAATGCGTAGTGAAATTTGAAACTGTCTATATTTGCAGATACAAAGCATAAAACAACGCTGAAACAGAGTAGATTATACAGTCATGATATAAACTACTGTGTAACATCTTCAGTGGCACATAAAAATCAGTAGTGATGCTATAATTCGTAATATTTGGCGGCTGGCGACATCACTGCAGGTGGCGACTTTACTGTTATCTACGGTAGCTGTAAATCATGGAGCCCCAGTCCATGTTTGTTTATCATTGTGCTAAACACAGTAAAACACTTATTTGTGAATGTAGCGTATATATTGTTTTTCAGCTCACTTATTTTGCTATACAATGTAAACAAAATTCCGGTGCGGGCGAGTTAGAGGGTGGCTCCGTCTGAGGGGGCCCACAATTTAATTAGCCATGGGCCCCAAAAGGTCATAATCCGGCCCTGCCTCTTCCCCACTCACCCATCCCTCCCTCTCGCTCATCAATATCATTTGAGAAGATATAGAAGTGCTTTGAGCTTCAACACTGAGGGCGTCACCATTTCCCAGGCCTTACGTTGGGAGTCTTCTATAGGACCGCTTGAATTGGTCAATATATAAAATAGACGTTCTCCCACAGACACCACAGCTGTCATGCGTGTGTCTTGTTTCTCGATGATGGGGGTCACAAGACGTAGCAGGTATTGGTATTGAGCCTTGTCCAGTCGAATCCATTAATTCAAGGTTTGCTGGTCTTCTAGACTCAGCTCCCTCACTAATCGGTGGTAAACACTCTCTTCTCGCCTTCTGCCTATCCAAGGACGAGTCCAGACGCGTGATGGTTCCTCAGCATATGGGTGCGACGATTTATGGTTGAATGTACACTGTAAAAACTGCTGATGGCGGGGACGCGAGAACAACAAACCTGGCTATTTGTTCCCCGGAACGAATTGCGTGTGTGAACGTAATCGCAGCACACGGCCGTTAAGGACCGGTTTCCCGGGGCATAAATGTGCAGGTATTTGGCCAATGTGAAGCGGCCTTAACTCGTGTGCGGCGAGGACATTGAGATGTTGGAAAGTTTTACATACCTTGGTAGCGCAGTCCATAATGATGGCGGGTCACGTTATGAAGTCTTACGGCGGATTGGCAAAGTAGTATAGTCAATCTGTGGATAGACCTAGAACAAATTGCAACATAATTTCTTTTTAAAGTGATGGGATCTGCTTATAGTCTAAAACAGTGCTCTTCAACCTTTTTTTGTGTCGTCCACCCCTAGTAGTGATTTGGAAAGAGCTGTCCACCACAATTTCTTTCTCTCTCTAAGATCTCACGCCTCTGACATCTTAAATCTAACTATATCATTCTACAAAATATATAGGTAGGAAAAGGCAGCTTCACTCTCATTTTAAATTAACAGTTTACATATTCTTCTGTATAATAACACATGCAGTCTAAAACTATAAATATACAAGGAAAAATTAAACATACCTTTGGAATTACATTGCAAATGCATTTTTCTTCATGAAACTAAAGTAAAATTGCACCTAATATGCGTTATATTTGGTAATCCAAAAAAAAGCCTTTTCCTTCAAGTGACTAAAATCAGTGGCTTGGTTGCTGTTGCAATTTGTCTGCTATCAGCTTAAATCGAAGCATCAGACAAATTTTAAGTGCAACCCGCATAAGAGGATACAAATTAAGAATGGCATTCCTTTTATATCCCTTGCTTAAAACTAAGCTTGAGAAACTTTGCTGACACATACGTGATGTTGGCATCTGCACAAACATGGCTGTTGCCTTCTCAGCTTATTCCTTGTAGTCCTGACTATCAAGCAGGACAACCCAGCAATGCAATGCATAGAATGGCAAAATGTTTTGAAAGCTGATTTTTTATAATTATCCACTGGAAGCTCCAACAGGGCATCATAATGATCAGTTCCATCATGTGGAAGGTCTGAGGTGTCTTAGAAATAGAAGTCAAGGTTTTCCTGCATCAAAGTCAGGTGTCTGGTAATCCAAGGGGACATTCGTACCTCCAGTGTCTGCTCTGCTGTCTGCATACCATGTTCCCAGCCACTACCAGCCAGCTATATAGGTATCAAAGACTTCAAAAATAGAACACCTCTATTCTACATTGCTTTTTAATATTTTCACCTTCAGTTTGAATTCAATTATTTCCCCTACACATGTAAAAATATCCCCACCTTTACCTAGCTTTATTTCATAATTTATTTTCCCTTATCTATACCGACACGTGGGCATGATCTCGTGCACCCACCTGTCCACCCCAAGACAGCCGTCTACCCCTCACTCAGTCTCGTCCACCTTTAGGTGGACCGTCCACCCAGGTTGAATAGCACTGGACTCTAAAACCTTCAGAAAAATATATAGGAAAATATATTTGGGAAATTTATATTGGTAAAATATATTTGCATTTCAAAAATTAAGGTAAATTTATTTTATTTTTTTCTGTTTTAAAACCTGTATTTCATAAAGGTAAACAATTCATAATGAGATATTGAACGCTTTATCTTTTTCTATACTAAACTCGTATTTTCTTTCTTCACAAAACACTCAGATACCGGTATTATAGAAAGTAAAACTCTGAACAAACTTCCTGTGAATGGTCATTTCCAGTGTCAAACACAGTGTACATAATTATAAGAAAAATCACTATAGTTAACTACACACAAGATATTTTTTTTCTTCAACCTCTGTGTTATTTTAGTTCTGTAGTTTTTGGTATCGTATCTGGTTAGTCTATGCTATCATCTTCCAATGCAGGATGAGCATTGCTGCAGCTGGAGCCCCTGCACTATTCATATGCTGCAGAACACACCAGTCCCAGTTTCATGCAGGAGCATCTTCGTGAATTGCAGTCAGTTTTGCAGCTGCATCTAATTATTCTAAGCAAAGTTTCAGGGGCAGCTGTCAGGTCAGTTGTTTGAGGTTCCAGTCGACCCTCCACTTGGATCCACCCCCATTCATGTGGATCCAATCTTCCATGCTGGCCCATCCATTCCTGGACTTGGTAGTAGACTCTCGCAATGTGGTAGTAGGCAGCTGCTGAAGTAGGGGGGAGAGTGTGCACTTGCACAGGGGAGGTGCTTGTAGATGTCTTTTCACAGAACCCCCTATGACGAAGTTTGTCCAACCCTTCCATGGGCTGGCCACCATATAAACACACGAGGGCTTCCTCATCTGCCAAAACTATCTCCTTCTTATGAGTCATTCCAGAGAACAAATGGGCCTGCTTCCTGAAGTGATGGTCATTCTTTAGCTTTCGAAGAGGAACTCCTTTGCTTACGCCAAACAGACGAGATGTGGTATCACAGCTAGCAATTGCATGTGTACATGGCAGCAAGGAGCAAATCTCAATCCCATGGGATCTCTGAAGCCAACGAATGTTCCAGATCCTGATCTTTTTGCCATGTTTCTTGTCTGATTGCAAGTACAGTGGCTGCGAATTTGGATCAGCATGGAAGCACAGAAGAATTTACAAATCAGTGTCCTCTCCAATTACTGTTGTGGGTCTTTCAGCTGCGCTCCCCACTGCTGTTTTGGCAATAAGAACATCACCATCACCTTCTGCCTGCAGAACATGACAGCCAGCTGCTTTTAGCTTCTGAGATAGCATGTTGACAAACCTTTGTTTGTTGGTTCTGTGGGCCAGAAAGTGTTCTTTCATGGTGATGACAGGTGTGCTGCTACTGAAATTCACCTTGTCACCCACAACACCACCAGAGCGGCGAAGGTGTGTTATGTCCTTTGTAGAGGGTCCTAACCCATAGCCATCAAACACAATGGTGGTCTGGTGAAATATTTTGATGTATTCGACATATATGCTGCAGATAGCGTCAAATGTTGTACCTCTTGGCCATCGTAGTCGATGCAGTAGTGATCCACCATCCAGCACATGATACATATATTTACAGTGTGATGGACCAGGCATGTCAGGCTCTTTCCCTATAGACCAGCTAGCATCAGCCAGTGCTACCTTGTTTGCCTCTCGAGGAAGTCCAGATGGATCAAACAGAGCTGGTGGTATGTTGCAAAGCTCATACTTTAATATGTCTTCTAGATTCTCGGAGACTCAGCAGCTTCGCGGGCAGTTGCAATTGTCAGCAGTCGCTGGAAAAGAAGCTGAGGATTCACATTTATGGACTCTCCATCAACCTTTATGCATTACTTGCTGTCCATTGTGACCACCATGTTTGTCTTCTTGAAGGTGTAACTACTGACATAATTTTCTGTCATCGACTGCAGAAACTTGCATCCCACCTCTTTTACCATGTCTGCATTTACAGCACTGTCAGCAGTCACCCCTGTGGCAATATTTTGCAGTGAGGTGTCTCGCTTAAAGGGATTTCTTTGCTGCAGGTAGTAGAGGAGACTGTTCATATCCTTGTCATCCCTTGTCTTTCTGGCTGGAGTAGAATATTTGTGCTGGTTGCTGGTCACATACTCTGTCTCTGCAAGTTTCTGCATGGCACCATTGACACTGAAGCAGGCTGGCATCGATAAAAGCCACTGATTGCGTTGAGACTCAACCATTTCACGCCCTCGTGTCAGTCCCCCAGTTGTTTCCCTGGTTCTCATCAATGTTTGTTATATTACCAAATCAGTTGATAGTCCAGCCCAGTAGCGACTGCTCCTGCGAACAATGTGGTGCCCTGACATAAATGAAAAAAAACTATTGGATGGCTGTCAGGAAGCCGAAGCATCTGTTGTAGGTAGATGTATGCTGACTTAGCATATAGACTGTGCCCTGCAACAGCAACGTATGGCAGCATTTCTTGAACGGACTTCAG
Organism: Chionoecetes opilio; assembly: GCA_016584305.1. NCBI lineage: Eukaryota > Metazoa > Arthropoda > Malacostraca > Decapoda > Majidae > Chionoecetes > Chionoecetes opilio. The sequence continues at coordinate 17,408 of JACEEZ010005393.1, read as the reverse complement.
ATGAAGCATCCAGTTACCTGTTCTCTCGCTTTTAATGAACAAGAGCAGAATGTCAACCATCTCCATGTATTGCAGCCAGAGTTTGCTGGTACGATTTGCTGTCATTTGTACTTTCTGTGCTTCCACTTTCTGTTGGATTCTTTCCAGATACCCTGATGAACACACTTCTTGAGCAGATACTTCACCAGGAACCAGTCTGTCATACAGCTGGAGAGCTGCAGCCAAGTCTTCATCCAAGACAATCGATGCAGAGGAACAGGGTGTTTCTCCGTCATGCGCCATTCCCATATCATCAGAACTAGTGATGGATCGAGTTGTCGGTTTTCCACAACCGCGGTTGCGGTTGTGTTTTCGGTTGTCCAATTTTCTACAACCGCGGTTGTGGTTGCGGTTATCATATACAAGGAAAAATGCGTAATTATTAACTGAAATATTACGTACTATCTATACAAAGCTTTCACAACCGCAACCGCACTTATGGAGCGGTGGTAGCGTTTGCGGTTGCGGTTGTGAAGACTTCTAGAAATGCTGTTGCGGTAGCAGTTGTGAATTTTTGTGCGGTTTTAGTGCGGTTGCGGTTATTCGATCCAACGCTAATCAGAACCAGGGGGCACATTCAGAGACGCTAACGTCCATGTTTAACAACTTAACAACTGTCATCAGCTGTTTTGGTATTCGCAGGGGAGATTGATGACGTCAGAGTTGACGTTAACACACTAAAACAAGGCAACTGTCTATAGGGTGGTGTTAAGGAAGCTACGTACATAAAAATACTCATAAATTGAGTATATATGATGTTTTCTGACTCAAGAACTGAACAGGGCAAATATACAAACGAAATTAGGCCATATAACAAACCCAGGCGCTTGTGGTGATGGGCCAAGAGTGGTGAGCGCGGCATCTCGAACTGCCGGACCGGGTAGCAATGCTAGACAGCACCACGCATGGCTCTGTGACAGACTGCAGGTATAGTGGCGTGCCCTTTTCCTTGATTATAACCCTAGCCCTAGTCGGTCCAGCAGTGAATGGGTACCGGGTGTTAGCCGGGAGTTTGTGACCCGCCTCCCAGGGTGGTGGCTTCCCCCAACACTAAAGGAAGGCGAGCTACGAATAGATATCAAGCGAAAAAGTTCACAAGAAGAAGAAGAAGAGCGCCCTATTACTCGGAAGGAATAATTAATAGCTAGAATACAAGGAAGTACAAGCGACCGGAGTGTTACCCGCGTGTATGTGGAGGTGAAAACAAGTGCTGAAGTGACGGAGGTGACACAGGGGATGAAGGAATGATGGAATAAGCTAGAGAATATAAATAAGTACAACGTAGATGGAAAGACCTTGAAAATGCAAGCCGCGGCTGCCTTGTGATTGGCTGACACGTTTGAGACACAATCTGATTGGCTGGCACGTTTGTTTTTACACACTTGTGATTCGCTGGCGAGGCTGTGACGTCATTGTAGTCGCTCAGCCAATCAGCTTTGAACAACCGTGTACCGCCACTGCCATGTCTCGTATGTGAATACCCACTAACGCCGGGGTGTAGAAATAGAGGGATATTGTTAAGCTAACCACCGTGGCCGTTAACTCTCTCTGAATGTCTGCCCAGATGTGCTGGAATGGTACAGCAGTGGAATATCTTCATCTTGCATTATTTGATCTGTTTCATCTGTCGTCTGTTCTAAATTAGAGGTATTGTCAAATTATGACAGTGGTGTGTTGAAGGCCTTTGATGGCTGTTACGCCCCGTCTGGGGAGAGGGGGCGCAACGGGGGGTGAAGCTCCTGTTAGCGGACCCCCCACCCGCTACGGTTCTTCCAATCGGTCGCTGACGTGGCATGACAACTAATCCCCAGCACCCCTACCTGTAGGGTGCCGGGTTGGGCCTATCTCCATGTACTATGTACTTACATTTCGCATTAACCGGGACAGTGCCCCCTCGCGTCGGAGATACGGGGAGCTTGCATCCCCAGGCCGGTAAAGCCCCGGCATTGCCGGGGGGGCAACCCTCCCTGTCCCCCCGGAGGTCCCTGGCTTGTTACAGGTCCCCCGGGGGCATCCTTGATAGCCTGCCCTGCCATGCATTGTACCATAATTAATACATCACCATCTGCCGCGTAGCCTCCGTGTAGACCTGTGGTATCCAAGGGGTCCTAAAGCCCCGCTGCGTGGCCCCGGGATCCTTGGGAGGCCCAGAAGAGAAGCCACATGGGCGGGTGTGTTGCAGGACGCCGTGACACCGTAGAGTTGCACCCCGCCCCGTGGGGTAAAGCGGGGCGATCCTTATAACCCCGCTGCGTGTGCCTCGCAATGCCCCGGGGTCCCAGGAGAAGCCACAAGGGCAGGTGTCTTGCAGGACGTCGTATCACCGTAGAGTTGCACCTGCCCCGTGGAGTGGGGCAAAGCGGAGCGGCGGGCGTCGGGGCGTCGGTTAGAGTGGAACTCAGCCACCTACCCGACCACGCGCGCCGCCCGAAGAGGCCGTGAAGGAATACCACGCGTTAACTCGCTCGCTACACTAAGACACTAGTCTCGTAGTTACGCAGATCACCGCGCACCGCGAGGCAGGCCTGCCCACACCGGAGTCTAGAGAGCTTCTGTCTCCTGTCCTCTGTTCAGGAGGCAGCGAGCCTTCGTAAGTGCAGCTGGTCTGCAGGTGGTGGTGGGTACAGGGCAAAGGTTATATCAGTGTGACAGTTAATCATCTAATTTGTGAAGTGATAGGTGTGAGGTGATCCTTGGTCGCTGGCAATTCTGCTGTCTCAGCCTCAGCTATTCCCTTCTCTTCAATTCTTGTTCCTTCTTCTCCTCCTCCCTCTTCTTATTCCTCGCTTTCTCTCCTTTTCTCCTTCTCCCTATTCCCCTTCGTCCGGACGCGCATCTGTTGAATACCTAATGTCAGCGATTCTGCAGATGGCTGGTCCTTGCTCTCCCCTCGTGGCTGATAAGGATAATGATGTATCAGCTAAACCATTGTCGCCTCTCGCTTTCCATTACCATCCTCAACGGTTTTCCTTCTTCCCTTCTTTTCTTCTTCTATTCCCTTATTTATCCTTCTCTCCTTCCTTATTCCTTGTTCCTCTGTCCCCCATGCCCTCACAATGGCCTTTAACTAAAGCCTGATACTAAAGCATTCAAGGCAGAGTTCACAAGAAGGTGACCCCTGACTGCTCTTGCTACAGCTTTCCCACTTAATATGTGATAAACTGTGTTGGGAGCATATATCACCTCAAGCAGCTCCTGAAAGCCAGAACCAGACATTATGTGGCCAATGGACCTCAAGAAGCTCATCTCAGTGTGGAAGCCACCAAGACGTAAGACCTAGCAGTGCAGATCACTCTCAGGTGGTTCAGTTGCGACAATGGTCTTGTCTTTCCACCATAGAGGCTGGTCAAATGTAATTACTGGTATCACATTATTATGACGCTTGGCTTCTTCACACACACATTTCAGTGTTGAATAGCTATAGCTCATGTCACTGGAGTTCATGTCTATCATTGGCAGGAATGTGATGGACAATTGTCCTGGATGTTCTTCTTGGCAGACACCCTGCATCATGCCTGACCATCCAGGCCGTGGTGACCGCAGAGGCCAAGATACTTTCCAGAGCAAGTCTATCTTCTCAGTGTGGTCTACAGTGTCAACTGGATCTAGATTCCCATAGAGTAAAGGCAGAGTGGCATTGCCATCTGCCTTGAAGAAGCGGAAATGGATATTTGCTTGAAGAACAAGGTCTTTGGAACTTACAGTCTTCTTGGTAACTGGTGTCTGGTGTTTGATGCCAGGTGTGACAGCAGCATTGTCAGCAATGATTCCCATGTCATGGAAAGTTTTGAACCCATCCAGTGTTCTAATGTTGTGATCAACATTGTCAGCCATATACTGGACAAAGTGTCCTGGATTGATGCCTTGGATGTCTGTACCTTGTGAGGCTGCTGCTGACATCTAAAATGTCTTAACTTCTGTGTAAGATGTACAGAAGCCATGCCAATTAAGGGCATCAATGAGGAACTTGGATACAAAGTGATGGTGCATTTGAACTGCAAGACCAATCTGGAGTGGAGCAAGGAAGACTCTTGGTTTGGCAGCTTGCATTATTACTTGGCCAAGACAAGCACTCTTGAGGTCAGCATTGTTCTCACTGAAAATTTGCCTGAGAAGTAGGTTCAAGGACATGGGAACAAATGCAATGTCGTGCTCCATGTCTGAAATGTCCTCAGGTCTAGGATACTCTTCTGGTCTAGTGGATACAGACTTGATGTCATTTCTGATGAGGTGTGCTGCTATCTGTATAAATCTCATCCGCTCTGCCTCAGGATCAGATTTTTTTGGGGCCTTATAAAACTTATCCAAAACGTCTGCTGCTGTATTCCAGAATGTTGCCACGTCAGGTTTTCCATTAATTAATGTTCCTTGGTTGCGTTTTAATGGTTATTAATTAATAATTAATATTAATGGTCCTTGCGTTTTTTCTTCATGTACTTCATGCTATATGAATCTTCACAGTACTCCCTCATCTTCAGGACAAGGTCACCAATAGTCACCTGTTGGGTAAATGCATTGTGTTGCAAAATAAATAGGTTTTTTAATCTAAGAGATATAGAGACTGCAAATAAATGAAATAAAAATTATAATATAACATATAATAACAAACTTGATAACACAATAGAAATAGAACAGTAAAAAACTTGTTACCTGTTCATCGTCATTCTCTTGTAGAAAAGCAGCTACCTTAAGGAATGCATATTCTTTTGAGCTGTCTTTTGGTCGACCTCTTACAAGTTCAGGTTTAATGTCACTGATAGACTGATACTGCAAAGGAACCTGTTTTCCTGTCCTGAAGTTGCTGCTGCAGATTTGATGGTAAACAGCATTTACTGCATGCAAATCTTGAGCAAATTCAATTCTACTGTGCACCATGGAGCCCACTCATCACCACACTCCTTACACACACTTTCAACAGTGGCCTTAATGTCATGAGTTCTAACTGGAAACACTAAAATGTCATCCAAAGACTACTACTGTATACTGGACTTATTTATGGCGCTCCGCGCCAACCCGCCCATATCCAGTGGAAGCTGATCAGCAAGGAGAACAAGTGTTCTATGAAAATAAGCTAGATATACCAGTTCCAAGTGAGTTAGTTATATAAAAAGCACATTAATGTGACCATGAAATATTCCGGATTCCGTAGATATAGGTTTTGTGCTGTTTTGATGTTTAAATAGTGGAATATACTTAAATATATGAGGTGACTTTGCTTCGTGATGCGTATGCCTTAACTACGCTAATATATATCATTGGTATTTAAGATATTCAGCTGGTCAATAACTTTATATATTTTTGTCTATGTTATCAAGTAAGAGTGGTGCTATTTTCATGAAGTCATAGTGAGATTTATTCTATATTGTTATGTTTAAGTATTGTGAATGAGTTAAGAAATCATATTCTGGCAACACTCCCCGAAGCTTCCCATTGTGTATATTTACATAGGCGAGATATGTGTCTTCTCTCTGACATAAATAGCATCCTCCATGACAGTAAGCTATACATAAATAGTGAAGTTTCAGGGTTTATCACATTTGTTGCAGCCTTTTTGGTGTACTTCTAATATATAGAAAAAAAGGCACCTGGCAACTCTCTTGTGTAGCAGCGGCCTTGTTGACGTGAATCTGCGGTATCTGTCAGCAGTGTTTGGTGTGTGTTTAAGCATTATTCTGAAGTGTTCCAGCATGAGCTCGATGTTCCGAGTTCCAATCCTGCTGGGGACACAACTCTTTCGGCCATCTTTAATGTGGTCGACAAGAGCCTGGGAGGTGAGCACAAGGTCCCGAGTTCCGAAGCCACCCGCATGCTGCATTCCTGTTCCGTCGACTGCGACTTCAAGTGTGGCGATGGGACAATAGATAGCAGCGTGTGCCTTAAATCTGAGGGTAGATCAGCATAGAAAACGGACCTTCAGCTATAACATCACAGGTGTCACTATAAAAAAGATCCAGCCTGCCCCAACCAACAGGCGGAGGGCCAACCATCATCACGTCCCTCCATAATATGATAAATAGCCTACTGGCGCTATAGGCTTCAATGTAAAAAAAAAAATGTGATTGTTGTGTCCTACTACAACATTGTTTTTTTCTGCTAACGAGTGTATCGTGAACGCGCTCAACATGACAAGTGAGATACAGCACGTTCAATAAAGTCACAAACAAAAGGAGAGTTGAGTTGGTTGTCTTGTGGTGTTCCCACTAGAGCATCTGCCACTTAGAACGTTTAATAAATAGGTAACACTCAAGGGTCTTATGATGATACAGTAGTCTATCGGCGAATGATTATTTGTTGTACGTGACATGGCAGATATAGGGGGAGAGCACTCAGCCATGGCCCCTTACTTTTTCTCACCCACCCACCCCCCAATCTCATGAAGATAATTATGACACTGCAAGGCTGCTACTAAAAATAAAATTCATGGGAATTTCACTTGAAGCAAAAAATACTATCCACTATTTATTGTTTGGATCAATAAAAAAAAAAAAAATCATTCAGAATTATCTACCAAAAAAAAATCGTAAGAGGTGGTTTTCATTCTCATAAACACTCCATTAAGTACGGTCTTACGCCATTGTCTGTGAGATTTGACGTGAACTCAAATTCCAGTGATGCTACAAAAAATATACATATTTTACGCAACATAATGTACATTTCAGTGCTTTTCTTAAGTTATTTTCTTCAGAAATCGAGATGACTTAGTTTAGTTTATGCTTGTCTACCGAAAACAGATCCCGAAAAAGTGTTTATGAAATGTGTATCATAACAGTTATGTTGTATGATGCTAAAACATTGGCAATGACAGGAAGATTGGAAGATAGATTAAGATGTGTCCAACGCATGCTGAGATATATGGCTAAACTGAGGTGATAGAACAGGGTGTCTAGTGAGGAAGTGGATAAGAGATGCGAATTGAGAGAAATACAGGGAAGAATGAGACAGAAAAGGTCACACTTAATTGGAAATGTGAGAAAAGAGACGGAGGGAGGAGTGCTGACGATAATGGAGTAAGTGGAGATACCTAGGAAGCCAACAGGAGGATCATGATGAACATGGAAAGAAACAGTGCAGCAGGATATGGAAGTGTTAGATATAGAAGAAGGATTGACACTAGATCGAGCAGGATGGAGAAGGATCATCTCTAGTCCCACCTCAAGCATGAGACAAGAATCTGATGAACTAGAAACAAAGATTATATATATATATATATATATATATATATATATATATATATTATATATATATATATATATTATATATATATATATATATATATATATATATATATATGTGTGTGAGTGTGTGTATGTGTATGTGTGTGTGTGTGTGTGTGCGTGTGTATTCTAATAAAAGCTTTATATTGAAATTCTTGTGTTTATATAATGGCCAGTTTATATATTTGGCCAGTTTATATAATACAAATCTTAGTTCAGGTCGTCCACACTGAAGTCATGCCGAAATAACTACTGGGCTGATCAGTTGGAAACCTTAAGGGAGGTAGCTCCATTGCCAAACAAAGTTATCTTTATAAAATGAACTTGTTACCTCTGTTAGAAGGTAAATGGGAGTGATGTTCGAAAATGTCAGGAATCGCGGCATTTGCCCAAATAGCCCAAACTGAAAAGCAAGTACAGTATACAGTAGACTTTGTGTCATCATATGCTCTTTTCTTTCTTGGACATACCACTGGCCGAGATCAAAACATGCAGTGTTCTTGAAAGTTGAATGCAGGTTTTTGTGAACGCAACTGTTAACTTGGGATAGGTGATGTACTTGTACCTGCCTTTTCCTTCATGCAGCGGTTTATCAAATGTGGATTGCAATATTCCTTACGACACTGTATATGGACTACCTGTCCAGGTGATGTTTTGATGTCATCTCCACGCTGTTCACTTGCTTTGTTGACACCGAGACTTCCCTTTTCTCGAAAGGTCACAGTTTGCTGACAATTTGTCAAAGATTCCTGGCATAAGGCGCAAAGGTCCATGATTAGTTCTGTGGTCCATTTACAGCAGATCCAAGACACCATTCAAACCCTCTTCCTGTGGAAAAACAAAAAAACACAAGCTAAAACATCTTCCAAAATTAAATGCAATAAAGTTCATATAATGGATTTTCAGCTGCAATTATAAAACTCTTCCCCCTGCTAAATATTATTAGACTTTTTTCTGGAATACTAGGATGTGTGTAGATAACATTCCTGCAAAAATAAATTATGTTGCAATTTGTTCTAGGTCCAGCCGTTTTGGGCCTTAGAATGACTGGACTGTAGCCCACGGTGTTATGGACTCGCTCAGCACGAGTATTTGGCGTTGTCGGTACCTGTGCAGGAGGACAAAGATCCGAATCTTCAAGTCGCTTGTGATGCCTGTCTTACTCTATGGTTGTGAGACATGGACACTAAATAGCGACTTGAAGAGGCGAATCGATGCCTTTGGTAATAAGTGTTTTCGCAGAATCCTCGAGTATCGCTGGGATGATTACGTGTCAAATCAGCGATTGCACCGTTTGACTGAATCGAGGCCTATTACCTGTATAGTCCGTTTGCGCCAACCTCGTCTATATGGGCATGTGGCATGCTACCCTGAAACCGATCCTTCCCACATTCCCACAGGGTTGTATCTGTAAGGGACAATCCGGCGTGGAGAAGGCCAAGGGGGCGCCCACAAGACTCGTGGCTGGGGCAAGTTGATGTTTCCTGTCGAGAGTTGCTTGGTATGGGAAGGGAGCCTGCATGGGGACTCGTGCGTGGTGACCCCCTGGTGTGGCGTCGTAGGGTGGGCGAGGCGACGCGCCCCCCGGCGCATGCTCCCAATGATTTGATTGATTGAATAATGTAACCAAATAATAATCCAAAAAATTATGTGCAGGCATTCACTATTCACGGCCTTCGTGTCCCCTGACAGGGATGCAGAAAGTAGACGGTGAACGAAGAGAACTTTCTAGCAGAGCACAAAATTTTCCCGCCGTGGTTGGGATAACACTCACCGCTGTCATATCAACGGATAATGCCTCTATAGCCTAAACAAAATGTAAAATAATTCTATATAAAAAAAAAATCCATTACCCGCTTAAGAAAAAAGCAGCATGAAAAGATGTATACTTGGTCGTGTCAGAGTTAAACGCATCCGTCGCCACAGACAGTAACAATGTCACTTGCCAAGAGCCACGATAATTATGCATACAAACGTTTAACCCCATGACAAAACATTATGTATATTACACATTTCCCTCTGTCCCTCTGAGCACTATGTCTTCAACCCTCAGGTGACGTTGGGTATCTCCATTTTGCTCTCCCTGGTTGTGTTCCTCTTGCTGGTGTCGAAGATCCTGCCGCCAACCTCACTGGTGCTTCCTCTCATTGCCAAGTATCTCCTCTTCACCTTCGTCATGAACACCGTCTCTATACTCGTCACTGTCGTCATTATCAACTGGAACTTCAGGTGAGACGGGCCCCGTGCATGTTAGGCTACAAAAAAAAAATTGTGATTTATGCAAAACAAAAAAAATACATCTATACCTCTTTTAGAAAACATCAGATAAACCCAAAGTATTGAATGCAAATTACTCTTTTACATTCACTATTTACGGCATGCAAAAGTTCATGTAGAGAAACATGTAAAACCCCACAAAGCAAATGTTGATTGAAAAGAAAATACTAGGAAGTGTGAAAAATACAACCAGCAATTACTTTAATCTAATATCTGCAGTGATTGCATAATATCACACCTTTTTGCTATTCGCACAATCTCAAAGACAATCGCTCTGAGCTATCACATGTGATTAATTTATTTTGTAGCACAAGAATTTAAAGATTATTTGTTAATCTATTACATGAGTACATTGGTTGAACGCCAATTTTTGTTCATATTTTGATTACCTTCAACGCTCTATAGACTAAGGAATATCAGTTAGCTTATAGATCCGACGTCTCTCCCTGGCATTGGGAGAGAGGTGTTTCTTTCCGGGACATGAAGTCCATACCTTTATTGAGAAGGCTGGCCTTCTCAACAAGTTATGATGTTTTTAATATTCACTTATTATTGTTTTTAATGTACTCTTGTTCTTTTATGTATTTCGTTCTTTTAAATATTTTTATTCTATCTTAAATTTTGTTTTTTTACTTTTACTTTTCATGTATCTTATGTAAGCAGGCGTCAATAACCCCGCAGTTGCGGCGCCTTAAAACTATAATCAATCAATTATAATTATAGATCCGAGCTCTTAGACGATATGTGTTAACTTACTTTCTCCCTCAGTTTCCTTAACCGTGGTCACTACCACTGTTTATAAATAAAAACACAATTCCTGGTTATAAATGTAATAAATCCATGTTGGAGGGAAACAACGATCATGAGGGTGGATTAAAACATGAAAACTAAAGTTACAAGATTATCAAATCAAACACACACACACACACACACACACACACCGTCACCGCCACGATGGTCAAGTGGTTAAGAGCGTTGGCGCGCTATTCTGTGGTTAGCCAGTTCGAATCCTCACTACTCCCAGGGATTTTTCACTGACGAATTCGGGCGGTTACTATCCCCCTTGAGCAAGGAGATGGGTGTGTGTGGTGTGTGAGGTCTCAGCATTACCCAAAGATCAGTCACTACGAGCTCCAAGCTCATTCTGGGAGGGTGAAACTGGCGATCGCGAGTCCGGCTCGCGTGGAGAGGACCATGGATGAATGAGTGAATAAATTAATGACTGACACACACTCACCTTCTGTGTGATGCAGGGGCCCGAGGACGCACCGGATGCCCAACTGGATCCAAGTGTTGTTCCTCAAGTACCTGCCCGTCATGCTGTTCATGAAGCGACCCAAGAAAACACGACTCCATTGGATGAACGAGATGCCCGGCCAGTCCCTCTCCCCCATGGCGGCAGGTGAGGAATATATATATATATATATATATATATATATAATTTTTTTTCTTTTTTTTCTCTCTCTCTCTCTCTCTCTCTCTCTCCTCTCTCTCTCTCCTCTCTCTCTCTCTCTCTCTCTCTCTCTCTCTCTCTCTCTCTCTCTCTCTCTCTCTCTCTCTCTCTCTCTCTCTCTCTCTCTCTCTCTCTCTCTCTCTCTCCTTTTTCCTTTGGCAGCATCTCGGCTTCCAGGGTCGCAGTGCATACAGCCACTCAAAACATACTTGACAAATGCCCATGAAGTGATTGTGAGGGATAATTCATGAACGAGAAACAACTTGCATGTTGTTTCTCGTTCATATACTGAAAAACCCCAAGATTAATTGATAACTATGACTAGTATGTTTTATTTTTATTTTACACAATGGAAATGATAATGGTCAGTGTATGTATGTGTGTGTGTGTGTGTGTGTGTGTGTGTGTATCACAATTGTGTTATCTTTCCCCAGGCGGCGTGCCTCCCCACCACCACTTTGGCTCTCCCGAGATCGACAAGAGTACCGGCAAGATTGAACACATGGAGATGTCCAACATTCACCATCCAAACTGCAATCTCAACCAAGTAAATATGAGATAATATTTTGTCACAATCATCCGCATTATCATGGAATAAACATCTGCAGATTTTTTTTTACAAGATTACAGGATGAAGTGTTCAGGAAATTAGAATGATTATATATATAATTATTGTTGACTAAGTTTTCATATAATTGTTATGAATTTTGAATACCCATAATGCTATAGGTCTTCCTTCACATATCATTGTGCGTATCAGTGGCGCATTTCCACAAGGCCACTCAAAGTTTTGCAAACAGTATCTGCCTAGTATGTTGTTATTGTTTAATTAACAGATTAATGTTAAGCAAAGAAAATTATCATTAGAATTATACAAAAAATGTACCACTTTATTGTCGTTGGGGACATATGAGTCTTAGGGAAGAAGTCTCCCATTTTGCAGATGCCGAGACGTGAATCTGAAAACTCTGACTCCCTGTTCATCACCCCGGAGGCGTACAAAGCGACAGAAGCTGTGGAGTTCATTGCCGAGCACCTGAGAAACGAGGACCAGTACATCCAGGTGAGGCGAGTGGCGGGCAATAGGCGGACGGGATCATGTGACTATCATGCAATAAGATATAACAAGATAGGAAGTGACTATATAGAAAAATTAGTCCATATGCTAACCATATCAGCTACATATTGAATGATTGATAGTCTGTTGTAGACTATCTCGATTCCCATTCCTTTACTAATCATTACCTGTGCTGTGTCTCACTTCAGATACGCGAGGACTGGAAGTACGTGGCAATGGTCATTGATCGTCTGCAGCTGTATATTTTCTTCGCCGTCACCACAGCCGGCACAATCGGTATTTTGATGGATGCCCCGCATATATTTGAATACGTCGATCAAGACAACATTATTGATACTTATAGAGGGAAGTGAATTTCGAAATTTAATCAAGTTGGCATTCACGTGTATAATCCAAAACGAATAATAAGGAAAAGATAGGCATATGATCCGGATACAAAAAACTTGTAAGCTCAAGTGGAAATGTGCCAAATGTGGAAGGAGAACGAGGGAACACAAGCAGTGAATATCCACGAAGATCCCCTGAGTACGTCTGCTTGTCTCTTGATCCTTCTCTGTTCATCTTCCTCTCCTTCTCTGTCCCAGAATCAGGCATGGAAAGAATAAGTCGTTCTGCGGAAGGTGAAGGGGAAAGCAAAAGATTGTGATATGTCATGAGCGACGGTCGCTGATACAACACCACCTAAGTTAAGAGAATATATTATTATATATATGAATATATACATAATATATATAAAAGTTCAAAGTACTCTTTAATCATGGTGCCAGTTCTGTATGTGATTTTGGTTGTGTTTAATCAGTATTCTGGGGTGCAGGGACGACGGCATTCCCACAGTGCACTGAAGGACTCGGCGAGGCGGGACACTGCCTGCCCCTCCCTCGCTCGGCCGCCCCGGAGCTGGCTCGTCCTGGTGACCGCCAGTCCACCTTCTCCTCTTATGACTTGTCCAACAATCCTCCACCGTTGACCGATCTCTCGCATTTTGTTGGTTTCCTTGCCTTTGTGCAATTTTGCATTCTTACGAGGTAGTGAAAATCATCCTTCTCAACCATTATGCCCAAGGGTAACTAACTACAGGATGTATAACATACATTCATCAAACCCAAACTTTTTTGAAGGGTAACCATATTTGGTTTTTCTTCTTCTGGAGCCTTCTGGCATCAGTGCTCAAAATAGATAGCAGAGCCAGCGATGGTGTGCGGGTGAGAGTGTATGTACGTATCATAGTACTGTTTACCCGTGTGTGTGTGTGTGTATGCACCAAGAACGTGATGATGACTGCAGGTTTGCGTCCATATACGTGTGTGTGTGTATGTGTGTGTGTGTGTATGTGTGTGTGTGTGTGTGTGTGTGTGTGTGTGTGTGTGTGTGTGTGTGTGTGTGTGTGTGTGTGTGTGTGTGTGTGTGTGTGTGTGTGTCAAAATCTGGAGCATGCAATGCCGGAGTAGATAACTATAAAGAAAATAATATGAGGTGTTTATCGGTTGTGGGCTGTGCGTGCGTGCGGGCGCGTCCAGACAATCCTGTCACGCGTCGGCTGAGAGAGGCGCTGCAGGACAGAACAATCAGGATAAAAACTAGACATTTGTAGTTTATCATAGGTGCAAAGTTAGTGACATGTTTCATATGTTTACATACATAACTAGTCATTAAGTGGATTTGTATGTAAAAACTATAATTCCATGATTTGAGTGGGGTCTATGCTCAAGGCTATACTTGACTGCAGTCCCAAGGTGACGGGAATAACTAGTCGCCAGAGTCAACACGAGGCTTGCACCTTAACGGAACGCAGCGCTTATCTTTCCATTATTAGCAAGGACAATAGATGTTACTTTAATTGAAATAGAAAATGCCAACCGGAAAATTTATATTGTCTTGCTCACAGTTTTAGGTGCAATTATGTTTTCCTTGACATGAGTAGTTATAATGCTTTGATAAGTGTGAATTACATGGTATTTCCAGTCTCCTTCCGAGGCTCGCTTCACGCTTTCCTAGCAAGGCCTCTCGTCTCGCTCCCCTGCCACAGACATCCCACCACGGGCGGTGAGGGAGTCCAGTCTTAGGAGGTCGGTGATCTTATGAATGACTGTCATATTTTGAAAGAAACAGATGATTACACGATATATCATAATTGTAGAAATATCTTTCTATTTAATGTATTGCTTAGATTTTGTTATTCCGCTAATTTTGATTGATTCACTGAAGAACCTTACAATTTTTCCCTCTATGACATAATTATATTTTACATAACATTTTACGTTAGCCTTGACGATGTTTCGCGGCTAGTTTTAAATGGTACTCAACAGGTTACGGGTACTGGATTTTCCTATCAATGCCATGGTACCTTTAACTGCTAAGAAACACAAGAGCAAATAGTTCTTATATTTCACAGGTTAGATTATTGTATATTTATCTTTCTTCAAATTGCTGTTTAGTCTTAAGTGATAAGTTCCCCCCATCACTCATTTGTTACTGGGTTACTTCAAGACTTGGGTGTGACTTCCCGACTCAGCAAACACAGAGATAGTAATTGTATCTTGACCCGCGAGGGGCGCGTCCCCGGATCGCCTGTCCTTCCCTGCTGTCTGTATGTATGTTAGTGGAATCAAAATAACAAGGATCTCTTCTCATAATCCAATTAAGTAAATACGTGTCTGTTGCGAAAAATTTCGTTCAGAAAAAGCTTCACTGAGCAAAATATATGATAAGCTCTTTCTTCGTTGTGTGTCGTATTCGTTTGTTTGTTTGTGATGAGATGTTTGCAGCTCTTGAATTTCAAAATTGCTGATTGAATGAAAATATTTGCTTGTGTTCTGTGTTATAAGATAGTGAGGTGTTTCGAAAATGATGAATGACTGCAATACAGAACTTCATTATGAATCGTGTTCAGAAATGATAATGCGAACACGATTCAACTGATGAGTGGCACTGCTGATGAGCTGTTGATCCAGTGGCACTTCTCTGATCACCACAGACACTAAGACTTCACCTGGGGGAGTACGGTGTTCCTTGAACATTATTTTGATATAACATTTCCACATTGCTATGAATTTATAGAACTGTTGTGGAAATAAGAGTGTTTGTGTGTCTGCGAATTAAAACTTCATATTTTGATACTGTAGGTAAGATCACGAGGTGTTATTCTCTGAGAAGAGACAGTTAAGAAACAAAGAGTGCTGAACTCAACCACCTCAGAAGCCACACCTTGGACACATGTGACAGCACTACGCTGACGTGGAATACACTAGGATGTCCTAAGGCCAAGAATGTATTGTGTCTATAATTTCATCTGCGGTTGTTTTATATTTTCACCCAAGAAAACTAATTCTAACCAAACAAACTTCCGTGCCGCGCCAAGCGGGCCAGCTCGTTACTCCGGCCCCGCCCCTCCCGCTGCCCCGGGCTGGTGCTTGGCGGGACGGGCCGGGGTGACGGGTGAGTTAGAGTGGGGTTTCTAACATGATATATCATATACTTCCCGCCGCATATGCTGTAAATGCTAAAAGGCTTTCTCATTTAGAAATAGATTAATTATCTAGTGTTTGTTTGTTAGACATAACCATCAGGAAATATGAATCTTTAGAGGTTGTAGGAATTCCAAAGAAGATATGTTTTAACCAATATCTGATTTCATATTTTTTGTACGTAGCTCATTATTTAAGGTTTAATTATACTGGTGATTAGTTATTTTTTACGTACCAAGAGTCAGGCTATCGTCTTGACTTATGATTTGTCTGACACATCACAAGTATCGAAGACCATAGCAGGCAAGAGTCCGAGTCCCACAGGGTCACACAGGGGCCGCCATTCCCTGGTAGCGGCGGGGCCGGTGAAGCCACCGGTGGTCCAGCAGCCATGACCTCCCCGGGCAGCCTCTGACCCTATTGACTCTCCTGGTAACATCTTAATTTATTTTTTTCGCCGTATTTGTGCTTTGGGATTAAGTGTCAACATTCGCTTATTCACATCTGCGATTCGCTAAATTTATTACCGCAAGATCAATCCTGGTGAGGGTGTCGGTGAAGGTGGCCATCAGAGCCTCTTCAGGGGATTGATAAGCCGCTGGTGTTGTCCACTGGCTGGAGTCGGATGTGAGTATGCGGGAGAAATGAACAAACACGCATTGTATGAGCGAGTATTACGTTGTGTTTAGATGGCCGGCGAGGCTCAAGTAATTCAAGGGTATGTTTATCTCTACAATGGTTACGATCAAGACACCGCAATGGTGAGTATCTGAGGTTTTGTTACATCAAAGACACATCCTATCTTTCTTAAAGTGTTGTATTTATTTATTTATTCGTTTATTTGGTCTACACACAAATACGCACACACAAACACACACACACACACACACACACACACACACACACACACGCACACTTAGACACACGTATACACAGACACACACATATATATATATATATATATATATATATATATATATATATATATATTGTATATATATATATATATATATATATATATATATATATATATATATATATATATATATAAATAGACAAACACACACACACACACGCATACAATACACACATTGGCTGTACATGATATAATATGTGTTGACGGCAATTTCTTGTAAAAGATAAATTGTTATAGTCAATGATATAAAGAGCATTGTATATTATTTTATGTAAATGATCCGTGTTTTAAAAAGCTTATGAAATTATCTGAGAGATATGCGTTGACCTACCGTTTCATATCGTCTACTTGTCCCCGATACATGTACACACCACTCTTGCACGTGTCCTCAGATTTACACTTGTTTATTGGTAAACTTCGGAAGAGACAATCATATGTAAAATCTTATCGTTAATCATCGAGCAGAAATTTTCATAAAAAAGGCTCGCTCAAATAATTTGCATACGTTAGATTTTCAAATTTCTTCAAATCTATCCATTAAACTGTATATTTTTTTCTCCCTGTTTCCCTGCAATGAATGTGCTAGTGACAGTCCTAAGCAAGAGCTTCCTCATAATTTCTTAAAGTTTCTCGTACAACTCACTAAAACACAATAAAGGAAGGTAATTAAATGCACTGAATTTCAACTCAATATACAGCAATTCATACTTCAGCTGCTGCAGCGCCAGAGTTTCCTGTCTGCGGGAGAGCATGTGACTAGTAGGTGCCACTTATCCTCTCTGATGTCCTCGTTCCCCACTGAAAGTCACGACTACGTTGTGGCCCAGAGGTCACGATAATGTTACCTTTCCGTGACCCAGTAAAGTGTTTATGCTACGCAGTGACCCGCCACATACGTACGTACAAACCAATACAGTAACAACAAAAACAATTTCAACCATTGACTAGTGATATTTTTTAATTAATA
>JACEEZ010005392.1:194102-209370 GCA_016584305.1 Chionoecetes opilio | reverse complement strand
TTATTATTTTTTTCTAGTGCTTCACTTATCATCTTAAGTTTAAATATTTTCCGGCCAACCTTGTTAAGTTGAGGTAATTATTGCAGGACCTAAACCTTCTCCTTTAATCCTGTGCATGTGGGTTGTGTCTTTTTTTGACATTTTCTTGTGGTGTTTCAGTTGTTCCATCCCTATAGTGTCTGTTTCTTCATGTAAGTGTATCATGTATAGTCTTCATGTAGCCATATCAAGATGATTTTGCTATTTGGAATTTCAGGTATTTTGATTTCTGGTAAGTTATTTAATTTTAGTGTCTTGTTAACTCTAGCGCCCCTTGTGACGTATATGTAACATAAATTTCAAACAGTCTATATCGAAACAAGAAATATTATGTGATATATTTTCCACCCTAATAACCCAGTGTTACACGGATGTAACATACAGACAACGTCTGATGATCCTCCCGTTTTCTTAAAGTACGAGAGGGGGCCGTCAACTTGGTGATGGCACAGGTGAATCTGTTACATTTTTGCTCTGCTTCGTGTAACCTCCCCAAACTACTTACGGTAACTAATGTAATAGATGTAGTAATGTAATTGATTGATTAGATTTTACTGAAATCTGCAGAAGATAATAAAAAGCAACAGGCTATACTTTTTTTTTTTTTATTTTTATTAATGGCGTGACTATATGTAACTTTGGGGTCTTTTCAGTATATATTCACTGTACATGCTATATATTATTTCTTTCGTAGGGCATACATTCCAACGTTGTTAGCAGTTTTTTTTTATTGTTTTTTTATACCTTGTAGCCTAAAGCGCCTGTAGGCATAGGGGAAAGTCTTGATGTTGGTCGAGCTCGCCCTTTTGGTGGCGCAGGCTGGATTTTTATAGTGACACCTGTGGTCTCAGGTGAAGATCTCACTTTCTATGATGTTCTTGATCTCCAGGTAAAACGCATGCACCCCCTAGAGTCCACCGTCACACTCGCAATCGGCAGACAGGTATACGCTGCATGTGGGTTGCTTTCGGTCACTCGACGATGGCTTTGACAGTTGCTCCTTGGTGAGACTTGAACTCGGGACCTTCTGCTCCCCTACCAGGCTCTTGAAAGAGTTGCCCCCGGCAGGTTTCGAACTCGGACATTGAGTTCCACCCCTCCAAGACGCTAAGAACTTGGCCACCGCCTCCCCATAGGCGTTTGATGTAATCACGAAAAAAATTGATAATATATATGATAATTATAATGAGGACTAAGTGTATTTCTGTATTACCGTCTACGTGTACCCTAATCCATCCATAAAAATCGAAAATGCTAATCTACCCCAAAAAAAAAAAACCGGAAGTTTGTATATACGTATGTTTCTTATATTTTATTTATACATCTATATTATCTTACTTTTTTTTATTTTTTTTATTTATTAATCTTTTTTTTTTTTTTACAGAAAATGGCAAATGTATGTGAGGCTGTGCTTCATTGAGAAACGTAACTGCTTCAAGGAGTGCCATAATAATGCAAATATATACGATATAAATCAATCAATCTTTGGGGGGCCCATACGCCGGGGGGCGCGTCGCCTTACCCACCCTATTACGACGCCACTCCTGGGGGTTTCAGCACGCGCTAGTTTCCATGCAGGCTTCCTTCCCATACCAAGCAATTCCCGACAGGAAGATCAAATTGCCACAGCCACGAGCCTTGTGGGCACACCCCTTGGTCTCCTCCACGTCGGATTTTTTTCTTACAGATACAACCCGATGGGAGGGGTTGGTTTCAGGGTAGCGTGCCACATGCCCATATAGCCGAAGTTGGCGCTGACGGACTATGCAGGTAATAGGCAATCGATTCAGTCTCACGGTTTTAATCGCTGGTTTGAGACGTAATCATCCCAACGATCCCCCTGATTCTTCGAAGACACTTATTACCAAAGGCATCGATTCGCCTCTTCAAATCGCTATTTAGTTTCCATTGTTCTACGACCATAAACGTTGGACAGGGATCACAAGCAACTTGACTATCCGGATCTTTGTCCTCCTGGACAGGTACCGACAAACGTCAAATACTCCTGCTGAGCATGTCCATAACACTGTGGCTATGCTAATCCGTTGTAAGACTTCTGACATGACCGGCCGTCATTATGGACTGCGCTAACGAAAGGGATGCATAATTTCCCCTGATCTCAATGCCCTCGCAACACGCATAAAAAGACTGTACAGTTTTTATCTAATAAGCCTTCAACACCTGGACCCTTGGTCATGAGCCAGGAGACCGCAATCCCAAAGGGCTTTGCCTCCTCGTGCAGCGCCTCGAGAGCAACACCAGGACCTCCAGCGACTGAGCAAAGAGTATTGCATCATCGGCAAAAACAAGATCAATATTTTATCTTGATGTTGCCGAGGGATGCTCCACAATCACTTTGATCTACAACTTTGCCCAATACCCAGTCCATGTAAGTGTTGAAAAGGACGCACCCTTGTCTTACTTCTGTATTCACAGGAAAGAAGCTGGATACACTTCACCCACACTTCACAGCACTCTCAGTCCCAGAGTGCAGACCAGTCATCAAACAATAGTACTTGCAGGAATCCCGCGAAGTCGCAGAGGATCCCAGAGTGACTTACGATGCACTGAATCAAACGCCTTCTTGAGATCAACATATGCTGCAAGCATCCCCTGTCGAAACTCACGTCGGCTTTTTCACAGGACAGAAAGCACTGGGATATGTTCCGTTGTTGACTTACCAGGCGTAAAACCCAGACTGTTGAGGTCTCTGATGCTTCAGCAGAGGGACTGCAGATCCGTGTCAGCAATAGATGGGCAAGCACCTTTGCCTGGCACGCTGAGCAGGGTACTACCGCGGTAATTGTTGCAGTCCTGACGGTCCCCTTTCCCTCTCCAGATAGGGACGACCAGCCCTCTTTTTCAGTCAGGAGGAATTGTACCTGATTGCCATATGGCAGTCAGGACAGAATGCAACCCGCGGATCATGGTCGCACCCTCAGCTTTGAGGAGCTCCGCACTGATATTACAAACACCAGCTGCCTTTCCACCCCTCAACTTTGCGACAGCCTCTCTGACTTCCTCAAGAGAGGGTGCGGTTTCGTCAATGGGAGGGTCGACATCCACTGCCCGTAATCCAGTAGTGTGAAGATGTAACTATTATTTTTTTTTTTTTTTTGAAAACTCATACGTTACTTATTTTATATTCTTATGTAATAATCAATAATGTTCCAAATTGTTTTACTGCAATTGCAACATGTCCATTATGTTTACATAATCACAACACAATAAATATAGTTGAAACATTATCATATATTCATTACCGATATAAGAAGGATGTAATGAAAGACTAACACAACCCAGTGATACATATGTGTTTACATTTGATACTGACCATTAATCTACCTATATGACCCAATGTTACATATATGTCACATTCCATATTTCCCACAAATACTATGATGAGGTGAAAGTAACGTCATATTCATTCTATCAGAGTCCAAATTAGTCAAATAATGTGGTTCTTGAATTTTTTTCCTGCTAGAAAAGGACTCTGGGTTTTAGAGGGTTTTAAGGGTATCCTCATATGTTCCTGGTTCTGCGATGTTTGCCAGGTGTGCATGTAGCATGCAAGTCAGTATTTTTGCTGGTGTATCTTTTTCTAAGTTAATGATAAGGTCTGTTTCTTTAGTATTTAACTTTATGATTTCAGTGTATGTTTTTTGGTAGTTTCTTTGTCATTGTTAACTTTCCTTTTACTTTCAATGGTCTTTTTCCTGAAAGGGCATTTCATTGCTAAGGTTCTATGTGGTCCCTCGCAATTTATGTATTTTTTTGTCTCACTTATACACTGGTGCCAGGAGTGACCCTCATCTGCTCATTCTGAGCATATTTTGTAATCTTTTTGTTGTGTGCATTGGTTTGTATAGTGGTCTTCTATCATGTAGCATCTCATACATGAAATTATGGGTATATATTCTTCTCTTTTGATTAGGTTATTGGGCACAGACATAGAGCATAGTAGGATTCCTGAATTTAGGGCTTTCTTTGCTATGTTTGTCTGGGAGAATGTTATTTTTATTGTATTCGACTTGGGGAATTTGTACAGGTCATCTACATCTTCCTCCCCTATCCATGTATTTTGTTTTATTAATTCTCTTATTATGTCATCCTTTTCGTTGCCGTAAATATGATCATCCACCCTGGTTAAGATTACTGATCTTTTAGCTTTTAGTTCGGGTGGAACAATGGGTACAAAGGATGCGCTGGTTAATTGGCATTTAGTATCTTTTCCGAAAATTCAGTCTACACCGCTGTCAGTTTTTGTTATCACAATGAAGACTCCAGTTATTAGGAGGATTTTTGTTGCGTAGACGCTGTGTTCTGAGAGTATCCTTAGGAGGTATATTTTGGTACGGCGGTCTTGTGATGACTTGTGCTTTATTTGAACTCTCGCCATGTTTAATCTATCATATTTGAAAAGAAAAACCTATTACTATAATTCCTAACAACGAGACTGCTTCGAGCAGAACCATTGCTACGCTAATCTTACAGCTAAGTCCTATCGTGGCCCCGCCGACTAATAGGCGTCGTAGGCCACCAGACCTGCTGCCTCGTGAGGGTCTTACCTATTTCTGTCAGAGCTCAGCCCTACCCTCGGTGCTACCTATAACCAGCCCTCCAAGGGCCCCCTTTGTGTCACTGGCCTTCACCAGCGACCGCACGGTTCGGCTTCGTACCACACCGATGGACTCTAATGGGCGACCAACACAATAGTTTGCCTCGGTAGACACGGATATTCCGTGCAACAGAGTGCGCTGTCCAGAGGGAGCTTGGCGTCTCTGTGGTGCCCCGAAGCTTCGAAGCAAGGCGGTTCAGTGAATCACCACCACAAGGGGGCACCACCTTCTTCACGGCCACGTCACAGGAGTCACGTGAACCGTCGGGTATATAACGAGGATGGATCAGGATAGCAATATATTCCTGCGACCGCACTCACACTCCACACAGCACTCACGGAGCTACGGACCTGACTACGTCCTAGTCGTCCTCCTCCTCGTCTACCTGAATGGGTTACAGGGAGCTACGGACCTCACCTACGCCCTGGCCAGCCGCCTCGTCTACCTGTATGGGTTATAGGGAGCTACGGACCTCACCTACGCCCTGGCCAGCCGCCTCGTCACCTTATGGTTACAGAGAGCTACGGACCTCACCTACCCCTGGCCAGCCGCCTCGTCTACCTGTATGGTTACAGGGAGCTACGGACCTCACCTACGCCCTGGCCAGCGCCTCGTCTACCTGCATGGGTTACGAGGTTTAGTAACCCTACGACTCTTCCTCCTGGTTCGTGCTGCTTCACACGTACTCCACGTTACGTTGTTTTCCTTGTGCAACGTATTATTGTTTGTGATCCAGCGACCTGTGTACTTATTGACACATGTTGGTGACGGCTATTTAATGTTAAGTAAAGGGCAAAGTTACGTGTGTTTATTAATTTAAGCTGTGACAGCGTGAGTCATATTGGGTGACCTGGAGTGACCTGTGAGGCCCCACGTTGATTAGTGAGCTGTGAAGTGACTGACATGGCGACTGAGCGGTTGCAACTACCGTCCTTCCTCAACAATGTATATGATTTGCTGCGGCACGTCCAGAGCTACCTGACTAACACCTCGGCCAACGACCAACAAAAATTCAACGCTGGTGTCTGTGCCCTGCCTACCAAAGTAGCCACATTCGTACAAAGCACAATTTCCTCACCCCCGGACTCTAACAGATTCGCGGCTCTAAAGAGTACTCTGTTAGACGTGTACTGAAGACCAGACATCCATCATCTACACGAGCTGCAACCCATCACTTTGGGGGGACATGAGGCCGTCTATTCTGTGGCAGCAGATGCAACTAATCAATATACGGTGCAACACGTCATTGCCAACAGCAGTGCTTCGATCAATGTTTCTTCAGAAGTTGCCTTGGGAGGTAAGAGATGCTCTGTCCTCTTTTGATGATAGCACATCTATTATTACATTCGTCTGAGCAGCCGATCGAATGATATCACAATTGTCAGACCGTACTCATTCTAACGCACTTGCACCTAATCCAGCATTATCCAATGTTGTAAATACTTTCTCTACCGATATAAATTTTCAAAAAATAGACCTACAGCCAACAAGAGAATGTCGCCATGCCTGCCCCCGAGGCTCCACCACCTTATATGAGGTCGTTAATGTCTGGAGACACTACGGAGGATCAATATGTCTGTGCTGCAGGATTACCTAGAGCTGAAACTTCAGGCACTCTGCTTCGCCAAATCTTGCAACGACTGGACGCCATTGAGGAGCGCATGAATATAAGAGTGCCTCGCTCGTTTGTTCCACATATAGGGCGTAACAGTCTCAAAGGTAAAGGTGCGTCCTATCCATCGTTTTGTACCTTTAACAACGTTGAATTGTGTTGGTACCATTCCACCTTTGGTGCCAGGGCCAGACAGTGCCGCCCACCAAGCCAGTGGTCGGGAAACGAGTTCAGGCGTGGGCAAGTGAATGCGAGCTCCTCCGCAGTTTTTGACGCTCCTGTGTCTTTGCTACGTATAAGAGACCAATGCACTGGCAAGAGTTTCTTAGTGGACACAGCAGCATCTGTCACCATTCTCCTTCCTACCCAGGATGACCGCAAGTATACGCCACCTGCGTGCGACCTTCTGGCGCCCAACAAAACACCAATTGCGACTTATGGCACAGAGAGGATCACGATGGATTTCGGTTTGCCCAGTACGTTACCATGGGTGTTTGTAGTTGCAGATGTTACTCAGCCCATACTGGGATACGACTTTCCTACTTATTATGAGCTGCTTGTTGAACCTGGCAACCGCTGCTTACGACAGCAGTCATCACACGCCACCATTGGAAGTACCGTTGCCAGGTGTGAGAGCCCACGTATCACATTCATTCATAATAATACGGACTTTGTAGACCTTCAAAACTTTCCTACTCGCACAGAGCCTTTCCAACGGCGATCAGCTACTGTCCATGACGTGTTCCATCATATCGAGACGACAGGCCCACCAGTGTATGCTCGAACACGGCGCTTGCATCACGACAGACTCCTAGCGGCGAAGGCAGAGTTCGAGTCTCTGCTAAGGGATGGAATGGTACAACCATCGAAGAGCTGTTGGGCGTCACCTCTCCTCAAGCCTTCTGGTAAGGAGTGGCGTGCGTGTGGGGATTATAGGGCACTGAACAAGGTTACCGTGCCGGATAGGTACCCTATACCACACATTCAGGATTTCCATCTGAAGTTAAATTGACAAAGTATCTTTTCTAATATAGACCTAGTGAGAGCTTTCCATCAGATCCCAGTTCAACCGGCAGACATACCCAAAACAGCTATAACTACGCCTTTTGGACTGTACGAATTCAGGTATATGAATTTTGGTTTACGGAATACGGCACAAACCTTTCAACGCTATATGGACCATGTCTTGCGCGACCTTGATTTTGCCACTGTGTATATTGATGATATTCTAGTGACATCCAGCAGTAAGGAGGAACATCGTATCCATCTTCAGTAGCTTTTGGTACGACTTCGAGACAATAACATCAAAATTCATCCAGCGAAGTGTGTTTTTGTGGTGGAGGCAGTTAATTTTTTTGGACATCGGGTGAGTAAAGAAGGTATTACTCCATTGCCCCAAAAAGTAGATGCTATTTGTCAGTTACCACAACCAACTTCTGCAAGAAAGCTCAGGGAGTTTCTGGGTATTGTAAATTACTACCACCTTTTCCTCCCCAAAACAGCAGATACGTTACTCCCGTTACATGACCTTCTGAAGGGTATTCCCCACAGATCGACAGCCCTGCTAAAGTGGTCACAAGAGGCTGCAGCTGCTGTCACTACCATAAAGGAGGATATAGCTCGGCTTCCTCGTCTTGCTTATCCAGACCCTGAAGCACAGGTCTTTCTTACTACCGACGCCTTTTCTACTGCGGTCGGCGCAGTGCTTCAGCAGATCAGTGCAGGTGAAGAATCGCCTATTGGTTTCTACTCCCAGCGCCTCGATACTACCCAAGTCAAGTACAATACATATGATAGGGAACTATTGGCGATATACATGGTCGTGCGGCACTTCAAACACTTACTAGAGGGTAGGCAGCTTTACATTCTCTGTGATCACAAGCCTTCGACCTTCGCTATGGCACGTCCGTCCGATGCATATACTTCACGGGTTCAGCGACAGCTCTCCTATATTTCAGAGTTCACGACTGACATCCGCCATGTTGGCGGAGTTGAGAACCCTGTGGCTGACGCCCTCTCGCGCTCCATCTATAATATTTCTCAATACCCAGTGCCTCTTGATTATTAACAGATCGCTATCGCTCAAGAGATAGACGAAGAGATGGCTGCGTTCAAAAGAGATCCATTGTCTCTTCAATTGTGTCCCTTTCAAGTGCCTGGGACAACACTTCAGTTGTGGTGTGACGTGTCGTGTGGTGAGGCCAGACCATTCATCCCAAGATCTAATGACGAATAGTGTTCAATCACTTCCACAACATGAGCCACCCGGGAGTCAAGGCTACCCAGCGACTCTTAACTCGGACAGTGATATGGCCCCGTATTCGAGCAGATGATCGTTCATGGGTTCAACAGTGTCTCTCGTGTCAGGCATCAAAGGTTCATCGCCACGTGAAGGCTCCGCTGCAACCCTTTTCTTTACCAAGATGCAGGTTCCAGACTACTCATGTGGATATTGTAGGACCTTGGTCTCCATCCAGAGGGTACAGGTATATCTTAACGTGTAAACGATCGTTTCACTAGATGGACTACAGCAGTGCCAATGCCGGACATCTCTGCAGGATGGACGGCTTTAGCATTCCTCTCGGGATGGTCTCTCACTTTGGTGCACCTACTACCAGTCATCACAGACCGCGGGGCCCAGTTTGAATCACATCTGTGGCAAGAGTTACAGCTTTTCTAGACCACTACTCACAATCACACAAACTGCTTATCATCCACAGGCTAAAGGAATGGTTGAACGTTTTCATCGCATCTCAAGGACGCCCTTAAGGCTCAACCTCATCCGTAGCGCTGGGTGGACTCTTTGCCATTGGTACTGCTCGCCCTTCGCACTGCAACTAAGGAAGATCTCAAAGCCAGTCCTGCAGAGCTTACGTTCGGCCAGACCATACGCCTACCTGGGGAGTTCTCCGCAGGGATTGACACGGATGACGGTATGCACATGTTTCTCGACTCTCTCCGTCAGATCACTTCCAGGTTGTTTCCTATTGCACCTCGCCAGTCTACAAGACATGCTGCTTACGTCCCTCGTGATCTGGATCGTGCCGAGTATGTATGGATACGACATGACGCCCGACGCCGCCCATTGATCGCCCGTATGACGGGCTCTTCAAGGTGCTATCTAGACATGATAAGTACTTTAATGTAAGTCGAGGAAGCCGCCAGGACATTGTCTCTGTGGATCGTCTAAAGCCGGCTAATATACAAATGATGTACCTCATCCTATCCCTCACACTGAGCCACCAGATACTCTTACATTTCCGATACAGCCTCCTGGCCTGGCTCATCGCATTTCTCCGCCTGTTGCTCCCTATAAACAGACTCATGGTCATTTATATATACTTATTACACCTCCTGATGATCATAATGACACAACACTGACAAGTGATGATGAAATTCCTTCCCCTGAACGTCTGCGACCAAGAACAGTCACCAGGAGTGGGAGACTGTCTCGCCCACCAGAGAGGTAGGCATCATTCATCACCAGGTCCTCTCATGACCGTTTTTTTATCAGATCGCCATTCCAACGTGTGGATTTGCCTGAGGGGGGGAGTACTGTGGTGCCCCAAAGCTTCGAAGCAAGGCGGTTCAGTGAATCACCACCACAAGGGAGCACCACCTTCTTCACGGCCACGTCACAGGAGTCACGTGTACCGTCAGGTATATAACAAGGATGGACCGGGACAGCAATAGATTCCTGCTACCGCACTCACATTCCACACAGCACTCATGGAGCTACGGACCTGACTACGTCCTGGTCATCCTCCTCGTCATCTACCTGTATGGGTTACAGGGAGCTACGGACCTCACCTACGTCCTGGCCAGCCGCCTCGTCTTCCTGTATGAGTTACAGGGATCTACAGACCTCACCTAGGCCCTGGCCAGCCGCCTCGTCTACCTGTATGGGTTACAGAGAGCTACGGACCTCACCTACACCCTGGCCAGCCGCCTCGTCTACCTGTATGGGTTACAGGGAGCTACGGACCTCACCTACGCCCTGGCTAGCCACCTCGTCTACCTGCATGGGTTACGAGGTTTAGTAACCCTGCGACTCTTCCTTCTGGTTCGGTGCTGCTTCACACGTCCTCCACGTTACGTTGTCTTCCTTGTGGAAACGTATTATTTGTTTGTGATCCAGCGACCTGTGTACTTTATTGACATATGTTGGTGACGGCTATTTAATGTTAAGTAAAGGGCAAAGTTACGGTGTGTTTACTTAATTTAAGCCTGTGATAGCGTGATTCAATATCTCCTTAGGCGTTGCAACCTGGGCGGGCTCTTCACCCTAAGGGGAGAGCCAACAACAACACAACAAACAAGACTGCCGAGGCAGGAACACAGCTAACAGCAACACAACAAACATGAATACCGAAACAGAAACACAGCTAACAGGTAACAGTAGCAGTGTGTCGGCAAGCAACACTCAAAACTACTGACAACGCACGAGAAAAGAGAGTCGAGCCAGTGTGGGAGGTAGCAAACAGAGATCCTGGAGCAGGCTGGCGCACGTCTGCATCGCGCCGAAGGGAGTGTGACACTGCTCTTTCCGCATTTCCTCCTTTACCTTCCTTTATAGTCTTTCTCTCACCCAGTGTCTCATATGCCCCCCCCCCTCTCTCTCTCTCTCTCTCTCTCTCTCTCTCTCTCTCTCTCTCTCTCTCTCTCTCTCTCTCTCTTTTTCTCTCTCGTTTTCTTCTCTCTCTCTCTCCTCTCTCTCTCTCTCTCCTCTCCTCTCTCTCCATCTCCTCTCTCTCTCTCTCTCTCCTCTCTCTCTCTCTCTCTCTCTCCTCTCTCTCTCCTCTCTCTCCCCTCTCTCTCTCTCTCTCTCTCTCCCCTCTCCCCTCCCCTCTCCTCTCTCTCGTCTCTCTCTCTCTCTCCTCTACGCATGACTTACGAAATTTATTTTACGTCGTAAATAAAATTTAATTGATTAGGGGTACCACAGGGTCATGTTAGGTCCACTTATATTTTAAAATCTATGTCAATGACTTAAACTGAATATGTCAAGGATTGCTTAATTTATCCAAATGCTGAGACACCCCCAATTTTTAAAACATACCCGTAATGTAAAGAAATTCATGTTCATTCGTTTAAAAATGAAGAACCCCAAAATGTGTTTAAGGAATATTTTTTTAGTAAAGGTTTTTAAATTTTAAACTCCAGAAAACCAAAAGGGCCCAAAGATTTTATTTTGGGGAAAAGGGGAATTTTGACACAGTCCCTTCCAATGTTGGTTTTTAAACAAAAGAGGACACTATCACTGCCAAACAAACATTTCTAAAAATTTTGGTGTTTTAAATAGATCGATTTTTGTTAGGGGGGGCGAATTTTTAAAGAGGGGAAAAAAAAAAAAGTTGTTGGTTTGACTAATGTTCTTTTAAACCGTTAAAGTTTTAACAATCTTGGGGAAAAAACCCCCCCGAATAATTTAAAGGTATTTATTTGGGACCCCAGCATAATACATTTACATTCGGGCTTTGGGGGCCGACAAAACTAAACCCAATTTAAAGAGGGGGATTTTCAAAAAAAATAAAAACTTTGGGAGCCAAGGTAGCCCCCAGGGGGTGCTAAGAAATCCCACCTGTAAAAGCCTTTTAATATTTGAACTAGGGGGGATAAAAAATTTAAAAGAGAAACTAAATGGGACACGTAACACTGGTTTTATAAAGTTTTTAAAAAAGGTTTTTACCCTGTAGGGTTTAAGGAAACTTCCTACTGGGTTTTGTTAAAGTAAAACCCAAAAACAGAAACAACAACAAAAGTTGTATGTACCCAAGGGCTAAAACAGATGCGGGGCCCGAAGTTGGATGTCATGGGCCCCCAAAAATATGGATCAACCTGCCCCTTTTTAAACCCTTTTTCTGCCCCACTTTGGGCCAGCTTTTACAAAATTAAAACTTGCAAAAACCCCCTTCTAAATAGCACACCAATTTTTATAACCTTTCCAATATTTTTTTCATTGTTTTAGTATTTGACACAACCCTTTTTGGGATGTGATAGTTTTTTATATTTTTTTGCTATTTCCGTAATTTTTTGGAAATTTGTAAATAATAACCATTTTTTAAGTGGCAAAAAAAAAACTCCCTCAAACCCCCTTCTTTATCCTACGTTTTTTTCCCCCCTATTTTTCTATATTTAACTCTGACTTTATTCTTTCCTTCCCCATTGGGCTATATTTTTTTCTTTTTTTTTTCCAAATCTTTTCTCTCTTTTTTCTCTCTCCTTCTCTCCTTCTCTTTTTCTCTCTCTCTCTCTTCTCTACCCCTCCTCTCTCTCTCTCT
The DNA here is from genome assembly GCA_016584305.1 of Chionoecetes opilio. Taxonomy (NCBI): domain Eukaryota; kingdom Metazoa; phylum Arthropoda; class Malacostraca; order Decapoda; family Majidae; genus Chionoecetes; species Chionoecetes opilio. Next base: position 196,819 of record JACEEZ010005392.1, on the reverse strand, counting down.
CTTCTCTCTCTCTCTTCTCTTCCTTTTCCCCTCCTTTTCTCTTCTTTCTCCTCTCTCTTCTCTCCTCCCACCTTTCTTCTTCCCCCTCTCTCACCTCTCACTCTCTTCTCTCCCTCCTCTTCTTTCGCCCCTCTTCCCCCTGCCCCTTTCTCTATCTTCTCTCTCTCCTCCTCATCTCTCTCTCCTCTCTCTCCCCTCTCCTCTCCTCCCCTCTCTCTATTTTCTCTCTCTTCCTCTCCTCTCTCTCTCTCTCTCTCTCTCTCTCCCCCCTTCTCCCTCCTCTCTCTCTCTCTCTTCTCTTCTCCTCTCTTCTCTCTCTCTCTCTCTCTCTCTCCCTCTCTCCCCTTTTTCTCCTTCCCCCTCTCTCTCTCTCTCTTTTCTTCTCCCCTCTTCTCATCTCCCCTCTCTCCTCCTTTTCCTCTCTTTTCTCTCTCTCTCCTCTTTTTCACAACCATATCAGCCCCCATGCCCCTTATATTTTTTTATCCTTTTTCCCTACCTTTACAAAGTCCCCCTCCTCCTCCTTCTCTTTTTTTTCCTCCTTTTTTTTTTTTTCATTTCAGGGGTTCATTTTCGGGTTTTTTTTTCAATTTTTATTTTTCCCCCTTCCCCTCCTCCTCCCTCCTCCCCCTCCTCCTTTCCCCTCCTCCTCCTTTTTTCCTCCTCCCCCTTTTCCTCCTCCTCCCCCTTTCCCCTCCTCCTCCTCCTCCCCCCTCCTCCTCCTCCCCCTCCTCCTCCCGGGGGGGGGGGGGGGGGTTTACACCCGGGATATGGAACACAGACAAAAAGACCCAAAAAAAGCGCCTCATCCTTTATGTATATAGCCCCAGTCTTCTTTTGTTTTTTATGAAAAAAGGGGGCCCAAAAAGAAAAAAAAAGATATGAAAAAAAAACGAGGGAAAAAGAAGAGAAAAAAAAGAAATCATTTAAAAAAATCAAAAATACAATTTATAACATTAAAATTTAAATTATAATAAGGGGCAAAGGGCGAAAAAAACTGGAAAAAAAGTAGGAATAATGGTAAAAAAAAGTTACGATATAAAAGGGAAAACAAGTAAAAAAATTAAGGGGAGAAGGAGAAGGAGAAAAAAAAAAGAAGAGAGAGAAAGAGAAAGAGAAAAAAGGGGGGAAAATAGGGGAAAAGAGAAAAGAAAGAGAAGAGAGAGAGAGAGAGAGAGGGGGAGAGAGAGAGAGAGGGGAGGGGGAGAGAAGAGAGAGAGAGAGAGAGAGAGAGAGAGAGAAGAGAGAGAGATACTTATATTTGATACTTGATAGTTTATTTGGCGGGTGAAAATACAATATTTTTCATAATCAATCATACGTCATATAAGCCACGGCCCATTAACCGAAGTTTTTTATGACCTCATGCTTATAATTTCGTTGTTCTCGTGGACAAAAAGGGACTATTGATAATTATACTTTGACATACCAAAAATTTTTAAGTAAGAAAAGAGATAACAATACCTGTAATAATAATGTAATAATAAAAAAAAAATAAAACGCTAAAAATGGTAAGAAAAAAAAAAAAAATATGTGTTTAGTAAAATAATAATAAGCTAAATAAAATAATAGGGTATATGTGATAATAATCAAAATAAATATAATAGCAATAATGGTAAAAAAAAAAGACAATAATGATAAAATGTGATAAATTAATAGTGATAAAAAATATCGATATAATAAGATAGAAAAAAAGAAAAAAAAAAAATATAATATAATAATAATAATAAAAAATAGTCTAATGAACAAATATCAATACAAATATCAAAGTAAAATTAATTATAATAATGATAAATAGTAAAAAAGATACCGTTTAAAGTAATTTTGATAGTTTAAATAACAAGACAGTAATTATGATAAAAAAAAAAAATAATAAAAATAGATCAGAAGTAATCAAAGACAATAAAACATTTCCAAAAAAGTACCCTGTACCAAATATTTACAAAAATCTTTATACGATATAAAATACACACATATACATATGCAACACACACAGATAACTTTTACACACACTACACACACTGTTTCACATCATACACAATACACATACCCATATACATATTATTTAACCCCCCCACCCACTCAAAACGCAACCCCCACACATTTAAGTACACAAAAGTACAATAATTAAAAAATTTCCGTTTGAGTTCATTTCTTTTAATATTTCTTTTTACCTTGTATCTAAAGATTAAGGGACACGGAATTCTTGACATCCTCCTGCAGTCGATCCCAAACCCTTTGGCCCGAAAGTAACACTTGTTGTGCGTGTGATGCCCACAAAGTGGGAGTCTTAGATTTTTTTCGTCGGGTGTCAAATTGTGAGAAAGGTATTGAAGCCCTGTAACTGGGGGAATATACAAAGCTTTGTACATAAACAAAAAAGGTTGAAGGTGTTTTGATGTCATAAATTATGAATTTATTTTCAAACAAAGAGGGATTGGGGTGCATATTTGGGATACAGATGGGATTAAAATTTTTTTGTGCAAAGAATATTTATCTAAAAAAGTTTTTGTGCCCCACCCCAACTGCTGAAAATAACAAAAATTTGGGTAAAACAACTGACAGGTATATTTTTCTTAAACATTTGGGGAATTAAAAACTGTCCACCGTATAAAATCCCAATATTTTTAAATTTTTAAACCTACATCATCTAAAAGAGAGTGCCAAATTTTGTTTTTTATTTTTTCCCTTTTTTCGAAATTGGGGGGTTTTTTTTT
>JACEEZ010005392.1:154157-166657 GCA_016584305.1 Chionoecetes opilio | reverse complement strand
CTAATGACACATAACTAATATTGAAACCACCCCACTCGTTGTTTATTTGACATCATAATATTGTCACGAACTTTGCATTTATAGAGACAAAAAAATACCAAAACGTTCGTAAAAACTCACCCGCGATCCTGTGCCGCCAAGGGACGCCCCTGGACGGGCTATCGTTATGAGGCGCCATTCCAGGACCTGGAAATGTAAACAGTAAAAGCATAGTTAGTGTTTTGACAGTTTATTTCTTATTAGTCTATTTTGTTGTTATTAGTTTGTTTTGTTGTTATTAGTTTGTTTTGTTGTAAATAGTTTGTTTTGTTGTTATTAATTAGTTTGTTTTGTTGTTATTAGATTGTTTTGTTGTTAATAGTTTGTTTTGTTGTTATTAGTTTGTTTTGTTGTTATTAGTTTGTTTTGTTGTTATTAGTTTGTTTTGTTGTTATTAGTTTGTTTTGTTGTTATTAGTTTGTTTTGTTGTTATTAATTAGTTTGTTTTGTTGTTATTAGATTGTTTTGTTGTTAATAGTTTGTTTTGTTGTTATTAGTTTGTTTTGTTGTTATTAGTTTGTTTTGTTGTTATTAGTTTGTTTTGTTGTTATTAGTTTGTTTTGACAGTTTATTTGTTATTAGTTTGTAATTTGTATATTTGTTATTAGCTTATTTGACAGACACACGAATGAATTATTACAAATATTATAAATTATAGAGAGCCATATATCATAAAGCAACCTTTGAGGAACTCTTAAGGAATTTACAAATATGGTATTTGTTGAATTCGTAAAATATAAACCCATAAAAAGAAAAAATTCAGAAATTACCTATTTATGGATCATATTCAGAGCCGCAGCAAAGAATGTTTTATCAGTGTCATGGAAGCATAAAAGCAGCGATGCCATTCAGGCCGCGACTTGGCTTGAGGCTGTGTTAAGGGGAAGCAGGCGGTGATTAGCGGTAATACGGGCGGGGCCGCGGCAATCCTCGGGCGCGGGTCCATTCAGCATGGCCGTCAGAAGTTGGGTCTCACGAGGGTCCTCCAATCACACGAGTCAAAGCACGTCATGGCGCTTGAACAAACATGATCTCCAGAACATCACGTTCATGTATCCGTACGCAGTATTCCTGCTACTTTAATGTTTCCTCCACCACTGAAAGTCTCGCGTTAAAAAGGCAAAAAAAAATCGAGATGTGCTTCAGTGCCTTTCCCTTTGATGTATAGAAAAAGGAAATTCCGATTGTAATTAATTAATCAAAAAATGATTTAAGTGTTTTATAAGTAGTTCTTTTGACAAAACAATAATAGAAAAAAATCGGGATGTCTGCGCCTGGAATTTCAGAAGCCATAAAAATCTACCACCGTGTTCGGTAAATCTGCTTTGCCAGTTAAACACCTACGCTTCACAAAACACAGAACCAATCTTCGCTTATCATCGGGCATGCAAGGTAAGTCATCAGGTGCATTGCTTCCAGCGTCGCGCTGTCATAACCTACGGGCATCCCCGCTTCCCAGGAGGTCAAAGATGCTACATGCCTTGAGCCTCCCATTCACGCACCGGGACACAGGTGCAACACGAGAAGTTATTGGCTGCGCTGAGGGAGAAATCATAACTGTTTATCCGGGCCATTTAACACCTTGCCCGCAACCCAACGGACAGAAGTGTTTATGTCAGGACGTTGGAAAATTTATACTGGAAGAGGACGCTACTTTTTCGCCTCGTAGGAACACGGGATGGAGATTTAGCAGCCTCACATATCACCGGTGAGCGCTGGAATAGAGCAGTGGGTGAGAGGAAGGGGGATGAATTAGGCGGGATGGAGGCTTGAGAAGACATTTAGGTTGAAAAGGGGAGGAAGAATATGAGGAGTAGGAGGATTGGAAAGTTATGATGTTGATGGAAGATAACGTAAAATTCATGCGTGTTTAGGAGGAAAAGAGGACTTAGGGACGGCTTAGGCATGTATTTAGATGATTTAAACGTTTGTCTACTTTACTTATTTTTGCTTAATGGGTCTTCTACTATGGATAGAAGTACTGAAATGAGAGGAAGGAGGAGGAGGAGGAGGAGGAGGAGGAGGATGATGAGGAGGAGGAGGGGGAGGAGGCGGAGGAGGAGGAGGATGGAGGAGGAGGAGGAGTAGGAGGTGGAGGAGGAGTATTACAAAGGGAACACAACAGCACCAGATTATTAGGTTCCTTACATGGCTGTTTGATTGGAGAGTAGGAGGAGGACAGAGAAGTCAGTTAGTTTACATTCGATGGGTAAGTACAGCTCATAATTTATATAAGTACGTAATGCAAACGAAGTAGGAGGGGAGGGGGAAGGGCAGGGCGGTCCGAGGGCCAAGGATGATAGATGGTGAGGAAAGAGATGACCTTTTTGGTCCCCGTGTTGGAAAAATTTATGTTTGCTTCGTTGGGGTCAGGAAAACGTGATGCAAAATAAATGTATTGGTGATAAGGTCGAAACTGTTTGCTGGTTAGTGATAAGTAGAAACTTGCTGGTTGTGATAAAGTGAGTGGTGGTGGTGGTGTTTTGTTGAAGTAGTAAGATTAGTCAGTAGTAAATAGTAGTCTGAGAACGGTATACTTAGTAGTAGCAGTCGTAGTCATGTAATTACTTAGTCGTAGATAGTAGTAGTAGTACTAGTCAAGTACTGTACGTAATATAGTAGTCGTAGTAGTCAGTATTTAGTCGTACGTAGTAGTAGTCAGTGTAGTAGTAAGTAGTAGTAGTAGTCTAGTAAGTAGTAAGTAGTCGTAGTAAGGAAGAAATAATAAATCCATTACAATTCTACTACTACTACTACTAATCATACATACCTAAAATAACAATAATTGATAGTGATGAGAAGTGAAAGATAATGCTATAATAACAATAATAAATAATAATCACAATAATGATAAAATAATGAAAATATAGAACATTTGCAATAATTATGATTTCATATGATAACTAATCAAGGTAACCAACACTACTTCCCTTCATTAAGATACTTTTGTGTGAATCCCTCCCAGACAACCATCCATCAGGTAAAACATCTCACAACGCAAAGACAGAGTAATTTTATGCATTAATTACATACAAAGACACTTTGTGCGACGCGCCTTGACCTCCAGACGCACTGCAAAGACATCAGAGAAAGACACGTATCGAATGAAAATTAATGAAAATGCAATGAAAGACCAAATGAATGTTGATATGAATTTCTGAACGGAGGAAATAAAAGTTAAAAAGACGCTATGAATACTGATATGAATTTCTGAACGGAGGAAACAGAAGTTGAGTCGCTCACTTATGCTACATCGAGTTTAGCGTGTTATGTGGCGAGAGAAAGTGGATGTGGAGGGAGAAAGAGAACATTAAAGAACATTCTACCTCCCTCCTCCTCCTCCTCCTCCTCTTCTTGTTCTTGTTGTTGTTTTTCTTCTTGTTCTTCTTTTTCTACTTTTTCTTCTTGTTCTTGTTTTTCTATTTCTTCTTCTTCTTCTTCTTCTTCTTCTCCTCCTACTTTAAATCACTTTCTAATCATATCTCCCCAGCTTTGTGTTGGCCTCCCCTGATCTCCCTCCAAGTATCTATCCATCTATTAATCCTGTATGTTTTATGTATTCTCCTCCTTCCCTGTTCCTCCTCCTCTTCCTCTTCCTCCTCCTCGTCCACCTCCTCCTCCTCCTCCTCCGCCTCCTCGTTCCTTCTTCCTTCTCCTCCTCCTCCTCCTCCTACACGGGAATAATGGAGCGGGAGGCCTACATGATAATGCATTCCTCTAAGGTTAAACCGATCAGATCATGTTGTTGGTGTTCCCTTTGTACCTAACTCTCTCTCTCTCTCTCCTCCTCCCCTCCACTCTCCCCCCCTCTCCTCTCCTCTCCGCCCCCCTCTGCTCACTCCTCTCCATCTCCTCCCCCTCCTCCTCCCACCCAAAACGCTCTCTGCACGCCTCTCTCCTCCTCCCTCCCCTCTCCTTCTCTCTCTCTTCTCTCTCCCTTCTCACTCCTCCTTCTCTCCTCGCGCCTCCTCCCCCCTCGTCTCTCACCCTCTCTCACGTTCTCGCCCCCCCCCTCTCCTCTCATTCTCTCTCTCTCTCTCCTCTCCACTCCCCTTCCCTACGATCTCCACCCTCCGCCTCTCTCTCCTCTCCACCCTCTCAACCTCCTCGTCCCTCTCCTCCCTCTCCATCCTTCCTCCTTCGCTCCTCCTCACTCCTCTGTCTTCTCCGTCCTCCTGTCACTTCTCCCCTCTCTCCTCCCTCTCGCTACTCTCTCCTCCTCTCTTTCTTCTCCTCTCCCGTCCCCTCCCGGCGCCCCTCCTCCCCTCCGCTCCCACCCCCAGTCACTCTCTCTCCTGCTCTCTCTAACATCTCCCTCTCTCTCTCCTCACCCTCCTCTCCTCTCCCCCTTCTCTCCTCTCTACTCTCTCTCTCTCCTCTCCTCTCTTCTCCTCTTCCCCCACCTCGCCATCCTCTCCCTGCTCCAAATCTATCTCCCACCTCCCTTCCTTTCGCGCCTCTCGCTGGCTCTCTCTCCCTTTCCCTCGACTCTCGCCATCCGCTCCTCTCTCCTTCCCTCCTCTCTCCTCATCTCCCTCTCTCCTCCTCTCCTCTCGCTCTCAACAAAACTCTGCTCGCATCCGCTCTCACTCTCACTCCTCCTCTCTCACTCTCTCCTTCCTATGTTGTGCTTACTCTTGTGGCACTATCAAGAGCTCAACAGTAAACCTTCTACTTTTCAAGTGGCTTTGGAGTATCATCGGTGCTTATCGGATTAACCCTTTATATTTTTTGGTTCAAGAGAAATTGAGCCAATGGGGGGTGTGCGCTTATATGGTGTTTTTGCAGATTAGGAAGATTACTGTCCAAATACAATGTGTACTTTTCCTCGGGTCACAAGTCACACTCCCACACGCCCGCATAGGAAAAATTTGGGGTAAAATCAATGCATTCACCGACTAATTTTGTTTTTTTTTCCTGCCTTCCTCCATCTCCTCTGAAATGAGTCAATATCCTCCACGCTGCCGTTGCAAAAAAAGGGAAAAGAAAGAGAAAAAAATTAAAAAAAATGTACACGGCACAAATTTCTCCGCCAGTTTATTTTTGGGAGCATTGTAAGCTTTTTAATTTTCAAGATCTTTTCTTTTCTCTCCTTTTTTTTTTCCCCATCGGCTTACAGTTTTATAGCCAAGTTTTCTTCGCTGATTACACTTTGACTCACGTTTTCACTTTTTCCCCCACCTGCTTTATGCAAGAATTTTCCACCTTTTGTGAGGATTTAAAACACTTACATGAACATATATCAAAACCCGGTGACCGAACCTGTAACCGTACCCTGCTCGTGCTCGAGGAGACACTGACGACTATGCCAAATCTTGCCGTATTTACTGAAATGTTGTTCAAGGAGGGGAGCATAATTTTGCTCGCTATGAAATATACTCGAATGAAATGTTATATCTCTTACATAGGACTTCAACGTTCAGAGGCGGGTTGTACATTATTGAGTAGTTTGTGCAACACTCTGCTATTGTTTTTCACTTAAGCTTATACAAACTTAAATCTTACTTTGTCATACCAGAAAGGAATAAAAAGGCAGCAACACTTTATAGTTGGGTGGTAGCGTCAATAAACTTACTTCCTACTAAACCTTAAGGTGTAGACCGTCCATACTTAGGTAGAGAGTATATAAGTATAGTCGTGAAAGTTGGTATAAAGTATAGCAAAGTAGCAAAAGTAAAAATATTATATCAGGTGCAGCAGCAGCTGTAATTAGTAAGTAGTAGTAGTATTAGTATTAGTAGTATAGTATTAGATAAGTAGTAGTAGTAGTAGTAGTAGTCTAGTAGTAGTATTTATTAGTCGTAGTATGTAGTAGTAGATGTAGTATAAGGTATAGTAGTAGTAGTAGTAGTAGTAAACCTAATAACAGTCTTTAATACTAACCCTTTCTTTCAAGGAAACGCTCCATAGCCTGCAAGACTCTCGTTACCTTTACACGAGGGCGCACCATGGTGGGACGCGGGGAGGAGGGAGTCAGACCGATAACGAGGCCACCGTGAGAGTCTCCTCACGGTGGCCCGGTCGGTCAGAACCACCCACAGCACCCCCATCAATTATTAAGGCGCCTCACCTCGTATGACTCATAGCCCCCGACGGGGCCTCTCTTTGTTCAACATTATTGGCGCGACACTACTAAGTTACACAAAAAACCGGCCTAGACGTCCCAATTTGGATAGCCGTATATTTCCTCATTAATAGGATCCACCATTTATTTTGCTAATGATGTTGTTTCGACTTATCAAAATCATGCAGTGAAAAAATGTAATAATTGCAGGTGACTAGGTGAATATTTTGGTGATTACCGAAGGTTGATATGAGTCTTTCACAGAACCGGGTATAGGGGGGTGAGGACAGGTTATTGGGTGGCATGGACACACGGGGACAGGCTTTTTAATAACGAGGGAGGTAAGAGTCATGTGTGAGGGAAGGAAGAGGGGAGTAGATGGGCGGAGCGGTGGTTTCTTTATGCTATATATTCTGGCCACCAATGAGGCTGGTGTTATGCCCCTTGGCTGGTACACAGCCAGGTTTCTGCTGGGGTTTATTTTTCCCCTTGGTGGGATGGAATACTCCGTAGGTGGGAAGAAACGTGGCTGCTTGTGTCCATGAGATGGAATGTACTAGTTAGCATGATGTTAAGAGATGCACAAGGTAAGATAGTACAGATTACTAATACTGGGTCGATACATATGCTACCATGTGGTACTTTTTTTCTCCTTCACTTCCCCTCCCTCCCGGATTACGAAAGAAACGCTATCTTTTTTGTATATCATATATCGGAAAGTGCTCATTTGTATAAGTTTGAATATAGTGAAGAAAGGCGCATTTTTTATTTTGGTCACTGAGGTCAAATTACCAGTATCAGACTCTGACAAGAAGTTAAATATTTGGTTTCATTCTTATATCGTGCAGCTTTACATACCCAACCAATATTCCTGTTCCACAACGCGGTACAAGGACAAGACCATTCGCATACCATCTTGCCTCACGTCCTTCTTAGGTCATTTATTTCTGTCACTCTGAAAACATTTAACTTGAGATACGAATGGCACACACGCTCACCCTGTAGCCTCGGACACCCACGGAAGGAAGAGGCTGAGAAGTTGAGAAGAAGTAAAAGTTGAGAAGGTTGAGAAGTTCAAGAAGTTAAATGTTGCGAATAGAAAAAAAAGTATATCCAAAAAAAGATGAAACCTGTTGAATCAGGTTCTCATGAACTAGCTTTGTTCTTTTAATTTCTCGTCTCTCTCTCTCATCTCCGCTCTACCACTCATTCTCTCGCCCCTCCTCTTCTCTCTCCTCATCCTCTCTCTCACATCCTCTCCACCTCTGCTCTTCCAGTCTCTTCTCCTCTCCCCCTCTCCCGCTTCCCACTACCCTCTCTCCCAATCTTCCGCCCTCCCTCTATTCTCTCCCTTCTCCTCCCTCACGTCTCGTTCTCCCTCTCTCCCACTCTCTCTCCGCATACCCTCTCCTTGTTCTCTCTCCTCCCTCTCTCTCCTCTCCTCTCTCATTCTCCCTCCCATCTGCTCTCTCTCCTCTCCCTCTCTCCCTCCTCCTCCTCTCGTCCTCCTTTCAATCATTCCTCTCCTCCTCACCCCATCCCGCCCTCCCCCCTCGCCGCTTCCTCCCCGTCTCCTCGATCTCTCTTCCCCGCGACTCCCTCGCTCTCATCTCTCCGTCCTCCTCCCAAACCTCCATCACGACTCCCCTGTCCCCCCCATCTGCTCTCTCTCTCCTCCCCCTCTCCCTCCCGAAAGCCCTCGTCACTCTCTCCTCTCTCCCCTCTCCTCTCTAGTATCTCTCCTCTCTCTCTTCATCTCCTCTCCCGCTCTCTTCTCCTGTTCCTCGATTCTCTGGCCTGCCCTCCTCCCTCCCCCCCTCCCCCTCGTCGTCCTCGCTCTCCTCCTCTCCTCTTCCTCCTCTCCTCATCGTACTCTCCTCTCTCTCTCGTCCGCTCGTCCTTCTCTCTCTCTCGTCTTCTCGCCTCCCTCTCGTCTCCCTCTCCCCTCCCTGCTTCTCTCTCTCTCGTCTCTCTGGTTATAGTAATGAATGTCCTCTTTTTGGTCATCGCACGCCAGTCATTCATTGACGACGATGAATGAAAACCATGATGTAATGATGGATATTAATTATAATGATTATTGCTCATGTATAATAATGACGATATATCAGAATATATATAAGCCATCAAGGACTAAGTAAAAAAGTGAAATAAAGGAACATTAGAAGGAAACAAAATGGCGCCCCTTAGTTGCACAATAGGGGTCAGTTTCGCGTACATCGCGTTTATCCCATTACTCAGGTGTGTAGGACATCCGTTATCCTATCAATATTTTTTGTGTCATAAGCTTTCTCGACCCTTTCGGCGGGAATGCAAGACCCGCCCTTTTTAAGGTTAAGTTTATTTAAATCTCTAGACAACACTTATAGTAGCCTTACATAATAACTTAAGGTTAAACTTACATTACATACTTATACTAATCTTAGATGTCTATACATTTAATAAGCTCTGATAAGAGTGCACCAGCCCTCCGCTGTGAGTCGACAAGCGCTTCCTTGTGAGCGAAGGGCTCGTCACCCTCGCTCCAATGCTTCACCTGTGTGTGTGTGTGCGTGGTGCGGCTCAGCGGGGGGAAGGGGCGCTGCGCGCCAGCTACCAACAAGCCGAGGCAGGTCCTCTAGGTGCCGCCGCCGGAGCAACCAGGGCTGCCCCTATCCTCGTCGTCCTCTGGAACCGCCGATTCTGCTGCCTCAGCTGAGCCGTGGCTGGGCAGGACAGGCAGTTAGTGCCTTAGGCGGGAGTGCCGGGGCAAGGTTTGCCCACAGTGGTCTTAACTGCCGGGACTCTACAAAGTCGTCCCGTTCAGCTCCTCCGTGTGCGATAGCCAAGCCGGAGTCGGGTGTATCATTTTGAACTTCGCTGCCCTTGAAAGCTGGCCGGGCCGGGAAGCAGTGGGCGTAGGGCGTCGCTTTGGCATACCAGACCGCCTGCCGCGATGTAGACGACCATCCATCTCCAAGTTGTTGCTGTTCTGTGCTGTTGACGGCAGCACGAGAGCCTTGTTCTGGTCTGGCCATCGTCTTGGCCTGCTGCATGCTGAGCAGAAACGGAATGCGCTGACGTAGGCCCACCTTGTGACTTGCGTGGCGGGCCGCCTCATCGCAGGCCCTCGTTCCCTCGCGCCCGGACGTGGCTGGGCACCCATTTGAGGGGACCTCACGTGACGCCCCTGCGTCGGGACGATTCTTTGGCACGAGTCCCATGATAAGTGGTGGTGAAGCCGCAACGTTGTCCGTGGTGGGCTCAGCCTGCTGAAGGACCTGTAAAAAGGCGACCTGGAGTCGGAGTGGGTACGACGCATCACTCCTCCTCCTCCCCGACGGTGGCGGGCGTGCTCCGGCGTGCTGGAATGCCACCATCCTCCGTCTGCTGGGTGAGCAGGTGGTCGGGCGTCCTCCAGGAAACAGCACCTCCTGGCCTGTGGACCACCGCCGACCCGCCACATACTTTTCTCCCTGCCCAGTTTTGTTATGATCGTGGGGGGGGGGGGGGGGGTGTGACAAGTCTGTTCTGCCGCGGCCTTACTACGTTATGCCCCCCCCCCTTCCCGCGGCGTTGCTATCCCTCCGCGTCACACCTCGCGGCCATCGCTGTCTCCTCCCCCACTACCCATCCGGGCCGCGCTGTCTCCCCCACACCTCCGCGGCCTCGCTATCACCCCCCACCTCCGCGGCCTCGCTGTCTCCCCCACACCTCCGCGCCTCGCTATCACCCCCACACCTTCGCGGGCCTCGCTGTCTCCCCCACACCTCCGCGGCCTCGCTATCCCCCCCACACCTCCGCGGCCTCGCTATCTCCCCCACACCTCTGCGGCGTTGCTATCCTCCCCACACCTCCGCGGCCTCGCTATCACCCCCACAACCTCCGCGGCCTCGCTGTCTCCCCCACACCTCCGCGGCCTCGCTATCTCCCCCACACCTCCGTGGCCTTGTTATCTTCCCCACACCTCCGCAGCCTTGCTATCTCCCCCACACCTCCGCAGCCTTGCTATCTCCCCCACACCTCCGCGGCCTTGCTATCTCCCCCCACACCCTCCGCGGCCTTGCTATCTCCCCCACACCTCCGCGGCCTCGCTATCTCCCCCACACCTCCGCGGCCTCGCTATCTCCCCCACACCTCCGCGGCCTCGCTATCTCCCCCACACCTCCACGGCCTTGCTATCTCCCCCACACCTCCGCGGCCTTGCTATCTACCCCACACTTGCGCGGCCTTGCTATCTCCCCAACACCTCCGCGGCCTTGCTATCTCACCCACACCTCCGCGGCCTTGCTATCTACCCCACACTTGCGCGGCCTTGCTATCTCCCCCACACCTCCGCGGCCTCGCTATCTCCCCCACACCTCCGCGGCCTTGCTATCTCCCCCACACCTCCGCGGCCTTGCTATCTCCCCCACACCTCCGCGGCCTTGCTATCTCCCCCACACCTCCGCGGCCTTGCTATCTCCCCCACACCTCCGCGGCCTTGCTATCTACCCCACACTTGCGCGGCCTCTCTGTCTCCCCCACACCTCCGCGGCCTCGCTGTCTCCCCCACACCTCTTCACGGAGGCTCAGGTTTCCGCCTCGGGCAGCCCACACTTACCTACACCATCTCTCTTTTCCAGCCTGGGGCGCGGCGCGGGGTAACGAGCGGAGGGTCGTGGCGGCGGAGCGAGGAGAAGACTCACTAATTACAGACCATATACCATGTTTAAGGATTAGTTAACAAACAGGAAAAAAATTCGTGTAAGTCTTAATGAAAGCGGTGCTTAAACCTGCGCGTACCCTGAAGAAAAAGTAAATTAACTTAAATGAATGTATTTAATAAAGCTTTCAATGTCTAATATTCGTGCGGGAAATATCGTGATGGAGTTTTTAGCAGCTGTGAACGTTATAGACAAATGTACGTAGCTATAGTTGCAATGTTTCATAACGCTAGAAAATGCCAATTAACACGAGACGCAACGTGTAAATAACAAATAAAAGCGAGAAAACACAAACAGTTTCAGTCAACACATCGGGGATTTAATTAAAGGGAGACATTTCCCCTCTTACCTAATTGTTCCTCCCTTCAGCACCTTCTTTCCCTTCCCTTCAGCACCTTCTTTCCCCTCCCTTCAGCACCTTCTTTCCCCTCCCTTCATCCCCTCTCCCGGGACCCCACCGTGACCACCCGCCTCACCCTTGCTCCTCCTCCTGTCTCCCTCTGTTTACCGGCGTGTTTGCCTTCTTGGGGTCTTCCCGAAAACTCTTGGGTACACAAAGCAATACAAGACTTAAAGATGCAGTGTTTCAGCATCCCTCAGCATCTACATACGTTGGTGTTTGCCGATGTGGGGTAAACAAGCAGAAGCTCATGACACATAAAGATCAGAACAGGGATGGGGACAAGGGAAGTTCCGAGGAAGAAATGTACCTGAGTTTATCACAATTTGCGCAAGTTTGTGGAGGAGTAGAGGCGAGTTGAAGTTTTCTTACCGGTGTCGAAAACGAGAACTGAATTTAAGATGTGACGAGAATAAGAGAACATGGAAAAGGGTTGCTTGCCATTCGCTCTATAGGGCCAAGGGTAAAGGGGTGCGAGCATTTTCTGAGGTTAAAGGATTTCATAGGATATGTTTTGAGGCTTACGTATTGATGTTACGGGAAATACTCTGGAGTAAACACTCGCTCTGAAGGGAAAGCAAAACACGAGAGAAGTTTACACACCAAAAAACACGAAAAAAAAAATGAAATCTTGATTTAGAAGAGAAAAAGTGTTGTGTTAATTACTATGTAGCCGAGGAAATGGTTAGCGTGGTGTGTGTGTGTGTGTGTGTGTGTGTGTGTGTGTGTGTGTGTGTGTGTGTGTGTGTGTGTGTGTGTGTGTGTGTGTGTGTGTGTGTGTGTGTGTGTGTGTGTGTGTGTGTGTGTGTGTGTAAGTAAGTAGGTTAGTAAGTAAGTATGTAAGTAAATTTATTGCCATTACAAAATCACACGAAGATAATTAAATATATAAAAACAAAAACGTAATGATGGCACGGTCTGTCGAGCATAAGCTCTTAGACAGACAAAATCATAACTAAATGGTTGTTCAGTAGTACAGGCATTATAAGTGACTACCAAATATACAATATGAATAACACTAGAAAAAAAAAAAATATATAAAAAAACATTGCTAAACAAATACAAACAATCTATACAGTTTCAACACAAGTTTACAAAGTATTTTGACAATTAAATAAATAAGTCTCTATTTTCTTTTTCAATTGTAGTAAATTTCCAGCATCCATCAGACTTTTTATTTCAATAGGAAGAAAATTCCATATCTGAGAACCTTCACACAACACACTGTTGTTGTAGAGGGATGTACGAAACTGTGGACACACTAAATTAATATTATTACCCCTAGTATTATAAATATTTCCGATGAAATCGA
>JACEEZ010005392.1:119157-146657 GCA_016584305.1 Chionoecetes opilio | reverse complement strand
CACGTTCAAGTCCCGCTAATATATGACAGTTGAAAAATAAACTCACATCAATGTAATCTATTCACGTAAATCTGAACCATATTGAGATGCAGCACTAGAGGCTACAATAGTTTACAATGGCACCGCTGTAGACACACCATCTAGTGCCAAGACAGGCCGCTCCACCGAGGGAAAAGTGCATCCCAGCGGCGCATACATCCCGGCCAGGCCTTTTTAACCCTCCATGGCTTCCTCTCTCTCTGTGTGTGTGTGTGTGTGTGTGTGTGTGTGTGGTGTGTGAGTGGGGGGCGAGGGAGGGGGGGTGACTTGTCATCACAAATTTGTCTTGCTATTCCTGTTACTTGTTTTTGTGATGCACTTTTATATAGTGAGGTTTTGCGTCCGTCATTGTAAATACATGAACTACTTCCCTCTCTCCCTGCCTGCTCGCCCCCCCCCCCCCTCCCCTCTCTCTCCCCTCTCTATCTCTCTCTCTCTCTCTCTCTCTCTCTCTCTCTCTCTCCCTCTCTCTCTCTCTTCTCTCCTCTCTCCCTTTCTTCCCTCTCTCCTTTCCCCCCTCTTCCCCTCCCCCTCTCTCTTCCCCCATTCTCTTTCTTTTTCTCCTTCTCCCTTTTCCCCTCTCCTCTCTCCCCTCCTCCTCCCTCTTTTCTCCCTCCCTCTCTAAAAACCTCAGGATTCTTTTTTTTTCTATGCGCAAAACTTAAAAAAAAACCCCTTTTTTGAAAAAAAATTTCTAATTTTTTGCTACCAGTTTTCCAGAAGGTTTCAAGGACGTATTTTTTTTTCCTTTCGACTTATCTACGTATCAAAACCAAAAAAAAAAACTTCTCGCTAAAGAGCAAATAACACTTAAAAATTTATCATAAGATTTCTTTTAACTTTAATCCAAGAAAATGCTTTGAAATTTTTTTTTCATTAAGTATAAATAAAGGGTGTTTTATAAGACGAAAAAAATGGCCAAAGTTTTTGTGCCGTTGGAGGGATCGGTCACTAAATCAGTTACAAAAATGACGAAAACAATGTGTCGGGCAAGGCTGTAAAAATTTAGGGCCCCGTCTTTGTACCACCCTAAAATTGTACAGATTTGGGTTGTTTTTCAGGCGGATTTTTTTATAGTGACCCGGGTCTTACGTGAAGATCCCGTTTTTCTGTGAGTTCGGGCCTCGTAGGCTCATCTACCCCCTGGAGTTGGTTGAGGGTTGCTTTCATTTAACAAAATAATAAGGATAAAGCGCTTTCAAGGAGGGATGTATGGTGGTCCCAAAGGAAATAATTGTGGCCAGCTTCAAGGTGAATAATTGGGGATATAATAATATCAGGTAATTTTTGCCGATAAAAATTTTTCTGACTGTAAAAAATTTCCCTTTCCAACAGTTTTTTTGGTAAATCAGCCTAGAGAAAGTTTGCTGGGAGGTAAGGTAGGTTTTTGCTTTTAAAAATTTCAAAAGTCTTGTTTTAAAACGCACACGCATAGGACTTTTCGTCCAAGTGGACAACTGGAACTTTTCGTTCCATTCCAGAAGTATTGGGGAAAATTAAAAAAAATATATGGTCCACAAATGCCCCACTAATCCAAAAGGGCTTCATTTTAAAAAACCCCTGCCACAAAAAACAACATAACAAGAGAGCAAAACAAAATCCCCACCCCTCTATTTTATAATGCATATTAGAAACACTATTCCCTGGGCCAACGCGCATTAACTCCAACAGATTAAAAAAAATGTCCATATGTGTGGCATGGCATTCATCCCTCTATTTATTACCTCCCCCAAACGATTTGGAGGGGAGGTTATGTTTTCACCCCATCTGCTTTTGTGTGTTTTGTTTGTTGTTAGTGTACAGGTTTTCTCGAAAAGTTACGCTTTTGTTTTAGCCCAAAACCCATGGATACCAAGTTTATTTGGATAAGGAAAAATGTTTTTAATTTTTGGGAGAAATCGAACACAACTGTTGTCATGGCAACCAATTGAAAAACCCGATTTTTTCCCTTTTTTTAACATGGTAAATTAAATATTCGGCGGAGGAGCGCTTACTGAGTGCCCCCCTCCCCCCCCCTATTTCCCCTTTCTCTATTTATCCTCAGGGGTACGTGCGCGGCTTTCCTACGGTGGTCGGGGAGGGCGGGTTTTTGTTCAGTGGGGCGGCTGTGCGTGTAGGAGGGGGGGAAAAAAGTTGTGCCGTCTATTTTTCGTATTGCTTTTCATGTAACACGTACACACTCTTTCCTCTCTCCCTCTTTCCTCTCTCTCTCTCTCTTCTCTTTCTCTCTCTCTCTCTCTTTTCTCTCTCTCTCTTCTCCTCTCTCTCTCTCTCTCTCTCTCTCTCTCTCGCTCTCTCTCCTTTTTTTTCTCTCTCTCTCTCTCTCTCTCTCCTCTCCTTCTCTCTCCCCTCTCTCTCTCTTCTCTCCTCTCTCTCTTCTTTTTCTCCTTTCTCTCTCTCCTCTCTTCTCTCTCTCCTCTCTCTCTCCTCTCTCCTCTCTCTCTCTCTCTCTCTTTTTCTTCTCTCTCTCTCTTCTCTCTCTCTCCCCTCTCTCCCCTATCCTCTCTTCTCCTCTCTCCTCTCTCTCTCTCTCTCTCTCTCTTTTCCTCTTTCGTCTTCTCTCTTTCCCCCTCTCTCTCTTCTCTCTCCTCTCTCTCTCTTCTCTTCTCTCTCTTTTCCCCTCTCTCTCCTCTCTCTCTTCTCCTCTCTCTCCTCCCCTCTCTCTCTACGTCCTCTACACGATCTACCAGCCGGGGACGCAACACAAGCCTACAACCCCTTCGTTATCCCCCTCCACCCCCCCAAACATGTATTCAAACTTTCATACAGCAAACGATCTCGCCACAAAATAAAATTTTCAGCAAGGGTTTTTTTTTTTTCACTTTAAATTTTTAAAGATTTCACACTACTATTTTTGCTTTTTGAGTGACCCTTTTTCCGGCATAAAATTTTGTGACTTTGACCAACATTTGTGTCGACCACATTACTGAGCAGGAAGTCTCGGTTACTAAAAATTTTCATCCCTTCCCCAAGATTTTGCGGGGGCAGAATTGCGGTATTTTGCCGTTCCTTTTTTTGATTTTCCATTAGCCCAAAAAATACCTCATGGGGCGGCGCTTCGTGATAAGGGTGTGTCTGCAATCAATATTTCGTACCTTTAGGGATTCCGTGCTTTTTTCGCTTCCCGTGGCTACAACCTGCCACCACACCACAACGCGTCCCCTTTCCCCCTCCCACTGGTAGCAACTCCCCCACCACCACAACGCTGCCCCCCTTTTCCCCCCTCCCCCCGGCTAGCAAACCCGCCTCACCACCACAACGCGCCCCCTTCTCGCCCCCCGCTGGCTAGCAACCTGCCCCCACCACCACAAGCTGTCCCCTTCTCCCCCCCCCTGGTCAACCTGCCACCAACCCCCACAACGTGCCCCTTCTCCTCTCCCCGCTGGCTAGCAACCTGCCCCACCACAACGCTGCCCCTTTTCGCCCTCCCGGGGCTAGAAAACCCGCCACCCCCCACAACGTGTCCCCTTTTCCCCTCCCACGGCTAGCAAATGCCACCACCACCCAAAAAGCGCCCCTTTTTCGCCCCCCCGCTGGCTAAACCTGCCACCACCACCACAACCTGCCCCCCTTTTCGCCTCCCCTGGGTAGCAACCTGCCACCCCACCACAACGCTGTCCTTCTCGCCCCCCCGGGTAGCAACCGCCACCACCCCCCACAACGCTGCCCCTTCTCGCCCCCCCCGCTGGTAAACCTGCCACCCCCACCACAACGCTGCCCCCTTTTGCCCTCCCGTGGCTAGCAACTGCCACCACCCCACAACGCTGCCCCTTCTCGCCCCCCCCGCTGGTAGCAATGCCACCACCACCATAAGCTGTTCCCTTTTCGCCCCCCGCTGGCAGGACCTGCCCCACCCCCACAACGCTGCCCCCTTTTCCCCTCCCACTGGCTAAAACCTTTCCACACACAAAAACGCGCCCCTTTTTCCCCCCTCCCGGGCTAGCAACCCGCCCCCACCACAAACGCTGCCCCTTTTTCCCCCCCGCTGGCTACAACCTGCCACCCACCACAACCTGCCCCTTTCGCCTCCCCGGGGGACAACCTTCCCCACCCCACCACCCCGCTGCCCCTTTTCGCCCTCCCGCTGGGTAGCAACCCGCCCCCACCACCAAACGCTGCCCCCCCTGCCCTCCCCCCGGCTACAAACCTGCCACCACCACCCAACGCTTTTTCCCTTTTTCGCCCCCCCCCTGGCTAGAACCTGCCACCACCACCACAACGCTGCCCTTCTCGCCCTCCCCCTGGCAGCAACCTGCCCCCACCACCAAAACGCTGTCCCTTACGCCCCCCCCGCTGGCTAGCAACCTGCCCCCCACCACCACAACGGCCTTATCGCCCCCCCCGCTGGCTAGAACCGAACCACCACCCCAAAGCTGTCCCCTTTTCGCCCTCCCGCTGGCTAGCAACCTCCACCACCCCACAAGCTTTGGGGCCCCTTCTCGCCCTCCCCCCGGTGCAACCTGCCACCACCACCAAAAACGTGCCCCCTTTTCCCCCTCCCGCTGCCCCGCAAAACCCGCCCCCACCAAAACCCCGCTGCCCCTTCTCGCCCCCCGCTGGCTACAACCCCGCCACCACCACCCAAAGCTGCCCCTTCTCGCCTCCCGTGGTAGCAACCCTGCCACCACCACCAAAATGCACCCAACCCTCACAAACCGAACATATAGGTGGGTTGCCGGGTGTTAGGGCGGGGGGGGGGGCTTGGGGGGGGGGGTGAGTATGGACCCATATTTTTTCTCATTTTATACCGATCCCCCTTGCCCCGAGGCTCGTAGGCGTCAAAAATTGTTTTTTTAATAGATATCTATAGCCTTAGAAAAATGTTTGCGGTGCAGACTGATGGCGGGGGTACAGAGCCTTGGAAAAACCCTGGGCCTTGAAACAAAAAAAGTGGGGGCGAGCCGACAATCAGAGCCTTGAGAGAAAAAAAGCCTATGGACTTTTAAAAATAAAGATAGAGGTGGTGAAAAATTTGAAACAAAGATAGACAGATTATTCCAATTAGGCAGGGGCAAGGGTGCTTCCTACTACTTCACCCTTTCCCCCGTCGCACCCCGGAAGCCTCGCTCCCCGCCTCCCGATCTATAGCCGAAAAGGTGAAAGACGTCCGTATGGCTTTAAAAATTTCCCGCCTCATCACGCACCAAAATGCGAACACAAGTGGGTTTGGGAAAAACCGTTGTAACAATGCGCTGCCCACGCCACCATCTTTGGGGAATTTGGCCCCGAACAGGGTTTTTTTTGGGGCAAGTTGCTTCACACACAACAGGAAAGTAAGGCGGCAGCCCCCGCACGTCACCCCATCCCCGCCCTGGGGGGGGGCAGGGGGGGAGGGGGGGCTATGGTTTGGGACTTATGCTTTTTTGGGGTTAAAAGGGCCCAATAGTTTTTGAATGGCAAATGCCACACTCACGCCCCGCGGGGCGCACACGCACAATGAAAAAACCCTGGGAGAAAATTAAAATACAAGCTTTTTCTTTAATTTTAAAATTATGTCTGTCGTTGTCTTCTACCCCTCTTCCACCAAAACATAAAACAATAGATTTACATTAGCCGCAAAATTTTACACAGAATTTGATAAAATTCGCAACAAGACTGAAAGAGAACGTAAAGCATTCCTTTGCCAGGTCAAAAAATTTAAAAAAAAGATGAAAAATGTTAAAGACCCAAAAAAAAAACAATGAAGGACAGCCAGAATGTAAAATGTGCAATAGGCGTAAAAACAACACACAACACACACCAAAAACACCCCCAACACAACCACACACACACACACACACACACACCACACACACACACACCACACACACACACACGCACGCACGCACGCACCACGCACCACCCCGCACCACCCCGCACGCACACAACCCCAAAACCACACACCAAAACCACACACCACACACCCACACAACACAACACACACACCACACCACGCACGCCGCACGCACCACCCGCACCAGCACGCACCAGCACGCACCCACACACCACACACACACACCACACACACACACACCACACACCACCCACACACACACACACACAGACCACACCAAAAACCCCCACACACACACAACCCCAATTGGGGACCCTAGTGTGGGTTAGCCACGCCGGTTTTAAACCGGAAAAACCCGGGGCGTCCCCGGGGGGGACGGAAACATATGGGGGTGTTTTCCCTTTAAAACCCCCCCCCCGTCCAAACCCGCAGTCAATGGGTAACGGGTGTCAGCCGGGGGTTTGGCCCCCCCCCCCCGGGGTGGGGTTCGGCCAACACTAAAACCACTAAGGATAATGATAAAAAATGTTGATTGGAGACGGGGCCAACGAGCGTTGCTCTGGCCTGTAAAATACAACTAGATGAAAATGATGAACCCCCACACCACAACACACCCACACACACACACACACACACCCCACACACACACACCACACACCCACAAAACAGACACACACATCTCACACAAGGAAAAAGCCATGAAATCAAGTGGGGAGAGTGCTGGCCTGTCATTTTGTGGTACCGGTTCGAGTCCCTCCTGCTCCCCGGGGAATTTTTCACTGACATATTGGGGGATTTCTGTCCCCCTTTAGCAAGGGGTAGGGGGGGGGTGGTGTGGAGGTTTCAACATTAAACAAAGACGTAATAATGAGCTCCAAAAACTCCCTGGGAGGGGGAAATGGTGACGAAGTCTGACTCGCTGGGAAAAACCATGGGTGAATAAAACCCAAATATAGCCCCGTTTTTTCACTCCTCCCACCCCACGTCCCCCGCCCTTTTTCCCCCCTTGGGAGTGTTTCGATATTTGCCGATGGGCGAAAGGAAAAAGGCTGGAAGTAAAAAAATCAAAGAAAAAAGAAACGGGGAGAATTCATAAAAGAAACATTGCGTCAGCTTTTACGGTTCTGTGCATGTTTGTTTTCTTTGTGTGTGTGTATGTGTGTGTGTGTGTGTGTGTGTGTGTGTGTGTGTGTGTGTGTGTGTGTGGTGTGTATGTGTGTGTGTGTGTGTGTGTGTGTGTGTGTGTGTGTGTGTGGTGTGGTGTGTGTGTGTGTGTGTGTGTGTGTGTGTGTGTGTGTGTGTGTGTGAGAGAGAGAGAGAGAGAGAGAGGAGGAGAGAGGAGAGAGGGGGAGAGAGAGAGAGAGGAGAGAGAGACGGAGAGGAGAGAGAGAGAGAGAGTATGAGAGAGAGAGAGAGAGGAGAAGAGAGGAGAGAGAGAGAGAAAGAAAAAAAAAATGAACGACCATAAACAGACAGATGCTGTGACAAATGTAGCGATAAATTTTCTGAAACAATTACTTGCATGAATAATAGTAAAACGTACATCATTAAAAGACAATCCTTCATATAATAGATCTCCTAATCCAAAACACAAAAAACATAAATATATAAGCCTGGTATTAATTCATGAAAAATTACTCGACAAAAACAAGAAAAGAAAAGCCAGAACGTGATGGATTTTTTTGTTTATGGAATTCTTGAAAACTGTAAAATTATTAAGAAAATTTGAATGCTTCTTGAGTGATGTTTTGGCACACCAGTATATTATAAAACTAGTGCAAATTGGGGAGCCGGTAGCAGAGGGGTTAGCGTCCCCGTGTGGCGTTCTCGAAGACCCGAGGCAGCGGCTGCAGGCAGGCAGGCAGGCAAGCAGGCAGGCAGACAGGCAGGCAGGCAGGCAGGCAGGCAGGCAGGCACGCAAAATAAATAAATAAATAAATAAATAAATAAATATAAAGTAAAAAAAATATAAAAAATAATTATTAATAAAAATATAAAAATTGTAATTGAAACTAATATCTTTCCAGTTTAAGCAAATGGTATTTTATTATTATAAAGTTTAGATTATTTTTTACATTTTGCCTGGTGAGTTAGGGAGTGTTGTTTATGTTTGAAGACTTTCTATTAAAATCTTAAGTAGGGGTGCTAAACCGTGCTATTTATCTTCTATTCTTCTTGCTATTTATCTATCTATTATATCGATATTTATTCATTTGTTTAGTGCCTTTTTTTCCCGATCTAACATTAAATAGTTCCACGTATTCGTATACTTCTATGCGTTTTCCCACAAATCTTCATAACTGTCACATTGCAGTATAACTTCATTGACCTAAATCATGTCTCCATACATTAGTGTCAATTGATAATATAAATAAATTCAAACACACTCTCTCTCTCTCTCTCTCTCTCTCTCTCTCTCTCTCTCTCTCTCTCTCTCTCTCTCTCTCTCTCTCTCTCTCCTCTCTCTCTATCTCTCTCTCTCTCTCTCTCTCTCTCTCTCTCTCTCTCTCTCTTCTCTCTCTCTCTCTCCTCTCTCTCTCTCTCTCTCTCTCTCTCTCCTCTCTCTTCTCTCTCTCTCTCTCTCTCTCTTCTCTCTCTCTCTCTCTCTCTCTCTCTCTCTCTCTCTCTCTCTCTCTCTCTCTCTCGGCTCGCTCGCTCGCTCGCTCGCCGCTCGTCTCGCCGCTCTCTCTCTCTCTCTCTCTCTCTCTCTCTCTCTCTCTCTCTCTCTCTCCTCTCTCTCTCTCTCTCTCTCTCTCTCTCTCTCTCTCTCTCTCTTCTCTCTCTCTCCTCTCTCTCTCTCTCTCTCTCTCTCTCTCTCTCTCTCTCTCTCTCTCTCTCTCTCTCTGTCCTCTATCTTTTCCCAGCAAACATTTTCTCGCAGCACAAATATTAAAAACAACTTGCCCGCCAGTTGGTCTCTGCGAGTCTTTCCTTTATATATCTTCCCGCCGAACAAAGGGAATTGTAGCGGAATACACAATGTGGCAGGAAGGCGCAGGGCCGCGACACGGGTGGCCGCGGCGCCGCTAATGGCCGGCATGAAAGCCACGGTAACGCCAAACCCACACACACAGGGTTCCATGAATTCTGATACTGCCGCGTAAAAAAAAAGCTTCAGTATTTTCTCTTTCCGTTTACTTGAGAAAGATCTCTCTCTCTCTCTCTCTCTCTCCTCTCTCTCTCTCTCTCTCTCTCTCTCTCTCTCTCTCTCTCTCTCTCTCTCTCTCTCTCTCTCTCTCTCTCTCTCTCTCTCTCTCTCTCTACTCTCTCTCTCTCTCTCTCTCTCTCTCTCGTCTCTCTCTCTACTCCTCTCTCTCTCTCTCTCTCTCTCTCGCACACACACACACACACACACACACACACACACACACACACCCACCCACCACCCACGCACCCACCCACCCACCCACCCACCCACCCACCCACGCACCCACCCACCCACCCACCCACCGCACACACACACACACACACACACACACACACACACACACACACACACACACACAGACACACACTTACTTCAAGAATAGAATAGTGTCACAATTATGAATATGAGAGGAGTAGTAGTAGGAGCAGTGATGGTGGTACAGAAATAGCAACAACACAGATCCTGACGCGGGTGGCCACTCTATCACCAGCCTGACTCCCGCCTCGTGAAATACACACACAACACATCTGTACTGAAGAACTGAAAGTCACCCGAACAACAATATAATGAAATGCTGTAGTTTCCCTTGAGCTGATTCCCTTCTCACTTCATTTCCCAGCAGACAGTGAAGGAAAAAATGCATAAGAAATAGATATGTTGATACGTTTTAAAAATTTCAAAGCTGCGTTTAATTATACTTTACAGGCATCTTTGAATACCACGAACACAACACAACACACTTTTCAATCCAAAATAAAGACAAAACAGTTGATGGAGACAGATTTTTTGCTTGAATTTGACTGGACACTGTGCGCTTATATATGACTGAGCGTATATTGTGAAATATTCGTTAATAATCTGTTGATCGCTACAGAAAACCACTAACCACACGGACGGTGAGTTATGTTCGTGTACTTTGTTGGCGTTGAAAAGGTTTTGGTCGGCCTTAAGGATCCACAGCACCCAGAAATGAACGAGGCAATGTCCTTCTGGCGACAACGGGACGAGATAAATAGTTGTGGGGAACCCGGAAATAAATGTGTTACTTCCGAATTATTAAATGCATCAATGCCGCTGCTCCTGCCTCGTCTTCTCTCAGAGCCTTCCTTCCTTGTAGATAAAGGGAAGAATGAAGCCAAGAAACCGTATTTTTTTGTGGATTCAGGGAAAATGTGCAGACAGGATAAGAGTAGTGAGCGCGACATTTGTAAAGGAGAATTAATGAGGGATGGGAAAAAGTGAGAGAGAGAGAGAGAGGAGAGAGAGAGAGAGAGAGAGAGAGAGGAGAGAGAGAGAGAGATGAGAGAGAGGAGAGAGAGAGAGAGGAGAGAGAGAGAGAGAGAGGAGAGAGAGAGAGAGAGAGAGAGAGAGAGAGAGAGAGAGAGAGAGAGAGAGAGAGAGAGAGGAGAGAGAGAGAGAGAGAGAGAGAGAGAGAGAGAGAGAGAGCGAGCGAGCGAGCGAGCGAGCGAGCGAGCGAGCGAGAGAGAGAGAGAGAAGAGAGAGAGAGAGAGAGAGAGAGAGAGAGAGAGAGAGAGAGAGAGAGAGAGAGAGAGAGAAGAGAGAAGAGAGAGAGAGAGAGAGAGAGAGAGATCCATTATCAGGCGGTCACCATGACGACACTTACAAATGGTCTTCCTTTCTCTGTTTCCTAAGAATTCGAACCAAGGCAAGAACTGCTCACACACACACACACACACACACAGACACAGACACAGACAAAAAGGGATGGGGAGACAAGGGAGCAATTTGTTGGAAAGGCTGTCTATCTATAGTGATCTGAACCAGCAGAGAAAAGGCTGTCTATCTATAGTGATCTGAACCAGCAGAGAAAAGGCTGTACACACACACACACACACACACACACTCACACACACACACACACATATTCAGATTACCTATAAAATTTAAATGTTTTACACCCATGAAGACAAAACACTGGTAGCCACTCGTAGCCAAAAATAATAATAATAAGGAGATGTGGAAATTATCCACCAAACACTATCTCATAATTGGTAGAGTGGTGGTTTTGTTTCCTTCCCCCCCTTGTGAGTGAGGTATTTTCCGCTCGTCATAGGGGGAGTGCGTATAGGGATGTATATATAATTATAATCAATCAATCAATCATTGGGGGCATACGCCGGGGGGCGCGTCGCTTCGCCCACCCTACGATGCCACTCCCGGGGGTCACCACGCGCGAGTTCCATGCAGGCTCCTTTCCCATACCAAGCATCTCTCGACAAGAAACATCGACTTGCCCCAGCCACGAGCCTTGTGGGCGCCCCCTTGGCCTCCTCCACGCCGGATTGTCTCTTACAGATGCAACCCGATGGGAAGGATCGGTTTCAGGGTAGCGTGCCACATGTCCATATAGCCGAAGTTGGCGCTGACGGACTATGCAGGTATTAGGCCTCGATTCAGTCTCACGGTGCAATCGCTGATTTGACACGTAATCATCCCAGCGATACCCCATGTTTCTGCAAAGACTCTTATTACCAAAGGCTTTTGTTTGTCTTTCAAGTCAATTTAGTGTCCATGTCTCACAACCATAGAGTAAGACGGGGTCACAGCGATTGAAGATCCGGACTTTGTCCTTCTCCCAAGGTCCCGACAATCCCAAAAATATCCCGCTGAGCGAGCCCAAAACCCCCGGGGGCTATGCCAATCCCCCCGTAAGACTTCTTGGACGGACCCGCCATCTTATGGACTGCGTCCCAAGGTATGTAAAATTTTCCAAGATCCAATGTCCTGCCACGCAGAACAGTCTGTATGCTTCTCTAGTAAGTTCCAAACACCGGACTTGGGGGGGCCCAGGAGACCTCAAGTCCAAAGGTTTGCCTCCTCGGGCAGCGCCTCGAGAGCCATACCAGGACCCCCAGCGACTCAAAAAAGATTACTGCATATCGGAAAAAAAACAAGAGCAGTGATTTGGTGTTGCGAGGGAGCCCCCAAAATACTTTGATCTAAACCTTGCCCAATCCCCCAGTCCTACAAGCTTTTGAAAAGGAGGGGGGCAAGGACGCCCCCTTGCCTCACCCTGTATTCACGGGGAAGAAGCTGGATACCCCTGCCCACATTTCACAGCACTCTCAGTCCAGAATACAGACCAGTTATCAAACCTTTAGCCCTTTTGCAGGAACCCTCAAAGTGCAGAAGGGCCCCCAAAGTGATACGATGCACGAGAAATCCCTTCTTGAGACAACTAGGCTGCAAGACCCCCTGTCGAAACCCCACTCGGCGTCCACCAGGACACAAAGCGCTGGATACGGTCCGTTTTGACTTACCCGGCGTGAACCCAGACTGCGAGGTCTTGATGCTTCACCAGAGACGCAAACCGTGTCAGCAAAGATGGGCAATTTCAGCAAAAGATGGGGAAGACCTGTGGTACGCTGAACAGTGTAATACCGCGGAATTTTTGCAGTCTGAGGTCCCCCTTTTTCCTTTTCCCGAAGGGGCGACCAGCCCCCCTTTTCCCCCTAGGAGGGAATGGTACCCTGTTTCCACACGCAGTAGGACAGCATGCAACCCCCGGATCAGGCTCCCCCAGCTTTTTAGGAGCTCCCAGATTTACAAACACCCGCTGCCTTTCCACCCTTTAACTTTTTCTAAGCCCTCGACTTCGTCAAGAGAGGGTGGGTTTTTCAAGGGAGGACGGCATCCCCTGCCGTAACCCCGTGGTGTGAAAGGCTCAGTTGGAGGGTCCCCCGTGAACAAATGCCCAAAGACTAGCCCAACGAGCCATCTGCCCATCCAGGCCGACACGAGGCGCCCCCTCTGCTGTTCAAAAAAGCACTGCCCGAGAAGGAGACTTGGGAAAGGAGCTTCTTCAGGGCCAGTAGGGGGTCGGGGGTATTTGCGTTAAATGACCCCCGAACCTCAGCGAGATCCTGAATACCTTCCTTGTCTCTCCCCAGGAGGGTTTAGTCCGGCGTGAAGAGCCCTGTGTGGGGCCCCGGGTTCCCCCCAGCCTGGCAGCGGACCCCTCGATTTTCCCAGCTCTCCGCAGACAAAAAAAGCCTTGACCCCGGGCGCTCCCCCCTACACTCCCTTTGGGAGCTTGTAGAGTTCAATTTTAAAATAACCCCCAGTTTACAGGGTCCCCGAGAGCACCCGGGAATCAAAACCCATTTTAGACGCCACCCCATACCCTGGCAATGTCAAGCCTTTAGTTTCTCAAGATGAAAACGTAGGTACCTCTGAGATTTTCGGACTTGCATGAAAGTTTTTTTTTTTAGCAACAAAAAGTCTGTGATCTGTTCCAAAAATCAGCACCCGGTAAACCTGCAGTTCTGGAGGGGCCTCCAACAGTACAACGAGGATGTGGTTGATTCCTTAGCACCCCTCCGGCATTACATACCATGTCCAGCGGTGCAGCTCTGGTCTCTGATACCAAGAACCCGCAATTCTCAACCTCTGGATCTTGCAAAGTTCAGAAGCAGAGAACTGTTGGTGTTTCTGGTACCGGAGCCATGGGGACCAACACATAACTCGTAGCCATCTCTCACAGTGCCAGTAGTAGCATTGAAGTCGCCCAAGACAATGAGTGTCCCGAGGAGGACACTGGTCTAAAACAGAGTCGAGTTTGGCGTAGAACATCTCCTTCTCTTCAGTTTTACGCATCTCGGTAGGAGCGTACACTGCAACAAGAGACATGAAACCCAGAGTGTGTTTCATCCTCACCCGCATTATACGCTCATCAACCGGAGTAACCTCAACAACTGACGGCTGCAGTTTGCTGGAGATGCCTATAGCTACTCCCCGTACACGGTGACCATTGCTAATGCCGGACCAGTAGTAGGTGTAACCCCCACTGCTAGTCTCGCCACTGCCAGGCCTCCTCGTCTCAGAGAGTCCCACTATATCCACCCTCAGCCTACTGAGCTCGCCCGATAGGAGAGGTAGTCGATGATCGTCTGAGAGGCTCAAAACGTTCCACGAGCCCACACGAAGAACCCTCCGCAGGTTGATCCCAGGAGTGATTCGACGGGCAGGCGCCGCTTCTGCACCGCCCCAGCCACCCCCATAAGAAAAAATTGGGCTAGGGGGCCCTACCACTTGATTTAGAGTGCGGGATTCCCGAGGGCTTTGCCCCGCACTCGTTATAGGCAGACCCCTCCCCTGCGTCGGCATTGGAGGTGTCTGCATGGTCGGGCCCCCCGGCAAAACCGGGTCGGGGGCGCGATTACCGCGCCCCCGTCCTCTACCTCTTAGAATGTTAGTGGCTAGATTTGGTTTTTACAGGGAGGGGTTGCAACCCCCCCCCCCAACCAATCTATGTCAGGGATTGGCCTTACTGCTCACCGTGGCCAGGGACGCAGAACCCCCTGTAGGGATTAACCCCAGGCTGCCCACTATTTCACCCATAGCTGGGGCTGGATGGCCACTGACTCAATAGTGAGCTCATCTGCCCTTTAAAGATAATTATAATAATCATAATAGTAAAGGTTAATAATTATAATGGTAATGGGTAATATTAAGGTAATTTAAGTAAATGATTAGTACTGGGATAGAATAAATTAATATTCTCATTGCTATTAACCATTTGCACCTTATATAATTAGCACCTTGATTTGGATCGCGGTCATTGGCTATCGTCATTAGATTCTAGGCCACAGGGAATAATATACGTGGCTAAGGATTGGTAGCGGTGGCTCACCGCCCACCTTGGAGAATCAGTACACTCCAGCCATTCGTGATAGTAACATCTAATAAACTATCAGTACACCCAGACCCTCCGTGAAGATAACATCTTTACTAATATATACGCGCTTGTATAAAGAAGAGATCTTGTACATAGTTAATTGTACATATAAGTGTAAACCAATAGGACCGTGTTAAAAAATACAACACACTGATAATAGCCGTGCGTCATGGATAACAAGGTGTGAAAACCAACCTGACGCGATAACGAAACACTAAGTCTCCAGGCCCGAACGCCTCCTGTCATACATGGGCGGCTCTGATCACGCGCTACCACTGCGGACCACAAGACCATGCAGTATTGATCAAAACCTGATCCGCATTTCAACCCACTATCCACCGATAAGTATCCTTGTTAGTTGATTAGCTGGGATAATGTGTCGGGAGATAGAACATGGGTTTGATGATTAGGTAAGGACTTCAAATTAAATATGTATGTGAAATGAATCACCAAAAATTGGTGCCCCGAGTAGAGGAATATTGATATTCATGTGATTCAAGGTGGTCGTTAATTGTGAGATAGTTATGAGCCTACCGCAATCGCTGGTTATGGGGCTGGAGGCGGGGTATTTCGCTGCGTCAAGAATGACTCAGCTGTTCAACTACCTGCCAGGTAGTAGATAACATCAAAGGTTGCGTAGTACTAGTTAGTTGTAGTAGTTAGTTGGTGGTAGAAATTATATACGCTTTGCTACGCGTCCTTGTCAGGCCGAGCAGGCTCTACCACCACTTAGAAAATTAATTATTAACTAAAAAACTAATAAAATATAGTAACGTAATCTTCCATTTAATATTTTATTTGACTGAGTTAATTAACTAAATCATGGCGAAGTTAGCTAAGCACTCATTATCAGCTAAGTTAGCAATGTTCACACGAATTTATAATGTGTGTGAGGACGCAATTAAGGCAATTCCTATTGATTATATGAATTTAGAGACAGGTCTTTCATTGCTAAATAAGCATTGGGAAAAATATGAGACGGCTTACTGCCTATATGAAGTTGAATTAAGACAAACTGGGGATAAAGAAATAATTCAGTTATGTGTTATCAATTATGAACACGAATGTCAAAGATATCTCGATAAAGTAATTGAATATGAGGGATTACTGGAGTGTGCTCATATTCCATCAACAGCTATAGCTTCTATAACCCAAAGTTTGCAAGGTATTAAGCCAGAAACCCCCCCACAGGGAGATCACGATTATTACGCCTGAAGGTAATCAGCTATATCAGCCACCCTCAGAGTTTAAAGATCCTTCGTTAGTGGGTATTTGTCCTGCGCCTGTTACGCAAATCAAACAGCCTGTAATTACGATTCAAACTTCTCAGCCTACCAGTAAACCACTTAGACCTACTCAAATAATAGATACAATCCCTAGTTCTAGGGCTACTTCTAGTGAAGTACGAATAATAAATTGTGCCTTATGTGAAGGGGAACATCCACCCTCCACATGTAATATTTATTCAGATTGTTACACGAGAGTTGAAAGGTTAATGCGCCTTGGTAATTGCCTAACATGTCTCCGTGGTAAACATGCTTCAAATGCATGCCTATAAGCTTGAACTTGAGGAAATGTAAAACAATCTGTTCCATAACATCGCCTTTGTCCTAACAGATCCCAACTCAGACCCACAGTATTTAAAATGGCAGTCACTAATAAGAGTAGTTCAGCAGCTGTTCCCACTGCGGATTTGAATGTGAGCCATAATGGTCATTCAGTCAATGTAAAGACGATGTTTGACAGTGGTGCACAAAGATCCTTCATAAGCAGGGAGATAGTTGAATTATTACAACTACCCATAATTAATAAAGTGAACTTAGCAGCCAATCAGGTTTTCTCGCCAATAATGAGGCTCAAAACCCTTTTACATAATTCAATTTCCCCAGTCCAATTGGGGAAAATATAAATGTAGGGTAGCTGCTGTAGTAGTAAAAAAATATTGGTATTAGTTTAACTGTTAATGGATTAAAGGACACAGTGAAATGCTGAGGGATAATGGTGTTAAACTAGTTAGTAATACCTTCAAAGACGTTGATGGACCTTTCCAATTAATAATAGGAGCCGATTATTTTGGGCGTTACCTAAGGAAGTCATCAAAATACATAACGTCTCAATGTTCACTAGTGCTGTTGGTAAGGTAATAATGGGACCCATCCCACATACCCAAAACAGTCGAACAGGAGAGTATTTCCCAGGCCCTGCACAACCCCTATTAATTTCCAGAATAGGAACCACTTTCTTGCCCACACCAATAAGTGAGGTTTTAGAGGAAAGTGGTATTCCAGTTTATAATTAATATTTGCCGACTAATGAAAATCTTAATAATAATGTGTCGCGAAAGATAATAACCTCAAATTGAATACATGATTATGGTTTAAAGGCCCTACCTGGCTGAAAAAGTGTAATAATAATCCTAATATGGTCTCCACTCAGTCAGACATATCTGAAGTATATGGTTTAAAGGCCTTACCCGGTGGAGTGTAATAATAATCCTGATATGGTTTCCACACAGTCAGACATATCTGAAGATATAAAAGGGAACCTGAATTGATCCCAGATCCCGTGATAGACATAGAAGGTTTTCCTTATTGAGCAATATTCCCTGCAGGGTTAATACTCCCTGCCCGGGTTAATAATCCCTGTAGGGTTAATACTCCCTGCCAAGGTTAATACTCCTGCAGGGTTAATACTCCCCGCAAGGTTAATACTCCCTGCAGGGTTAATACTCCCTGCAAAGGGTTTAAAACTCCCTGCAAGGTTTAAAATTCCTGCAAGGTTAATAAAAGGGATAAGCTCTGATCCTTTCAAGTTTTGTATCAGAAAAAATACAGAAGCAGGTATTTCCTGAGGAATATCAGCTATTGGCTTTAGCCAGCCCCCATAGGAACAAATTGACCATAATAGGTCTGTTCCTTGATCATAAGGGTATTTGGTGTCGAGGTCGAAATTTTTAAGCTGATCTTCCAAATAAAAACCTGCCATCCAATACTAATTCCCAAACGCCATATCTTACTAAATTGTTGGTGGAAGAATATCATAGGAACTCATTACATGGCGGAATGGCTACAATATTAGCCGATATCAGGTGTCAATTTTGGATAAATCATGGTAGAAAGGGAGTCAAATATTACCCCAAATCTCTCATTAAATTTAATAGATTGAGTGTAGACTAGTTCCTATCAAGGTCCCCTGAACTTCCCGCTGATAAAGAGATCCTAAAACCATTTGAGGTCAATGGTGATGGGCTATACTGGGGATACTAAAATCTATTCCCTGCCAAGGTTAATTTCCGTGAGGGTTAATATTCCCGCAGGGTTGATATCCCTGGAGGGTTGATATTCCCTGCAGGGTTAATACTCCCTGCAGGGTTAATATTCCCAGCAGGGTTAATACTCCCTGCAGGGTTAATATTCCCTGCAGGGTTAATATTCCCTGCAGGGTTAATATTCCCTGCAGGGTTAATATTCCCTGCAGGGTTATATTCCTTGCAGGTAAAAGGTAAAGATAGGAGCATACGCTAAGCTGCTCGTGGCATGCGGTGCTCATCTCCGTGGCATTAGCCCTTAGAGCCTGTGGTGGGTAAGAACCCGTTACCCCCGGGGCACAGGGCTAGTGTGACTCCGGGTTACCACAGTTACCTTCCCCAGGTTACCCCAGGTACCCATTTATCAACCCCGAAAGGAAGGAAGAACAGCTGGGTAGGCTGGTCACCGACTTGCCCTGGCCCGGGATCGAACCAGGGCCCGCAGATTCGTAGCCAGGCACGCTAGCCACTGCACCACGGAGGCGACATTCCTTGTAGGGTTAGGAGATAACTCTCCCCCCGATCAAGTATATGTCAGTATATTCACTGGTACCTCTATCAGAGCTGTTAAATTTAAAATAGCTAAAGACCAAAGTGCCGAAACCACTAATCAAATGTTCCGGTGCTATGTGGCCTGGGGTGATGTCACATGAAGCGGACCTTCAGTTGTCGCCGGCCCTCAGTGTGGAAATTATCCACCAAACACCCTCTCATAATTGGTAGAGTGGTGGTTTTGTTTCCTCCCCCCCCTTATGAGTGAGGTATTTTCCGTTTGTCAGGGGTAGTGCGTATAGGGATGTTATATAATTAAAATGGTAATGGGTTTAATATTAGGTAATTTAAGTAAATGATTAGTCCTGGGATAGGATAAATTAATCTTTCATTGCTTTTAACCATTTGCACTTATATAATTAGCACCTTGATTTGGATCGCGGTCATGGCTATCGTCATAAGATTCTAGGCCACGGGGAAAAATTATACGTGGCTAAGGATTGGGGTAGCGGTGGCTCACCGCCCACCTTGGAGAATCAGTACACTCCAGCCATTCGTGATAGTAACATCTAATAAACTATCAGTACACCCAGACCCTCCGTGAAGATAACATCTCTTACTAATATATACGCGCTTGTATAAAGAAGAGATTTTGTATATAGTTCATTGTACATATAAGTGTAAACCAATAGGACCGTGTTAAAAAATACAACACACTGATAATTAATAGCCGTGCGTCATGGATAACAAGGTGTGAAAACCAACCTGACGCGATAACGAAACACTAAGTCTCCAGCCCGACGCCTCTTGTCATCCACGGGCGGCCCTGAACACGGGCGACCACATCGGATCACAAAACCATTGCAGTATTAATCATCACCTGATCCGCATTTCAACCCACTATCCACCGATAAGTATCCTAGTTAGTTAATTAGCTGGGATGATGTGTCGGGAGATAGACATGGGTTTGATTGTTAGGTAAGAGAACCCTCAGATTAAATATGTTTGTAGCATAAATTTCTACAAAGAATATGTCAATGATCTTAGTCTTAAAATAATGTCAATGATCTTAGTCCTAAAATAATGTCAATGATCTTAGTCCTAAAATAATGTCAATGATCTTGTCTTTAAAATAATGTCAATGATCTTAGTCTTAAAATAATGTCAATGATCTTAGTCTTAAAATAATGTCAATGATCTTAGTCTTAAAATAATGTCAATGATCTTAGTCTTAAATAATGTCAATGATCTTAGTCTTAAAATAAAGTCAATGATCTTAGTCTTAAAATAATGTCAATGATCTTAGTCTTAAAATAATGTCAATGATCTTAGTCTTAAAATAATGTCAATGATCTTAGTCTTAAATAATGTCAAGGATTTTACAGTCTTTAAGTAATGTCAGTGATGTTACAGTCCTGCAAGTGTTATGGCGACAAGGCGGAGGGAAGGCAGTGGTGTAGATCAGGAGGCGAGGTCACGCGCTCACTTACCATTGCTGGGACTCCATGAACAAGTTACGGCGCTCATTATCAGAAACGAGGCGCTGCTATCTCCCTTATTAGACACCTATGAGAGAGAGGAAAGAGAGAGAGAGAGAGAGAGAGAGAGAGAGAGAAAAGGAGAGAGAGAGAGAGAGAGAGAGAGAGAGAGAGAGAGAAGAGAGAGAGAGAGAGAGAGAGAGAGAGAGAGAAGAGAAGAGAGAGAGAGAAGAGAAGAGAGAGAGAGAGAGAGAAAAGAAGAGACAGAGAGGAGAGAGAGAGAGAGAGAGAGAGGAAGAGAGAGAGAAGAGGAGAGCGAGAGAGCGAGAGGAAGAGAGAGAGAGAAAAAAAAAAAATGCCGATGGGAGAAGACAGGACTTGTACGCGTATCTTCACTTGCCAATCAATCAATACTATTATTCTCTGATTACGTAGTTACAATTTGCACAGTACTTCTACAATATTTGAAACACTATTAAAATATCAAATTTACACTGGCACACTCAAACGTATGCAATTATTTTGAATCCATAGATGCATATATGTATATATGTAGCACATTTATAGCATAATATTATATATATTAATATATAAAATATAATAATATAAAATATTTTTATATATTATTTTATATTTTATATATATATAATAATATTATATATATATGCTGTAAAATATGTAGCCCATTTAGATGCACATGTATGTATGTATGTAATGGTAAAAAAAAGCACATCAGAGAGAGAAAGCAGCAACAGACGGTACACTACAACAATAGGGTCCTGAATGTAATGCATAAAATCAAACTGGGTCGCGATGAAAAAAGTTTGAAGAACGCTGCTTTACGGGACGCGAGGCCTCACCTCGACGCTGTTTCCAAATTGGCGTTCTTGCCAACATTACTGTATCTTTAATATGATATTTGTAGCAGAGTTGTTGCTTCGTGATGCTTCGATACTTGTGCGCTTTTAGACATTCTGATGTTTTATATATTTTGTATTTATTATTGGTGATGTGGCAGACGCTGTTGTGGTGATTAGCAGCCGGCCGTGAGTGTTAGTTGTGCTACTGCCTTGTTACCCGTCACCTTGTCGCTCCAGTACCTTGCCTTAGACATTGTTGGATGTCATTCTGGAGTGTTATACGGGGACGTTGCAGTGTATCTTTTTCCACCACTATCTTTTTCTTATTCCCCCTGTAGCCAACAAGCCTGGGGAACTGGCGGGAAAACGGCTTTTTTGGG
The DNA here is from genome assembly GCA_016584305.1 of Chionoecetes opilio. NCBI lineage: Eukaryota > Metazoa > Arthropoda > Malacostraca > Decapoda > Majidae > Chionoecetes > Chionoecetes opilio. Next base: position 125,482 of record JACEEZ010005392.1, on the reverse strand, counting down.
TTGTGGAAGCAAATATAACTGATTTATGGCTCCAAAAAATAAAAATAAAAGTCACTATATGCAAAAATTTAGGGATTCCCTGAATTAGTCATTTCCCTAGAAATTCATTGTTAAGGAATATTCCTTAATTGTATAGATTTGGACAACTTTGGGAGAGCAATAAATTAGTTCTGGTCAGGGTTGTCCCCTGCTACTGGTAACATGTAACCCAGTACAACCAGCCACATGGTCGGATCGTCGGCGACTAAACCGGCTACCCCACTGGTTCTTCCAGTGAGGAGGGTGTGCTGGACACACAGATGGACTAAAAATAAGACCATCTTTAAGGGCAGATGAACTCACTATTGAGTCAATGGCCATCCAGCCCCAGCTATGGGTGAAATAGTGGGCAGCCTGGGGTAATCCCTACAGGGGGTTCTGCGTCCCTGGCCACGGTGAGCAGTAAGGCCAATCCCTGACATAGATTGGTGGGGGGGGGGGGGATTGCAACCCCTCCCTGTAAAAACTAAACTAGCTACAAACATGTTAAGAGGTAGAGGCCGGGGGCGCGGTAATCGCGCCCCCGACCCAGTTTTGCAGGGGGCCCCGACCATGCAGACCCCTCCAATGCCGATGCAGGGGAGGGGTCTGCCTATGACGAGTGCGGGGCAAAGCCCTCGGGAATCCCGCACTCTAAATCAAGTGGTAGGGCCCCCTAGCCCAACTTTTTCTTATGGGGGTGGCCGGGGCAGTGCAGAGGCGGCGCCTGCCCGTCGAATCACTCCGGGGGTCAACCTGCGGAGGGTTCTTCGTGTGGGCTCGTGGAAGGTTCTGAGCCTCTCAGACGATCATCGACTACCTCTCCTATCGGGCGAGCTCAGTAGGCTGAGGGTAGATATAGTGGGACTCTCTGAGACGAGGAGGCCTGGCAGTGGCGAGACTAGCAGTGGGGGTTACACCTACTACTGGTCCGGCATGAGCAATGGTCACCGTGTACGGGGAGTAGCTATAGGCATCTCAAGGAAACTGCAGCCGTCAGTTGTTGAGGTTACTCCGGTTGATGAGCGTATAATGCGGGTGAGGATGAAACACACTCTGGGTTTCATGTCTCTTGTTGCTGTGTACGCTCCTACCAAGATGCGTAAAACTGAAGAGAAGGAGATGTTCTACGCCAAACTCGACTCTGTATTAGACCAGTGTCCTCCTCGGGACACACTCATTGTCTTGGGCGACTTCAATGCTACTACTGGCACTGTGAGAGATGGCTACGAGTTATGTGTTGGTCCCTATGGCTCCGGTACCAGAAACACCAACAGTTCTCTGCTTCTGAACTTTGCAAGGTCCAGAAGGTTGAGAATTGCAGGTTCTTGGTATCAGAGACCAGAGCTGCACCGCTGGACATGGTATAGTAATGCCGGAGGGGTAGCTAAGGAGATCGACCACATCCTCGTTAGCACTCGTTGGAGGATCATCCAGAACTGCAGGGTTTACCGGAGTGCTGAGTTCTTTGGAATAGATCACAGACTTGTTGTTGCTACACTTAAGCTTCATGTCAAGTCCAGAAGAATCTCAAGAGGTAACCATACTGTGTTTCATATTGAGAAACTTAAGGACTTGACATGTGCTCATGAGTATGCGGTGGCAGTCTCAAATCGGTTTGATGTGCTCGGTGCTCTCGGGGACCCTGTAGAACTGTGGGATACCTTCAAACGTGAAACTCTACAGGCTGCCAAGGTGTGTATTGGGGAGCGCCCGAGGTCAAGGCGTGGTTTTGTCTCTACGGAGACGCTGGAGAAAATCGAGGAGAGTCGCGCTGCTAGGCTGGCTGGGAACCGGGACCAGCACAGGGCTCTGTCACGCCGGACTAGAACCCTCCTGAGGAGAGACAAGGAGAGGTATGTCAGGAGTCTCGCTGAGGATGTCGAGGGTCATTTGAACGCTAATGACCTCCGACCCGCCTACCGAGCCCTGAAGAAGCTCCGTTCCAAGTCTCCTTCTCGGGCGAGTGCTATTCGAACAGCAGATGGGCGCCTCGTGTCGGACATGGATGAGCAGATGGCTCGTTGGGCTGAGTACTTTGGGCAGCTGTTCACGGTGGACCCTCCAACTGAGCAGCTTCACACCACTGGGTTACAGGCAGTGGATGCCGATCCTCCCATTGACGAAAGCGCACCCTCTCTTGACGAAGTCAGAGAGGTTGTAGCAAAGTTGAGGGGTGGAAAGGCAGCTGGTGTTTGTAATATCAGTGCGGAGCTCCTCAAAGCTGGAGGTGAGGCCATGATCCACGGGTTGCATGCTGTCCTGACTGCCGTGTGGCAATCAGGTACCATTCCTCCTGACTGGAAAAGGGGGCTGGTCGTCCCTCTCTGGAAAGGGAAAGGGGACCGTCAGGACTGCAACAATTACCGCGGTATTACACTGCTCAGCGTACCAGGCAAGGTGCTTGCCCATCTATTGCTGACACGGATTCGCAGCCATCTGGTGAAGCATCAGAGACCTCAGCAGTCTGGGTTCACGTCTGGTAAGTCAACAACGGACCGTATCCTAGCGCTTCGTGTCCTGGTGGAACGCCGACGTGAGTTTCGACAGGGGATGCTTGCAGCCTATGTTGATCTCAAGAAGGCGTTTGACTCAGTGCATCGTGAGTCACTCTGGGATCTTCTGCGACTTCGAGGGACTCCTGCAAGGACTATTGGTTTGATAACTGGTCTGTATTCTGGGACTGAGAGTGCTGTGAAGTGTGGGGCAGGTGTATCCGGCTTCTTTCCTGTGAATACAGGAGTGAGGCAAGGGTGCGTCATTGCCCCATCACTTTTCAACGCTTGTATGGACTGGGTATTGGACAAGGTTGTAGATCAAAGTGATTATGGAGCATCCGTTGGCAACACCAAGATCACTGATCTTGTTTTTGCCGATGATGCAGCAATCTTTGCTGAGTCGCTGGAGGTCCTGGTGATGGCTCTCGAGGCGCTGCACGAGGAGGCAAAGCCTTTGGGACTTGAGGTCTCCTGGCTCAAGACCAAGGTCCAGGTGTTTGGAGACTTACTAGATGAAGCAGTACAGTCTGTTCATGCGTGTGGCGAGGACATTGAGATCTTGGAAAGTTTTACATACCTTGGTAGCGCAGTCCATAATGACGGCGGGTCACGTCAAGAAGTCTTACGGCGGATTGGCATAGCCCACGGTGTTATGGACTCGCTCAGCGGGAGTATTTGGCGTTGTCGGTACCTGTGCAGGAGGACAAATATCTGGATCTTCAAATCGCTTGTGATCCCTGTCTTACTCTATGGTTGTGAGACATGGACACTAAATAGTGACTTGAAGAGACGAATTAATGCCTTAGGTAATAAGTGTCTTCGCAGAATCATGGGGTAACGCTGGGATGATTACGTGTCAAATCAGCGATTGCACGGTGAGACTGAATCGAGGCCTATTACCTGCACAGTCCGTCAGCGCCAACTTCGGCTATATGGGCATGTGGCACGCTACCCTGAAACCGATCCTTCCCATCGGGTTGTATCTGTAAGAGACAATCCGGCGTGGAGGAGGCCAAGGGGCGCCCACAAGGCTTGTGGCTGGGGCAAGTTGATGTTTCTTGTCGAGAGTTGCTTGGTATGGGAAAGGAGCCTGCATGGGAACTCGCGCGTGGTTACCCTCGGGAGTGGCGTCGTAGGGTGGGCGAGGTGACGCGCCCCCCGGCGTATGCCCCCAATGATTGATTGAATAAATTAGTACTGTCTGCCTTCCCTACTCAAAAACCCAGTTTCCCATTAGGCCACCAAGCTTGGTGGTCATAGGAAGTCAAAGACAAACCTAACCTTCGGGAATGAGCGGGGCCGGGGATCGGACCACAGAATGGTGCCGGACGCTCTAACTCACCAAGCCGTTCAGGCGGTGTGTGTGTGCACGTGTGTGTGAACGTGTGTGTGTGTGCACGTGTGTGTGCACGTGTGTGTGTGTGCACGTGTGTGTGTGCGTGGTGTGTGTGTGTGTGTGTGTGTGTGTGTGTGTGTGTGTGTGTGTGTGTGTGTGTGTGTGTGTGTGTGTGTGTGTGTGTGTGTGTGTGTGTGTGTGTGTGTGTGTGTGTGTGTATCCCTAGAGGCTGCGTGCATGTGTGGGGTGTTAATCTATGATTATTACATGTATAAATAAATACTCCATTGTAATCACCTCAAAAAGAATGTGTATGCGGGGCTTATAAAAATGTGGGCAGAAAGGCGTAAACCAGTCGTGCTGGAGGCAGTGTTGACATACAGAACTTTAGATAAGAAAACAAACCACGAGACAAAAACAGTTCCTGACTTGCCCTTGACACTCCAATCGATCGTCAAATTCTGAGAGTAAATGACGCCTGAATACTCATGAGAAACATATAGGAGCTTTAGGTTAGGTTAGGTTTGGTTGGCTGTGTTGGTTAGGTTAGGTAGGCTGGTTAGGCTATGTGGCTGTGCAGGGGCAAGACTTCACCTTCACACAGCGCAGGAAAATCTTACTACAGGCACCAAAAACAGTTTGCAGTATGACGGCGCTACTCCCCGATAAATATATTCCCTCCCACGGCATAGAAAATGAACGAGCCTAGAAAAAGAGGGAAAAAAATAGAGAATCTTGCAAAGGAGGAAAATATGAAGAGAAAGCATATGAACCAATAATTATATATCCAAAAAAATAGAAAGGGGGGAAAACACACAAACCAAAAATTTTATAATTCTTTGCAGCTAAGCTAAAGGGGAAAATAATAAATCAAGCTACAGAGGAGAAAAAAAAATTGTGCTCATTTTTTGGGGCAGAAATTGTAGTGGATTCCTCAAACTCATATACTTTTATGGGTTTGGAATACTTATTGCGTGATCCAGGTGCCTCAACACCCCGCTGGGTCACTTTGATCCTCTTGGGGACCATCATCACACAGGCAGACGGGACTCAAGTGTGGGCTTGATATTTATTCCCTTGTTTCCGTCTTAGTTTCCTTCTCTTCCTCCCGGCTCTCTCTCTCTCTCTCTCTCTCTCTCTCTCTCTCTCTCTCTCTCTCTCTCTCTCTCTCTCTCTCTCTCTCTCTCTCTCTCTCTCTCTCTCTCTCTCTCTCTCTCTCTCTCTCTCTCTCTCTCTCTCTCTCTCTCTCCTCTCTCTCTCTCTCTCTCCTCTCTCTCTCTCTCTCTCTCTCTCTCCTCCTCTCTCTCTCTCTCTCTTCTCTCTCTCTCTTCTCTCTCTCTCCCTTCTAACTCTTCCTTTCCTTCCCTTCTTCTCCTTCCCCTCCTGTCTTTCCTCCTTCCTTCCTCTGGACGTAAACTTCTGGAATTATGCGACTTGGGCAGCGTAATTCCCTCTTGGTAAATGTTCATATATCAGGAAAACAAATGATCTTTCTTCAGGGCCTTGCAATTAACTGTTTGTGTAGGAGAGATATTTGTGTTTTTTGTGGGATATAAGCAACTCGTTGACGAAATTGAAAATAGCAACCTTAATATGTGCTGCTGTCACCGCCATTACCGATACTATTAATGATGTTGTTGTAATTACTATCACAAATAATAATAATAATAATAATAATAATACTGATGCTATTGCTGCTACCTCTGTTACTTCTACTACTGTTGTTATAATTACAACTTTTATTATCACTACTACTACTACTGCTACTGCTAAAATGCAACAACAACAACAACTACTACTACTACTACTACTACTACTACTATTCTACTACTACTACTACTACTACTACTACTACTACTATAACTAATGTTAACCTCAAAATGTGTATATAGCCGCAGAAACAATGATGACAATATTTCAATAGTACTAAAAAAAGGTTTCGGCATTGTTACAAATCAATAAATATCGAATATATCGCAACATTATGAATCATTCATTAATACTGCAGAAACCTCCACTGCGTTTACCAAATAAATATACGAGAGAGAGAGAGAGAGAGAGAGAGAGAGAGAGAGAGAGAGAGAGAGAGAGAGAGAGAGAGAGAGAGAGAGAGAGAGAGAGAGAGAGAGAGAGAGAGAGAGAGAGAGAGAGAGAGAGAGAGAGAGAGAGAGAGACACTTCCCCTCCCTCATCCTATATACGAGGCAAATATTCACTTGTATATTTTTCGTGCATCTTCAATCTTGCAGCAAGAAAGGAATATAAGAAGGTATAGTAAGGTTAAGACAGGGTAAGGGACGATAAGATAAGGAAAGGAGAAAAGGAGGAAAGAAGGAAGAAAAACAGAAATAGAGACGGGGTTAGGATACTTACAGTGAGAATAATACAAGGCTTCATGACACATACAGGACGGGAGATCTGGTGCCTCATACCAGAGTAACTCATAATTATTTTTGTTACTACTACTACTACTA
>JACEEZ010005392.1:81657-114157 GCA_016584305.1 Chionoecetes opilio | reverse complement strand
GGGGAGGCAGAGCGGCGCGTGGCCAAGTGGCGTGACGCCAGAACGAGCCTCAACGGTTACCTGGAGGCCATCAGAGAGGACCCTGATTGATTACTATTGAGGCGGTTGTTGGCGTGACAGCAAGTCCTCGGTGGTGTTGCTTGAGAATCAAGATTGACTAGTTTCATATAGGATTTGTTGCGTATCTTGTCTTTGCACATTTCTATTATCTTTTTGCCACTTCGTCTGAAACCATATATACATACATAGTATTACCTCTCATTAACGTCTTTCCTCCTTCCCTTCTGAAGCAGTGGCACTCTGTTATGTAGGACGAGACTTCTCTAAGCTTTGAACACGTGCTGGAAACGCTCAATATGTATCTAAAAACCTTTACACTTACCGAAACCTTTCAAGACGTGTACTGTGTGTCGTAAGCACGTACTTTAATGCATGTAACACGTACCGCAAAGGCAACAACACGTACCCCTACCATGTGCACGTAGGAGTCACGGCAAAACATGACCATTTAGCGGAGAAAGAAAACGTGGTGTAAAAATTGAGCGAATTTTTTTTTTTACAATTGGAACCCAGACAAGTCGCTGGGTCACGAAGGGTGTGTGTGTGTGTGTGTGTGTGTGTGTGTGTGTGTGGGTGTGGGTGTGGGTGTGGGTGTGGGTGTGGGTGTGGTGTGGGTGTGGTGGGTGGGTGGGTGGGTGGGTGGGTGGGTGGGTGGGTGGGTGGGTGTTATTATTACTATTATTATATAACAAAAATTTGGGGGGGTTATAAGTTATTCATTTTATCAATAATTGCTCAATATTTCTTGCCATAAATCCACGCGCTACATAATACAAACAGAAGCCATTGCTCCCTCTCACCGCCCTCCCTCCGCCTACTACCAATCAGGCGGCGGGGCAACCACTTTAATCAATCAGCGGCGGTTGTTACCCACGGCCCGGGGCTGGACGCGCGGGGGGGGGGGGGGCGAAGGTGGTCTGGCAAAGTACTGTTTACCTATACAATCAGAGGCAGGCCACGGGGTGAATACACATCAGGGTAAATAAAAATAATAATAATAATAGTGTACCTCCCCCCCTTAAAAAAAAAAAGTTTGTTGACTCAAAAGACATGTCAATTAAAGCGCCTTTAAAGTTTATTAATGAAACAAGTGAGGCTATGGTTTGAAGGAAACATTTTGGCAGGATTATTTCTACTTACTGCGAGGGAGAGAGGATAGGCTTCGTAAAATTTTACAGTAGACTAACACTCACACATTTTGCATGCGAGCGTGTGGCAGTATTGGGCTGCGTGGCCTTATTAATAAACCACCCATGCATTGACCATAAATATAACGATACAATATTGTCAGTAATGAAAATGTATTTGATTCTATAATAGTATTCATTGACATAGATTTTTCGTCAGTCTTGGGTTGTGTTGATGGCTCAAACAGGCCCGGGTGACGCTGAGCCCCGCACGCCCGGATGCCTCTGCGCACCCGCCACGCACGCCCGGATGCCTCTGCGCACCCGCCACGCACGCCCGGATTTCTCTGCGCACCCGCCATGCACGCCACGAGAAGTTTTACATTACTTTAAAAAGAATAAGCATTGGAATTTTTTTTTTCCTTTTACACTACGAAAAGAATAAGCAGTGGGTTTTTTTTAACATTATGAAACGAATAAGCATTGGATGTTTTTGTGGGTGGAGGGTCTTACCTACTTATCAAGCCCGCGGAGGGATTGGTATCAAGGGTGGCTGGCGAGGGGAAGCAGACTACTTACTACACATTCTACTACTATGACACATACTAGTACATAGTTACATATATTCTACTAGACATAATACTACACACATGACACACTGGATGATATGCCACGAGCTTCACGGACCAAATGACTATCATTGTACAAAAAAAAAGGAATACAAATATGTAAATCCAATTTTTTTTTTTCACTTGATGCAATCCAGACTTTCTTTCTTCACGGTGAACACCACATGGTATTATTATCTCTGAAGTTAAATTAAATCATTTTAACTCATTAATGTTATCCATCTTATCAGGTAGTATGCTAGAGATTTGTTCAAATGCTTAAAAAAGTTAATTTCATAATGTATGTTTCTTTATAACTGTAAATAATCTTCACTTTATTATGTGTCTCGATCTTTAGGTATTACAATAGGGATTTATATGTAAGCGCTCATTAGTACCCTTTCACTGCGTTTGAAAAGACTTGATATCTTTGGCTTATACATCAAACAACTCTATATTTTGTCTCAGGTAAAGGAATGCCTCTTTCTGTCTCTGTTCCCTGCGTCTCTAAGCCCATTCTAGCGGCACAGAACAAAGTGGAGGTTCTTATCAACTCCCTACATCTGGAGAGGCACATGCTCGTTAGATTTTACGCCCGGCAAAACCCCAACCTATGTAGCGGTAGAGCCTACGGAAAGGGGAGCGGAATACCGTCGTGGATGGGCTACAGAAACAGTGTGTGGGTGGGACGGCGTGATGGAGTTAAGTGTGATGAATGGCTAATGGGACGACCCGCGCCAGAGAGCATTGGGTTAATAAAAGTGTTGCTGTGGAAGGATGTGAAATATCGTGTTTGGGTGTACGTGACAGTGAGTGAGTGGGTAATGACAGTGAGTGAGTGAGTAATGACAAGTGAGTGAGTGAGTGAGTAATGAGTGAGTGAGTAATGAGTGATTGAGTAATGAGTGAATTAGTAAGTGAGTGAGTAAGTGGGAGCAGCGGTGTGTGTAGGTCGTTATGGCCTTGACTGATATCAAAGACATTCTACAACCTGTAAAGTGTCTTTGCTGATATGGAGGTAATGACAGACAGGCCACGACCCTTCATGAGCGATACGTGAAGATGAGGGAGGCGGGATTTTAGGGAGAATTTCCAGGAGTCAAAGTGTGTGTGTGTGTGTGTGTGTGTGTGTGTATGCGCGCGCGCGCGTGTGTGTGTGTGTGTGTGTGTGTGTGTGTGTGTGTGTGTGGTGTGTGTGTGTGTGTGGGGTGTGTGTGGTGTTGTGGGGTGTGTGTGTGTGTGTGTGTGGTGTGTGTGTGTGTGTGTGTGTGTGTGTGTGTGTGTGTGTGTGTGTGTGTGAAAGATAGAGTATAATACCGTAGGTACATAAGCTAGGTCATGTGGTGTTCCTGACGCTGGAGCTGCTATGAATATTGTTGTAATGATGCCAAAAGCAGCAAATATGCCTGTGTAATACTCGTACGGTGCCCCTTAAGGCTGGCACAAAGGGCATCACACTCCTAATGCCGGGGCGTTCATCCATCCCGCCGGAGGTAAGCGCGCCGGGGCAGTAAGGGCGAGAGACATTTAACTCCCTCGTCGAACCTTTTCCAATGACTAGAAACCTTTTAAACTGCCTGAATTTGCTTTGTAACATTCAGGAACCACTGACGCTGCGGACACAACATTTCCTCCTAAATTGGGCAACGGGGACAAAAAACAATAGTAAAACCTGCCACCGCTTGCACTTGTATTTGTTGGAAGTATCGTTCCATCGGGATACTTTTTTTTATTCAATCAGCTTTTTCTGTGTTTTTGTTTTACTCTGCTTGGATGCGTGTGTGTGTTTGCTAATTAGTTTGTTTGTGTGTGTGTGTGTGTGTGTGTGTGTGTGTCGTGTGTTGTCGCCAAGGCAGCCAGCCGAGTGCGTCCCTTTGAGAGCCCTGTTTTTTTCGATTTTGGAACAAAAGCGCATGTTGGGGGCCACACCACTAGACAAAAGGTCTGGGGTGTTCCCAAGAACCTAGGATATCGTGGAGTTTGGGGATTTTTGGGATTGCCGTTGGCCTTAAAAGAAAATGCCAGGCTAAAACCCTCTCGCCCCTGCCTCCTCCGTTTGCGCATGCGCAGTGGTATCAGTGACGCCCAAAATACGTCATTGTTTTTGGCTTGTTTGCTCAAGTTTGACAGTTATACCCATTGATTACCCTCATTTAAAAAAGGGGCTAAGAAATGTCTGATCTCAAAGCGCAACGCAGCCAACCCAAAAAGGATAAAAAAGATGATTTATAGATTTTTATAATGGCTGCAAACACGAGAACGGCAGTTTTTTTCAAGTCACAAGAACTCCTGAATTTGGGGGAGTTAGAGTCCTAAAACTTTGTCACGTCACCGGAGAATGCCACAAACAAAAACGCTGCTTTGAGGTAAAATTGGAGCAGCAGAATGGATTTCGTAAGCTAAACTCTATCTGGAAAGTTTGGAGGGGGAAGGAGAGGGAACGAATATAGTCATCCTAGGGGGTTCCTGATGAAGATAAGCTCTCGACAGGCGCGTTGAAAGACGATCCAAGCTGGGGGAAGGTGTGGGCAAGATGGGACAGGCGCCGTGGATGGAACGCACCGGGCGGGTTGGGGCGGGGGTACTGCCGACGCGTCGGGCCCGCCGCTGCCGACCCATACTTCTGAGCTGCGGAAAAAAACCTTACGCATGGCATCCGGGAGCATACCCAAGAACCTAAGAACTGCAATACCTAAAAGAAAATATACGAAAAAAAAGGACTTCACCCACCCGTGGGGAAAAGAGTGGAAACGACTGCGGGATGCTGAGGGACAAAAAGGACGGCCCGGAATCGGCTGCGGGGTCCCCCTCGACACCCGGAAAAAAACTCTACGGGAGGGCTGTGCTTTGGCAGCTGGAGCCCCACAGTTTTTTTTTCTAACCGACCCACGCGATTTAGTGATTTGCAATTCTATCGTGGAACGTCAATGGCATACTAAAAATAAAAAAAATAGTTTTTCAAGATAACCCAATATATTTTTTTGCCTTTTGAAATAAAAACAGGTTTACCATCGTGTCCCCCGGATACTTTCGTACCGCAGTGAGGTGCTGGTTCCCAAACAGGGGGTGTGGTGGTGGTGTGAGGACAAGTCTCCGCACTTAGTGAAAGCTATTGATTAGTATCGGTGATCAGGAATGGCTTCATTTTTTAAAATTGCCTAATACTTTGTTAGGGTTTTGTTAATCCGCCGAGTGATCACCTACTTTTTCCAATGTGTACTTCGCCACTATTCGGGAAAAGACTGTGTGAAAATCATTTTAAGAAGGGGTTGCATTATTGTAGGGGATATGAATGCCCGTTCGGGAAATCAGAAAAAAAGACTTACTCCCCCATTTAAATTTTTCCCACATGAAAGATTATTTTACCCACAATCCCTGATGACATTAACACGAAAAATCCAACGCGGAATTTTGTCGTCTTTTGCACTGAGAAAAATTTACTTGTTGTTAAAAATTTTAAGACCATGTAGCACTATGTTGGTAAAAACTTAAAAGAAAAAACACGTGATTTCAAGATTGATACATGTGTAGCTCCTATGAATGATAAGGTTTTCCCAATTTCGGGTATTACGCGGAGCGGTCCCCCCATCAGACCACCCCCCGATTTTCTCACTGTTTAAAGTACAGGTGTGAATCTTGCCCTGGTGTGCAGAGGGCGTCGGCGCTGGGAGCCCCTACACCCACGGCAACGCTGCCAAAAACAGGTTTTTCAAGGGAAACCTGTGCCTTTTCTGACAGACGGGAACTTTTTGAAATGTGGTTTTTTGATTGAATATAGATTTGACAACGATGATGATTTTGATGTTTAGCCAATTTATACCATGAGCTCTACGTTTTGCGCTGTTCGGAGTAAGAGCCCTGACCGGGTATAGAAGTCAGGGATGATCTTTAGGTAAAAGGGAGAGGTTTTTACAGGACAAAGATTTAAGGTTAAGTGTGGGGAGCCCTAACTGGAGAGGTAATTTTGATGTGTCAAAAAATGGAAAAAAGGTGTCACCCGGGGATGAAGATTTTAAGACACACTTTGAGAGAATCTTAAAACCCCCCCATGGCCCACCCAACAGGGAAATAACACAGAGGTTGCATACCATTTAGATGCCCCATTTCACCTGCAAAATTTTTGATCAGTCAAGATATGAAGCCGGCCGGGCCGGACGGAATATCGCCTGGTATATTTTCGTTTTTGCCGTACACCTGTTTTTGCTATTGTTACCCTTTCAAAAGAGTTTTTATGAGTGGTCATTCCTTTATCATGACCAGGGGGGGAAAGATTTTTACATCTTTAAGAAAGGGACGGATAAAAACCCCAAAAATTATCGGGAATTATGTTACTAACTCCCTCACCAAACTGTAACATGGTCCTCTGTCTAGACTAGGCCAGTGGTTTAAACCCTTCGGGAGCAGGCGGAGCACAAAAAAAACAGGAGCCCGGAACATATTGTTACGTTTTTCGGCACCCCTGACTCCCCAAGGAGGGGAAAAAAAAAGTTTTCGTGTCTTTCTTGATTTTTCGAAGCATATGACGTAATGCCCAGCAAAAAGTTTTTATGACTCTGAAGCGTCTAGGGTTGTGGAATGGTCTTGCCGCATATTGCCTGTACCCGCGTCCGGGAAATTTTTTAGGCTGTGATTGTCACCTCCCCCGTGGGGTAAGGCAAAGGCTGTCCAATCTTGTCTCCTATTTTTATTTATATGTAGACGAGTTGGGTAAAAATGATGAGAGTAAATTTTAGCCTGAGACATTTATAGAATGGCTGCACAAATTTTTTGTATATGATGGCGGGGATACTTCTACGACCAGGGCAACATGTTAAAGAAGTTTTTTTATATTAAAGGAAATTTTTTGTAATATGGAATGAAGATAATATGGTAAAACAAAGTTTTTCGTGATAAACGGCAAACAGGGACGCCGGCCGCTGCGCGTGGACGGGTTTTTGGTGGAGCCCTGCAGCAGCTACTGTATCTGGGGACTCCCTTCACTGTGACGGTTTGGGGTCATCTGCTGTGAAAAAAACATCCAAAAAGTTTTTGTCATGTTTTAAAATTTTTTCTCATTTATTCGAAAAAACAAGAAATTCCTTTTTTTGTAAAAAGCTTTTGTTCATGCTGCCCTTATGTCGTCTTTACTGTTCGTAGTCTTGGGTGGGGCCGACGTAAACCTATCATTTAAATGTACAATTGGGCATGAAAGGGGTTGTTAGGGGTAAGGAGGCCCTACCAAAAATGTATGTTATGCTGAGTTAGGGTACCCCTCGCTCCTGACCTTCTAAGACACAAACCACAAATTTTATCAAATATGGGTCAAGAGACGTAACATGAACGATGACCCCCTTTTTTTTCGCTCTAAGTATGTTTTTCTTTAAATACCCCGGTTGGAAAAATTTTGGGGGCCCATGCCCCCAATAAATGTCCCCCACTGTCCTCTAGTTGTATAATTCATAAAAAATTTCTAACTCGGGCAAAAGATGCAATGTTTAAAACAATTAACCCCGATTTAAAATACATGACATTTAAAAAAAACATGTAATTAACGATCTACATAGGATTCGTTTTCCGTTTTCGAGTCTGTGGGCATAGTTTAGTAGTGGGAAAAGGGGCCTGGAACGGGGCGGACGGGTCGCCTTTCCTCTCGGAGCGCCTTGTGTATGTGGTGACATACAAACAGAACAAAATGTGGGAGGGTGTGCCCCCTAACACAACACTTAGAAACCTTTAACAATTTAAAACTGTTCATGACGTATTCCTAATTTCAGTGTGTAAAAAATGCAAAATTATTCAGAAGTTTTTTAAATAGTTATCTTAAAAATGCATATTCTTTTCCGTTTAAAAGTTTATTTCTTTTTTGTCTTTTAAAAGGGGCTAGATCAAGCTGGCTGCTTGTTGAATTTTTATGTGTTTATAGTTTACGTGTAAGTAGTTTTATATTTTTTTTTTGTTGGCTCAGTTTGTTACTCAATTTTTTTGGGGAAATTTTTATTTTTTGGACATTGAGTTTTTTTCTATTCTTAATGATTTATGTTTAAAATTTTTGTAAAAACTGTGGTCAAAAATATCTATCTTCTATCTATCTATGTTTTGTGGTGTTGTGTGTGTGTTGTGTGTGTGCGTGTGTGTGTGTGGTCAGCTGGTCAGGGGAGCGGCTCATAGCATAGCGTTCCTGCGGCCAAGGGGTTCAAATGCGCTTCTATGTAGGGAAAATGAGGCAAATAATGATAATGAAGAGGGGGCGCGATGCTGTTTGTCGTCGCTTTGGGGGGATAGTAACCCCTGGAGGCTCATTTGGGGGGGGCTTTTGAGGGTTTTGGGCCCTGGGCGCGGGGGGGCCGCAGGCAGGTTTTTTTTAAAGTGATGTTGTGATTAGAGGCTCATGCCCCCCCCCCCCCTCCCTGTTTTCCCGATGCATTTCGCAATGGGAAGGTAGGGGTTAATGGGCACCCTGTTGGTTTTTGTTAGGCCACCGACAATGCGGGAGAGTTTTTTTTAAGTGGTTTATTTTTCTCATGGGGGAAATCAAAAATGGGTTTCACCGGGGAACGCCACCCGGGGGCGCTAACGCCCTAAAGGGACCGCCCCCCCAAATCAAAGCGATTTCCCACAAGGGGGGCCCGTCTTGCGGGAGGCTGTTTTAATTTGGTTTAAAAATCAGGGGTTTTCCCAACCGGGGGTTTTCAGGGTTTCCCAAAAGGGGGGCCCATAGAAGAATTTCAAGGGGTCCATAGATTTTTAAAGGGAATCAAATTTTTTTTAAAATTTAAATTACGGAATAAAATAATGAGAAAAAAATTTAAAACCGTTTTTTTACCCTGGTAAGAGTAGAAAAAAAAGGGGCTTATGTCGGGTTGATGATGCGTCAGAAGACGCACAAAAAAGATTTTTCTTTGAGTTATCCACGTTAAACAGCTAAGAATGTTATCCGGGGGGGAAAACCCCTTTCTAGCTGCTGGGTTTTAAATGTTTTTAAAATTTCATACCCAAAAAAATAATTGATCTGGGCATTTCGGGGGTTCTTTTCCCTTTTGCTTCAACCTACCTGGGGGGGAAGGGGTTTTCTGTTATTTAAAATTTAAAAAATTTTAAAATCAAAGGGAAAAACAAGCTGTCTGGGGGGAAGTTTGAATTGCGGTGGGGGCAGGCCCCCAAATTTTGACCCAAAGGGAAAATTCATGAGGGGTTGCTCAGAAACAACCACAAAAAAATTTCCCCATTGAGAAAAAAAGGAAATAATAGGGAAAACCATAAAATTTAAACCAATGGGGTTTTTTTTTTTTTTTAAAAAAAAAATAGTTTTAAAAATTTGGAAGGCTTTTTGTGTGATTTTTTTGGGACTGAAAAACTATTTTTTTTTTTTTTTTTTTTCATCCCTCATAATTATTATTATCCCTTTATTGTTTTTCTTTAAAAGTAGGGGTACTACAAATTTTTTTAAAGGCAATGGTATCGATATTGCTATTATTTTGAATCCCTTTAAAAATCCCAATGAAATCAAAAAAAGAGAATTTTTTTTTCAAAATTTTTATTTCTTTTTTCCCTTTAAAATTCTTGGGAAATTATTCGTTACTTAAAATTTGGGTATCCCAAAAAAAGATTGCTTTTTTTTAAAAGTGAAACTGATGTGTTTGGTTTGTGATTTTTTTTTTTTTTTTTTAACATGTGCTTGCAAACTCAAAAAAAAAAGGGCAAAGGTATTTTAAAGGGAAATAGCTTTGCCCCACAAAACCAACCCTATAACAACAAAAACATGACATTTTTCCTAGTATTTATTTAAATTTAAAAAAAAGTCGTAAACAAAACCCCGGGTTTTCTTTTTTCCCATATAAATTTTAGGCCTAAAAAGGCTTCATCAGCATAACAATGCAAACCCATTTTAAAATAAAAGTATTCAATTTTTTGCAGGAAAAATTTTCTTTTTAATTTTGCGGGGCTTGGGCTTTTTTCTTTTGTAGGGGTCCCAAGGGTGGAAAAAAAGTGACGGGAAAAAAAGGGGAAAATGGGAAAAAAAAATTTGGGGAAAACCACTGGTTTAAAATTTGAACCTAAATGAAATGGTGCTCGTAAAGGAACCCTTTATTAAGGGCAAGGCCCCCCCCCCCCCAAATTCTGGTGGGTTTTTTTTTAATTTTTTAAATTGTCATTTTTTTCTTTTTTCCCAAAACATTTATCTCTTCTTTTATTTATTTTATTCAACACTCATTACCTCTTCAAAACCCTATTTTCCATTTATAAAATTTTTTCTACCCCCATGTTATTTCCCTTTTTTAATTTACTCTATAAAAGTTTTGTGAAGTGTTGTAAAAGGAGGTTTCGGTGGGGGAAATGTGGGGCCCCGAGGGCTAAACTAAGGTGTCCGAAAAGCTTTTTGGAAAAAGGCCCGGTGAAGGTAAATTAACTGCGAAAGCTGCCTTGAGATCGCGAGGAGGTGGGGAAAGTCACGCTTATAAAAAAGGGTTTCTAAGGGAAATTTTTAAAAAGCAAAAAAGGGGAAAAATTTCAATTTCCTTTATGCGTAAAGGGGAAAAAGTTTTTTTACGGGGGTTTTTTTGGTTTCCTTTCGGGGGAAAATGGTTGGTTTTAGGGAAAAAATTTTGTTTATAAATCAGGGCGGCTAGTCGTCGTTAGTCAAAAAAAAAAGGTAGATTGAAACAGAAACATTAGAAATAAAGAGGGGAAAAAAAGGGAAAAAAAAGAAAAAAGGACTTGAGGGCCCGTGATGGGGAAAAAATGTCTTTTTTACTTTTTAGTTAAAAGCTTTTTTAATGTGCAGCGATGAGGCTATAAAAAAATAAGGGGGAAAAAAGGAAAAAAAAAGGGGGAAAAAACCCCGGGGAAAAACAACGGCGTGAAAAACACCCAAAAGGGTTAATGAACTTTGCAGAGAGAAAAAATTTTTGGGGGGAAAATTTTCAAAAAGGGAAAAGTTGCCAAAGAAGATTCGAAGTGTGTGTGGGGTGTGGGGATGTGCCTGCGTAGGGGTGTTGTTTTTGCCCCCGGAAAGGTCCCTTTGCAAACCCCGGGGGGTTTTTGGTGTTTTGGTTTTGGTGTGTGTGTGTGTGTATGGTGTGGAGCGATTGTGGTATGCGTTGTGGTATTGGGGGTGTGTCGGGTGTGTAGTATGGTGGGTGTATTTTCCCGTGTGCGCGCGGGGCGGTGTGTGCGTGCGTGTGTGCATGCGGTGTGTGTGTCCCTGGTGATTTTTGGGTTCTATCACAACTTTCCCAACAAGCCGGCAAAGTCACTGAGAGAAAATGGGAAATATCTCTTTGGGTTTAACCGATTATTCTCTTTTTTAAGAAATTGAAAAGTTTTTCCCAAACGTGGGGGTTTTTGGACTCCCTAAGGGGGGATACTTTTCTACCAGCTTCGTGCAGTTTCTTTTTTCGGGAACCCTTTGGGGCTGAAAAACCGCACCCAAGTGGGCCTCGGGGGAATACTGCACTAAAATGATAGCTGGGTGGGTCGTTGTATAGTGCTACTTTGAAAAAAGGGAAAAAATTCCTTTAACCTACTGTAAAATTTTCCCAATGTATGAAGCTTTGGGTCAAAATTTTTTTTTTCGGCGAGGGTTTCCTTTCCCAGCCCCCCAAAAGAGCCCCACGTTTCATACCTTTTTTTTTCCCCTTTCCCTAACCTTGTTTAGAGATCGCTGTGGGGTCATTTACCCTTCTCTTAAAACCCGGGGGTTGTCGGGGAATACCTATTTTAGGGCCCGTATTGGCAGGCCCCTTTTCAAGCACCCCTCACACAAATACGAATTAGGGGGGTTTTTTGAAAAAAACGCAATCCGGGTTAGGGAGACGATCCAAAATGTGTTTTATAAATGAGGGTTAAATGTGTATATAATTTGGGGCCTTTCTTCAACCCAAAACCCGAAAAAATTTTTTTTTTTGGGAATTTTTTTTTTGGGAAAATCTGTTTCCCCCCAAAATATTTTTTATTAAAATTTTTTTTTTTTTTAAAAGGGGGAAAGGGGGAAAAATTTTTTTGAAACCCCCCAAAAAAAAAATTAAAATTTCCCCCCCGGGGGGGGAGAGGGAAAAGGGGGGGGGGGAGAGAAAGGGGGGAAAAAAGGGGGGGGAGGGGGAGAAAAGAAGGGGAAAAAAAGGGGGGGGGAAGGGGGGGAGGGGGGGAGAAGGGGGAGAAAAGAGAGAGGGGGAAAAAAAAAAGGGGGGGACGGGGGGGGGGAGGGAGGGGTAAAAAGGGGGGGGAAGGGGGGGGGGGGAGAGAGAGGGGAAAAAAAAAAAAAAAAAAAGGGGGAAAAAAAAGGGGTTTTTGGGGGGGAAAAAAAAAAAAAAAAAGGGGGGGGGGGAAAAAAAGGGGAAAAGGGGGTTAAAAAAATTTTGGGGGGGGGGGGGAAAAAAAAAAAAGGGGGGGGGGGTTTTTTGGGGGAAAACCCAAAAAAAAAGGGGGGGGGGGGGGGGGAGGGCGGGGGGGGGGGGGGGGGGGAAGGGGGGGGGGGGGGGGGGGGGGGGGAAGGGGGGGGGGGGAAAAGGGGGGGGGGGGGAAAGGGGGGGGGAAAAGGGGGGGGGGAAAAAAAAATTTTTTTGGGGGGGGGGGGGGGGGAAAAAAAAGGGGGGGGGAAAAAAAAAAAAAAGGGGGGGGGGGGGGGGGGGAAAAAAAAGGGGAAAAAGGGGGCCCCAAAAACCCCCCCCCCCCCCCCCCCCTTTTTTTTTTTTTTCCCCCCCCCCCCTTTTTTTTCCCCCCCCCCCCCCCCGGGGGGGGGGGGAAAAATTTGGGGGGGGAAAAAGGGGGGGGGGGGGGGGGGGAAGGGGGGGGGTTTTAAAGGGGGGGGGAAGGGGAAAAAAAGGGGGGGGGGGGGGGGGGGGGAAAAAGGGGGGGGGAAAAAAGGGTTTTTTTCCCCCCGGGGGAAAAAAAAAAAAAAAAAAAAAAAAAAAAAACAACCCCTTTAAAAAAAAAAAAAAAAAAAACCCCAAAAAAAAAAAGGGGGAAAACAAAGGAAAGGGGGGGTTTTTTTTCCCAAAAAAAAAAACGGGAAAAGAATTTAAAAGCCCCCCCCAAAAAAAAATTTCCCCCTAAGGGGGGGACGGGGGGGGGGAAAAAAAAAAAAGGGGGGGGAAAAAAAGGGGGGGGGAGGGGGGGGTTTTTTTTTTAAATTTTTTTTTTTTCCCCCCCGGGGGGGTTTTTTCCCCCCCCCCTTAAGGGGGTTCCCCCCCCCCTTTTCCCCCCAAAAGTTTTCCCCCCAAACCCCGGGGCCCCCGGGGGAAAACCCGAAACCCCTTTTTTTTCCCCCCGGTTTTTAAAAAAAAGGGGAAAATTTTTAAAATGGGTTTTTTTTTTTTTCCCTTTTTAAAAATTTTTTTTTCCCCCCCCCTTTTTTTTTCCCCCCTTTTTTTTCCCCCCCCCAAAAAATTTTTTTTTTTTCTTTTTTTTTCCCCCGGGGGGTTTTTTTTGGGGGTTTAAAAAAAAAATTTTTTTTTTTTTAAAAAATTTTTATTTTTAAAAAAAATTTTTTAAAAAAAAAATTTTTAAAAAATTTTTTTAAAAAAATTTTTAAAAAAAAAAATTTAATTTAAATTTTTTTTCCCCCCTTTTTTTTTTTTTAAAAAAAAAATTTTTTTTTAAAAAAAAAAAAAAATTTTTTTTTTTAAAAAAAAAAAAAACCCCCAAATTTTTTAAAAAAAAAAAAAACCCCAAAAAAAATTTTTAAACCTTTTTAAAAAAAAAAGGTTTAAAATTTTTTTAAAAACCCCAAGGGGCCCTTTTTAAAAAATTTTTAAAGCGGGGCCGCCCCCGGGGGGGGGGAAAAAAGGGCCCCCGAGGTTTTGGGGGAAAAAAAATTTTTTTTTTTAAAAAAATTTTTTTTTTCCCGCCAAAAAAAAATTTTCCCCGGGTTTTTTTTTTTTTTTCCCCCCCCCCCCCTTTTTTTTCCCCCCCCCTTTTTCTTCCCTTTTTCCCCCCCCCTTTTTCCCCTTTTTTTCCCCCCCCCCCCCCCCCCCCCCCCCCGAGTGTAATATGAGAAAGAGGAGATGTAAGAACAGAAAAAATATAGAGGAGTACCACAGACTAAAGAAGAGAGAAATAAAGATATGACAAACTACGTACAACATCAAAAAAATATAGATGAGTACATTAAGACTCGTGCGAGGCCAGAAAAAAATAGCACACACATTTATATTTCCTTTAGTATCATAAATAAACTTATAGGAAACACTAGGGTCCTAATCTATACCAAAAAAGATAGATATGTAAGAATCGTAGACTCATGCGACGCCAGAAAAAATTGCATACAAACACTTCCCTATGTATCACTTATGAATATACTAATAGGATACACTAAGAGCATAGGCACAAATTAAAAATACAAAAATAGGAAAAAAATGCATACACACTTTTCCCCATGTATCACTTATGATAAACTAATAGGATAAACTGATACACTAAGCTTCTGGGCGCTAATTATATATACGAAAATAAGAGTATTGGGTCCCAGTGCTGAACGCCTTTCTGACTGCATGTACGTCAGTGTCAGGCAACAACGAGAACAGCAGGCAGAGGGTGGATTGCCTTGGGTAACTAAACCTGAGAAAGATTGTATTTTTCCTGAACATGAATAAAAAAGACCTGGAGCTTCACAGAAATACTCAAGTTCCGACCTTCAGAAGAGTACAGGAAAATTTGATTGTAACACAGGTAACATAGATGCCTAAAGAGATCCCTGTGTGTGTGATTAAGGAAGACAGGTAAGATCAAGACATTCTGATCCACACTATTCAAGAAAAAAAATTTGGAACAAGAAATTGATGAAGTATAAAAATGCTAAACGAAATATATAAAAGGCCTAGATTAGACAGGGATTAGACAGAAGGCCAAGGCAGAGACAGACATAGGAAAGACGTGATGAGAAAATTATCCTCATAGGGTAAACCAGGATAAAAGAGATAAGGAAAGAATGTGTGGACAGACTTATCTCTTACAGGTCACTGGGAATATCTACTTATAGATAAGAAGAGAGAATTAAAAAGGAGGAGAAAGAAGTGGAGGAAGTACACAAAGAAAGAAATATATAGGAGTTGGAGGAGGAGAAGGAAGAACTAGGGAGAATGAGTAGAAGTTGGAGGAGGAGGTAAGGTCGTAAAAAAATATGCAGGAGCTGGAGGATAAGGACCAGGAAGTGAATAAGTACACAGCGCGCCAAAGCATTGTTCGCGACATCATAACACAGCGCTTCCATACGGGAATTCAGAAAATGTACTCTATGGCAGCCTACTGACTTCCGAGAGAGATATCTTACATATGGCAGCTTGTTTAAGGCACGGGCAGTCCATCAAGACCGTTGAGGAATGTTCAGATGCCACTTGTCAATTATAGATGAAGCATTTCAAAAAGCATCGCCTTCCTTCCCGCGAGTAATTTGAACAGACGCGCATTGGTATATCTATCATTATTTTCATAATGAGTGGCATGAAAGACCTAACAAAAGAGCAAATTAAAGTTATTGTATCTCTACACAAGGCAGAGAGGCCAGTGGAAGAAATATCAAGGATTGTGGATGTTACGAGGAGATGAGTGCATAAGTGGGTGGAAAGTTTCATGGTGAGTTGCATCGTCGCGACAGCCGCGACACCAGAACATTATAAGTGGCCAGGGCGAGGATGTAAAAGTCATATCGCAATATTTTTCTTGCTCTTAATTGAGGATGGGCATCCACTTGACGTTTTATGACATTTAGGGTGCTTGCTGATGTTTTACACCCTCGCCCTGGCCACTTATGATGTTCTGGTGTCGCGGCTGTCGCGACGATGCAACTCACCGTGAAACTTTCCACCCACTTATGCACTCATCTCCTCGTAACATCCACAATCCTTGATATTTCTTCCACTGGCCTCTCTGCCTTGTGTAGAGATACATAACTTTAATTTGTTCTTTTGTTAGGTCTTTCTTGCCACTCATTATGAAAATAATGATAGACATACCAATGCGCGTCTGTTCAAAATACTCGCGGAAAGGAAGGCGATACTTTTTGAAATGCTTCATCTATAATTGACAAGTGGCATCTGAACATTCCTCAACGGTCTTGATGGACTGCCCGTGCCTTAAACAAGCTGCCATATGTAAGATATCTCTCTCGGAAGTCAGTAGGCTGCCATAGAGTACATTTTCTGAATTCCCGTATGGAAGCGCTGTGTTATGATGTCGCGAACAATGCTTTGGCGCGCTGTGTAGGAGGAGGAGGAAGAGGAGGAAGACCAGGGAGATAATGAGCAGGAAGAGGGAGAGGTGGAAGAGAATAAGCAGTAGGTGGAGAGAGATAAGAAAAAGGAGGAGAAGGAATACAATACAAGGCTTCCTAGCTGCTATGTACCGTCGGCTGATATGTACCGGCTGCTTTGTACCAATGCTTTGGCTTATATGTACCATTGCAGGGCTGCTATGTACCGGCTCTTATGTACACTGCTTTAGCTTTTATATACCGAACAGGGCTACTATTTACCGGCTACAGTTAATTCGGGCCACCAGTTGAATCAGGCCGCCTATATTAAATGCATACCAAGCATGCATTTATGCATAACCTTATAGGTTTTAATGAAACCTAAACCTAACCTTAACCACAAAGTATAACTAACCTAACCTAACCTAACCTTAACTACAAAGTATAACTAACCTAACCTAACCTTAACCACAAAGTATACCTAACCTAACCTAACCTAACCTAACCTTAACCACAAAGTATACCTAACCTAACCTAACCTAACCTTAACCACAAAGTATACCTAACCTAACCATAGCAGCCGCTGATGGTCCACAGCAGCCGCGGTGCATAGCAGCCTTGGATGGAACATAGCAGCCACCAGTGGTACATATCAGCCGCTGGAACATAGCAGCCAACGGTACATAGAGGCCTGTTCCCAATACAAAGGAAGAACAGACAGCAACAACCCTACTGAGCCAAACGGGACATTGGTGACTACTTCTTCCACTTGATCTACATGTAAAGGACAAAACATTTTTTCCAACAGACTAAAGAAGAGATCAATTAAAGATATGACAAAATACGTTACATAACATCAAAAAAATATAGATGAGTACATTAAGCACTCGTGCCGAGGGCCAGAAAAATAGCACACACATGTATATTTCCTTTAGTATCATAAATAAAACTATAGGAAACATAGGGTCCTAATTCTATACCAAAAAAGAAGTAGATATGTAAGAATGTAGACTCTGCGACGCAAGAAAAAAATTGCATACAAACACTTCCCTATTGTATCATTATGAATATACTTAATAGGATACACTTAAGAGCCATAGGCACAAATTAAAAATACAAAAATATAGGAAAAAAAAGCATACACACTTTTCCCCATGCATCACTTATGATAAATGAATAGGATAAACTGATACACTAAGTTCGGGCGCTAATATATATACGAAGATAGAGTATGGGGTCCCAGTGCTGAAACGGCCTTTCGGACTGCAGTACGTCAGTGTCAGGCAACAACGAGAAACAGCAGGCAGAGGTGGATTGCCTTGGGTAACTAAACCTTGAGAAAGATTGTATTTTCTGAACATGACTAAAAAAGACCTGGAGCTTCACAGAAAATACTGTCAGTAGTTCCGACCTTCAGAAGAGTTACAGGAAAATTTGATGTAACACAGGTACCATATAGATGCCTAAAGAGCCATCCTATGTGTGTGTGATTAAGGAAGGACAGGTAAGATCAAGACATTCTGACAACACTATTCAAGAAAAAAAATTGGAAAAAGAAATTGATGAAGTATAAAAAGCTAAACGAAATATATAAAAGCCAGATTAGGACAGGGATTAGGGACAGCCGGCCCAAGGCAGAGACAGACATAGAAAGACGTGATGAGAAAATATCCTCCCCCCCCCCCCATAGGGTAAACCAGGATAAAAGAGATAAGGAAAAGAATGTGTGGACAGATTACTCTTACAGGCAATGGGAATATCTATTATATGATAAGAAAGAGAATAAAACGAGGAGAAAGAGTGGAGGAAAGAAGTACACAAAGGAAAGAAATAATAGGAGTTGGAGGAGGAGAAGGAAAGAATATAGTGAGAATGAGTGGAAGCTGGTAGGAGGAGGTAAGTCGTAAAAAAATATGCAGGAGCTGGAGGAGAAGGACAGGAAGTGAATAAGTACACAAGCGCGCCAAAGCATGTTCGCGAAATCATAAACACAGCGCTTCCATACGGAATCAGAAAAATGTACTCTATGGCAGCTACTGACTTCCGAGAGAGATATCTTACATAGGCAGCTTGTTTAAGGCACGGGCAGTCCATCAAGACCGTTGAGGAATGTTCAGAGCACTGGTCAATTATAGTGAAGCATTTCAAAAAGTATCGCCTTCCTTCCCGAGAGTAATGTGAAACAGACGCGCATTGGTATGTCTATCATTATTTTCATAATGAGGCAAGAAAGGACCTAACAAAGAAGCAAATTAAAGTATTGTATCTCTACACAAGGCAGAGAGGCCAGTGGAGAAATATCAAGGATTGGGATGTTACGAGGAGATGAGTGCATAAGTGGGTGGAAAGTTCATGGTGGAGTTGATCGTCGCGACAGCGCGACACCAGAAACATTATAAGTGGCAGTGCGAGGATGTAAAAGTCATATCGCAATATTTTTCATGACCTCTTAATTGAGGATGGGCATCCACTTGACGTTTTATGAACATTAGGGTGCTTGCTGATGTTTTACACCCTCGCCCTGGCCACTTATTAATGTTTGGTGTCGCGGCTGGCGCGACGATGCAACTCACCGTGAAACTTTCCACCCACTTATGGCACTGCATCTCCTCGTAACATCCACAATCCTTGATATTTTTTCCACTGGACTCTCTGCCTTGTGTAGAGATACAATACTTAATTTGCTCTTTGTTAGGTCTTTCTTGCCACTTCATTATGAAAATAAGATTAGACATACCAATGCGCGTCTGTTCAAATTACTCGCGGGGAAGGAAAGGCGATACTTTTTGAAATGCTTCATCTATAATTGGACAAGGCATCGAACATTCCTCAAACGGTCTTGATGGGACTGCCCGTGCCTTAAAACAGACTGCCATATGTAAGATATCTCTCTCGGAAGTAGTATCTGCCATAGAGTACATTTTCTGAATATCCCGTATGGAAGCGCTGTGTTATGATGTCGCGAACAATGCTTTGGCGCGCTTGTGTAGGAGGAGGAGGAAGAGGAGGAAGACCCGGGAGATAATGAGCAGGAAGAGGGAGAGGTGGAAGCGAATAAGCAGGAGGGAGAGAAGAGATAAGAAAGATGAGGAGAAGGAATACAATACAAGGCTTCCTAGATGCTAGTACCGTTGGGCTGTGATAGTACCGGCTGCTTTGTAACCAATGTTGGCTTTATATGTTACCATTGCAGGGCTGCTATGTACCGGCTCTTATGTATCACGCCTTCAGCTTTATATACCGAACAGGCTACCTTTACCGGATACAGTTAATTCGGGGCCACCAGTTGAATCAGGCCCCGCCTATGTAAATGCTACCAGAGCATTTATGCATACCTTATAGGTTTTAAATGAAACTAACCTAAACCTTAACCACAAAGTTATAGCTAACTAACCTAACCTAACCTTAAATACAAAGTATAACAATCTACCGAACCTTAACCACAGGATACCAACCTAACCTAACTAACTTAACTAACCTACCTAACCACAAAGTATACCTAACCTAAACCTTAACCTAACCTTAACCACAAAGTATACCTAACTTAAACCATAGCAGCCGCTGATGGTCACAGCAGCCGCGAGTGCATAGGCCAGCCTTGGATGGAAACATAGCAGCCAACAGTGGTACATATCAGCCGCTGGAACATAGCAGCCAACGGTAAATAGAGGGGCCTGTTCCCAATTACAAAGGACGAACAGACAGCAACAACCCTACTGAGCAAACGGACTATCTGCGTGACTACTTTCGTCCACTCGAGGTATCTACATGTTTAAAGGCAAAATGAGAAGGAAGAGCAGGAAGGGAATGGCAGGAGTTGGAGAAGGAAAAAAGGAGGAAGAAGAATCGTAGGAAGAGAATAGGTAGAGATGGAGAAGAGAAGGAGGAGCAGGAGGTCAGATCTTGTCTGAATCCCTTAAAAGGGAGGTAGATGCACTGCAGGCTTTTTGAAGATAGAGAAACCGGGGTTTAGGGACACGGGGTTGGGGTTAAGGAACTTGCGCACATAAGGAGGAGTTTAGGAAGGCAGGGAACTAAAGTGATTCGTAAGAAGAGACGAGAGGAGGGGTTTAGTTAAGATAAAGGAAAAATTGAAAAAAAAAGAGGAGTGCTTGAAGGTTTTACTATACAAACTGTAGGAGTATTTTAAAAAAAGATAGATTTCTTGAGAGGAATTAAATAGTGTGAGGATTTGATATATAGGCATGAACAGAAACATGGTTGGAAATGTCAGGAAAGGTATTCGATCCGGAAGTCGAGATAGCTGGGTATAAGTTATTTCACAAGACAGAGTAGACCGCGAGGAGGAGGAGTTGCGCTTTATGCAAAGACGATGCATTGCAGTGTTGTGTGAACAAGTTAGAAAAAACAAATGACAGCATAAGAGTCTATATGGGTAAGAGGTACGGAGGGCACTGAGAAAATGGTTTGGGTGTAGTGTATAGGCCTCCAAACTATGTAAAGAGGATCAGCTCCTATACGGGAAGAAATAAACAAGGCCTGCAGATATAATCGATTATGCGTGGGTTTGGAGATTTTTAAATCTTAGGAATATAGACTGGGATTTAATCATAGGTGACAGCGATGCAGAGGAATTGTTAAATAAATCCAGGATAAACTTCTAAGTCAAGCAATCAAGGAGCCTACTAGAGGAGATAATATTTAGATCTATTGCTTGACAAAATAGAGACGATTAGTTACAAATGTGGAGGTTGGGGGGAATTTAGATAATAGCGGACATTATGAGATCAGATTAGCTTAAAATGGGAAGTTGGAAAATTAAGTGGCAATAGGATCGATACTAATTTCAGAGAAAGGCCAATTATATATGCGGGATTAAGAAGGGACACAACTGGAGGTTATTAATAAGAGGTGTGGGATGGAGCCAGCAGAAAGCTCCCAGGACAAAGGCGTTGTCAGCTGGAAAGGCCAATTATGAAGGATTAGGGAAGGCACCTGGAGGTAATTGGCGCGGTCATATAGGTAGCGAGGTCGAGGCTGAGGAAGATAATTAGAGCGGTTAGAACAGGGGAAGTTTGAGGTCAGGGCTGAGGAGCGTAAATTAGAGAGGTTAGAGGGGAAGTGAGGCGGAGCCGAGGTGATTATTATCTCATTTGTAAGCAATATAATGGACGGCAGAAAAAGAAATATTTCCTTTATAGTAGTCGGGTCACTTAGGGCGGAAAAAAGGCTTTCGCTCCCTTAAGGTGAAGGAAAGTATTTTGAGGGTCTATCCTAAGCATTTTGTGCCGCTGAATCCCCGAAAATCGTAGTGGGTCACTCGTTAGCGGTAAGTTCGCGCAATTTGAGCAATTAGGCAATTGGCATAAAATTGGCCAATTAACAAAATTGTTTTTTTCAGAATGAGAACCAGACGTTCGTGAGAGGACCTCGTTTTGGTACTCAAATTGAAGCTTATTAAGAGTGCAAAAAATGTTATGAGTACTCCGTGGGTTGTATCTGTTCGGATTACTGATCATAATGGAAATTAGAGATAAGTGGAAAAAAAATTGGGGAAAAATATAAAAGGAATAATTTTGGCCTTTAAAGCCTGAGTTCTAATAATTAAAAACTAAATTTGAATAGTAAAAAAAGTAAAATAACAAACAATTGTTTCGTAGGACACATTTAATTAACGAATTTGTTGCAAGGGGGTTACAATTATTGCGTAGTAGTAGAACAGGGTATTTCAAACTGAAAATGCTTAGGATAAGGACCCCAAAATACTTCCTCACCTAAAGGTGAAGCGAAAGGCCTTTTTTCGCCCGAAGTGACCCGTGCGTAATTAATCCAGAACACAAAATTTCAAACAACGAAACCGAGTCTCTCGCGTATTTTTGGAAAATAACAATTAGAACACAAAAAAATCCTACTGCGATAGGAGCGTTCACAAGTTGAAAAAAAAAATCGAATATATAGTCGTCTACGCCATCGGACGTCCTCATGCCCATTGCCTCTCGTTGATGCACATCGCGGGGAGCAATCGCAAAGCTCCGAACAAGGAGTCTGCAGGCGTTGACAGCGGGCAGAGCGATTGGTCGAGCAGTTCGTCTTGCATCCGCACTGCATCCCATCCATGATACTTGCGGGGCGGGAGGCAGGGTGGAAGGGATAGGCCGCCAGTAAGTGGTCGTAGCCCCCGTACTTGGTCGGGGTTCGAGGGTCACCCAAACTCCTTCTCACAGCCCACTCCCAGACGACGCCTGTAGCTGGGCTCGCATAATGTGGCTGGTGGTGCGTGACTGTCGGACACCAGGGGCCAGTGCTGCTCCAACCTTCTTCTTCTGAAGTGCCGTCCTCACCTCGCCTGCGGCAGAGAGAAGGTATCAGTAAATTCTGCTCACGAATCGGCACACACGCAGGCTCTTTGCAGTCAGCGGACCAGGTTCGAGATGTACCCAAAGCGTCGAGGGTTTGAATGGTCGGCCGCTGGAACACAGGCCAAGCTTGCAAACTGCCTTTCCTGAAGAGGGGCGCAAGTGGTGTCGCAACCAGTCAGAGCATGGAAAGGACGTGATCACATCCGCGTGTGAGAGCCCAGTCATCGTGGATGAGCTGAACGTTGAAAGTGTCTTGCCAGCTGGAGGCCCACCCCCGGGTTTTGTTGGGAGGTATCTTGGAAGTGTCGAGGAGGAGGACGAGGACGTCAGTGCGGAGGAAAACTACGGTTGCTCCACATCTTTGTCGAGCATGGAGAGATGATATATATCCTTAGTGTTCCGCTTCCTCTTGTCTGAAGCCGAACTTTGCTCCGTCCGGTCCAGAAGTTGCCACGGCTTGTCGCGCCACGCGCAGACGACGGCGAAATCCCCCATGAATGGTGCTGGATTTGGAGGCAATGAGAGAGGTCATAGCAGTCTGTTGTTTTGGTGGGCCAAGATGTGAGCCATGGTCATTCCAGCTTTGATCCTCGTCGCTGCTGGATGGTCGATTATCGTATCCTCCACCTCGGGCTCGCTGTTCCTCGTCTGTCTTTGAGGGACGCGCCGATTGTCGTACCTGTCAAAGACAAGGTGCAACTCCCCTGTAGCCAACACCCAGTTGGGCAACTCTCTGCAGGATGATCCAAACAGGCTTAAAGTTTGGCTGAGCCGGAAACGGGGTGCTTCTGAAGGAGTAGCCATCCCGTCGAGACCAGCACGCGAGAGGATGAAGGGGTTTGCGAGGACGTGGAGACCGCGCGTTCACTTCTCAGAACCCTGAGAAGGGCACTTTTGTCGTGACCCGCGGGTGCCTTGGTCGTCAAGAGGGCAAGAGGGAACAGGGAGAGCTCATAGTTGAAGATGATGGTGCGAAGGTTCCAGAACTGCTGTCGAGTTGGAGGGTGAGCAGAAGGCGCCGAAGTGAAGTTCTGAGGATCACTTGACAATCACCTGCTTCCTTCCGATGAAACTTTGGCTTTCGTGCCAGGTGTTGAATGTATTGAGGCTGACTATGTCAGGACCTCCAGGGACTTTGCTGCGCAGTCCTGAATCCTTCCCTCTTCGTACTTCAAGAGGAGCTTCTTGCCAGTCTCCTCGATCTTGTCAGTGCGTTCCACCATCTCGATCTGGAACAACCTGCGGGAAAGGACGGTGTGAGTGGGCTTTTCTCGCGAGTTGAAGGGGTTATTGCTGGCGAAGAAGACCAGCAACTCTTGGTCATCCTCGTGTGTCTTCTTCGTGACCGCTGGGCGTCCTTGTGGTGCTTTGATGCCGTAGCAGAACTCCGAATGATTTGGCCTTCTTGATTGCCAAGGAGTTCGTCTTGGATCAAGAAGAACTTGGGTCCTCGTCGAGGGATTTTCGTTCGATCCCTACAAGCCCACCGCACCTTTCAGCGTCGGTTCAACCTGTTCAAAGGCATGGTCAATGGCATGGAAAATTTTACCATTTATTTGCGAAATTTCATTACCGTATGTCATAAAATACGACCATAGGGGACAGTCAGAGACAAAGTTACCATTTCTATTAATCAGACGGTAGTGCCTTTATGAGAACAGATACAGCCAGAAACATTTCATGACTTTTGATGTGAAATTAAGGCCAAAAATTATTCCTTTTATATTTTTTTCCATTTTTTCCAATATCTCTAATTTCCAATTATAGTTCAGTAATGCGAACAGATACAACCACGGACGTACAAAATAACATTTTATGCATCTTAATAAGCTTCAATTTGAGTCCAAAACGATGTTCTCTACGACGTCTGCGTTCTCATTCTGCAATTTGTAATGCCAATTTATTGCCAAAATTGCCAAATTGCAAATTGCGCGAAAACTTACCGCTAACCCGAAGTGAAACCCAACTACGATTTTCGAATTCAGCGGACAAAAATGCTTAGGATAAGACCCTCAAACTACTTCCTTCACCGAATGTGAAGCGAATCGCCCCCAGTGACCGTACTACAGGGACAGGTAGGTCCAGAAAGAGTGATCCAAATGGAGACCACCAAGTTAAAACACAACATGAGTAAAAAGGAACATTTATTTAAGGTTCAAGGCAGGATTGGTAAACAAAGAACAGTTATACGTTGATGGCAGAGGACAGTGAAGAAATTAACAAATCGAGTTGCTAAAGAAAAAACAATTATGAGATTAAAGTAGCAGAACAGCGCGAACAGGGACCCAAAAACAAAAAGGGTTCTATCAGGTTTATAAAACAAAGACAAGGGATTAGTTGGCCCCCTAAGGTCAGGACAGGGTGAGGTCTTAAATAGGATGAGGATATGTGTAGGAGTCTAAATGATTATTTCTTAAGTGTTTGTACGGAATGAGGATACACAGACGATACCTGATAGTGAACAGATGTTCAAGGAAGCGATGGAGAGAAACTCAAAGATATTGTATAACTAGGGAAATGGTGGAGGAGGGTATAGAAAAAATGAATGAAAAACATTTAAATCGCCAGGACCAGATTAAGTGTATCCCAGGTATTAAAGGAAGCAAGGAGGTTGTAGTGAGCGTTAGTGCACATTTTAGGATATCGGATTGAGATAGGCATGTGCCATTTTGTGGAGGAAAGGAAATGTTGTTCCCATATTTAGAAGGAGAGACAGAGGACTAAAGCAAATTATCGACCGCGTAAGTCTAACATCAGTGGTGGGTAAATATTGGAAAATCTATTATTGCAAAAAACATTAGAGAGCACTGAGAAACATAGTTTGATCAATGATTCACAACATGATTCACCAAGGGTAGGTCATGTCTCACCAATTTATTGAGTTTTTATAGGAAAGTTTATGAGACGGCAGATAATGATAAGGATTATGATATAATATATCTGGACTTTAGTAAGGCATTTGACAAAGTACCACACGAGCGACTCTTAAATAAGGTTAGGGCTCATGGTATAGATGGGAAGGTTCTTCATTGGATCAGAGCTTGGCTAAGTAATAGGCAACAAAGGGTTACAATTAATGGTTTCCAAATCTGAATGGGGATGGTGACAAGTGGAGTTCCACAAGGGTCTGTTTTGGGCCCATTACTATTTTTGATTTACATCAACGACTGATTGGATAGTGGGATTAGCAGTGATATCAGCAAGTTTGCTGATGATACTAAGTTAGGTAGGATTATTGGATCACAGTCTGACGTAAACATATTGCAGGGAGACTTAGATAAACTTAACGAATAGTGGGCAGTCAGATGGCAGATGGAATTTAATATTGATAAATGTAGCGTTATGAATGTTGGTAGAAAAAACCCTGGTAATAGATACACCATAAGCAATGTATCGCTGAAAAGATCAGAAGGTAAAAGATCTTGGAGTGAGGGTGAGCCCAGACCTCCGACCTAGGAAACAATGTATTGAGGCCAGAAAATAGAGCTAATAGAGTATTAGGATTCATTACCAGAAGTGTTAAAAGTAGAAGTGCGGAATTTATTCTAAAGCTTTATCTGGCTCTAGTCACCCTCACCTAGATAGCATTCATTTTGGTTCCATATTACGGGATGGATATAGGTTGTTAGAAAAAGTGCAGAGAAAGGATTACCAAAAGAACAAGGGATGCGAAAATTTTGTTTGAGAGGAGTTGAAGTTTTTAAAAATTACATCACTGGAGAGCGATAAGGGGCGATTGATAAATTTTTTAAGGGGATAAAGGGTTTTAAAAAAGGGAGAGGTAGGAAAAGTTCTTACCGTTTTTAAACCCGGGGTTTTAAAACAAGAAGTAACGGATTAAAGGGGAAAAAAGCTTTTAATTAAAAAAAGGAAAATAGGGAAAAAGGGTTTCCAAATGGGTGGTAATGAGTGGAAGGTTCAGTAGAAGGTAGTTAGTCATATAGGGGAGCTTTAAAGGGGAGGGGTGGTTCATGGATGGGGATAAAGTATTTTGGTAGGGTTGGGTAAAGGGAACACCACGTGGGGGGCTCGCGGCCCTCTTGTAGCTTCCTTATTTTCTTATTTTTATTTCTTATGGGACAGGGGCTGACTCGTAAAGGAAGCAGGGGGGGGTTCAGCCAGCGTCAGAAAAAAATTTGGGGGGCTCCAGCCGACGGAAAAGATGGGCCGGGCTGAAAGGCAACGCTAACCTTTTCCCGGGGGGGTGCCCTTCCCGTCTACTGTGTCTTCTGGAAATCGATGTTGTCGAGCAATGAACGGGGAAGGGCCCTTCCGGGCGGCGCGGGTGAACACTCCATCTCGCGGGTCCAGCGCGGGCCCCGTTCGGGCAAGGATCCCTCGAGGCGGAGAAGGGGAGAGGATAGCCAGCCGGCACCGGGAACATCTTATCTTTGTTTTTGGGCTCCGCGTCTCCTGATGAATGGCCAGCGCCTTTCGCCACCTGGAGAGGGGTTCCCCCCGGGTTGGGGAAAAGCTTGGGTGCTCGTCGAGCTTGCTTTGCACTAAAGATGTTTGTCATGGGACTTGCCGACGTCAGGCTCCCTTCTCCGTCGGGGGATTTTTTCTTCCGCTCCACGAGGGGACCCAGGTCGCGAAATTTTGACGAGGGGGGGAAGGGTTTAAAAAGTTGGCCCAGTTCCCTTTCGAATTTCCATTCGGTTTTTGGGTTTTCTTCACGCAGGTTTGGCAGCTTTCAGGAGTGTAGCAACTTGAAGTCCTCGATTGCCCGATGTTTGCAGGGCCTCTTTCCTTGCCTCCGCCAAGAACCAGTTGGGGTTCCGGGGGTTTTTTGGCTTTGGGAAAACCCCACGCCATGACCATGGGGGAGAGGAGTTCCTTTATCCGAAGCGTGAGCGGCCCAAAACCATGCTGCCCCTTTGAGCTGTCTATTCTCCATCGGAGAACCACCCATTTCCCCGCTTCTGCAACCTTTTCCACGAACTCGATAGGGGAGCGATTTTCTGGTTTTTGGAGTGGAGGCCACTGCCCAAAATTTGTTGACGACTGAATGCTCCAGACCCCTTATGGTCACCGTCGGCAGCCAGGGCGTGAGGTCGGGAGGAAGCGGATTTTCCACTAGAATTCGTTCCATTGTGGACCCCCTCAATGATTCGGGGCACCCCAGGTCGTGCCACCCGGGCAGGACTTCATTTGGTTGTCTCCTCCCGCGAAGAAGCATTCCTTTCCCGGGGAATGGGGCGCTGGCGCGGCGGGGGGCTCGGGCGGCGGGGTGGCAGGCCTAGAAGTAGGATTTATAAAAACTTTTTTTATTTAGTGGGAAGTAATGGAAAAAATACCCTGGGAATATACTTTCAGGAAACCATGCATGAAAAAAATTTATGCAAAAAAAGAATTTCTCGAAAAACCCCAAAATTTAAAAGTATTCAAAGAATGTTATTAGCTTAAAAGCCCTCGCGGGCCCAAACGGGCCCCCGGGGTTTCCCCCCTCCTCGCACTGCGAGTTAGATTTTAATCATCTGTGCGTTTTATCCGAAATCAGGCCCCCCTTAGCGCTCCCTATCCTTGAATCACTAGACCCTAAACAAGCAATTTTTTTCATGTCAAAGATTTTTTTTAAATTAAAAAAAAAAAATTCTTCTTTACCCTTTAAGGGGCCGGGGGGGGGCCTCCGCCGCAATCCTGTTGTCTCTCCGTACTGCCCCGGGAAATTTTTGGGGGGATTTTGCAATGCCTGTCGGGGCCACGACCAATGTCCTTCTAGAGGACCTCCTGTGGGCCCTACGAATTCGCCTTTCGAAGCCACTTTTTGGGCCGCTTCCCGAACATCCTCCTTTTGGGCGTCCCGAGGCAAGACCAAAATCTCCTTGTTCCAGCAAAGACCACATTTCTTTTCGAGACCGGGGGAAAATTTGGGGATTTATAATAAATGAAAATTTTTTTATTACGGGTTTATAGCAATTTCTAAAATTTGCCAATGAAATTTTACATTTATTTTCGAAATTTTATTACCGTTGTCATAAAAAACGCCAAGGGGCAGTCAGAGAAAAGTTTTCCATTTTCTATTAAACAGACGGTGTGCCTTTATGAGAACAGATACAGCCCGAAACATTTTAGATTTTGATGGTAAATTAAGGCCAAAATTTTTCCTTTTTTTATTTTTTTTCATTTTTTTCCCCTTATCTCTAATTTTCCCTTATAGTTAGTAATGCGAACAGATCAACCACGGGGTACCCAAATAAAAATTTTTTGCACTCAAAAGTTCAATTGGTCCCAAAAAGGTCTCTACGACGTCGGGTTTCATTCTGCAATTTTTAATTCCAATTTTATTGCCAAAATTTCCAAAATTGCAAATTTGCGCGAAAATTACCGCTAAAGAGTGACCCCCAAATCGATTTTTGGATTCAGCGGCACAAAATGCTTGGATAAGACCCTAAAATAATTCCTTCCCAAGTGAAGCGAATCGCCTAAGTGACCCTAATTTTGTAAAAAAAGGTAGTAGGATTATTCAAACCGTGATGGCATGACATCTTATTCTTTGTGAGCTTCTTTTTTACTTTTTTTCGTTGGGACCTATAAAATTTTCGATTGGAGGATCTTTACTCGATTTCGTGAAACCCAAATTTAAACAAGAACAACATCAGCCCCGACAACTTTCCAAAATTTGATTTTTTGGACCACCCTAATTTATATATATATTTTATTATAAATTATATATATAAATTTTATATATATTATATATTAATTATATATATAAATATTATTATAATAAATATAAAAAAATTTTTTATTTTTTTATTTTTATTTTTTTTTGTTTTTTTTATAAAGGGAAAAAGGTTCCGCCTGCTGGCCCCTTTTCTGGCTTTTTGTGGTTGGGGGGGGTATAGCCCCCCGTGCCAAAAACCCTTATCCTTTTTGGAATTCAGGTTTAAAAAGGGGGGTTGCCCATTGAGAGAGAACTTTTTTTTTTTTTTGGGTTTTTGGAGAATTGGAAAAAAAGTGGGGTTGGGGTTGGGGGTGATTTGGGGGGAGGGGTGGGTGGGAAGGGGGGGGGGGTGGGGATGGGTTGGGGGGAGTGAATGGGTGGGGGGGTTGGGGGGTTGGGGGTGTGGGTGATGGGTGAGGACTAGGTGGGGTGATGGGTCTGGGTGGAGTGATGTGGTTGGGTGATGGTATGGGTGAGTTGAATGGGTGGGGGGTGTGGGTATGGGTGATTTGAATGGGTGTGTGGTGGGGGTATGGGTGAGTGAATGGGTGGGGGTGATGGGTCTGGGTGGGTGAGGGGTTTGGGGTGGGTATGGAGGGGGTTAAGGGGGGGGGTGGGGGTTGGGTGGGTGATGGGTTGGGTGGTGAGGGGTGGGGGTGCTGGGTCTGGGTGGTGAGGGGTGTGTGGTGGGGGTCATGGTTCGTGATGGGTGGGGGGTGCTGGGTATGGTGGTGCCTGGGTGGGGGGTGTGGGTAATGGGGGTGGGTGTGTGGTGGGGGTACTGGGTGGTGCTGGGTGGGGGGTGTGGTCTGGGTGGTGCTGGGTGGGGGGTGTGGTATGGGCGGTGCTGGGTGCGGGGGTGGGTTTGGGTGGTGCCTGGGTGGGGGTGTGGGTCTGGGTGCGTGATGGGTGTGGTGGTGTGGGTTGGTGTGCGTGCTGGTGGGGGGTGGTGTGGGTGGGGGGTGTGATTCTGGGTGTGTCGTGCTGGGTCTGGTGCGTGCCTGGGTGGGGGGTGTTGGGTCTGGTGGTGTGGGTGTGTGGTGTGGGTCCTGGGTGGTGCTGGGTGGGGGTGTGGGTATGGGTGGTGCTGGGGGGGGGGGTTGTGGGTCTGGGGGGTGATGGGTTGTGGGGTGCTGGGTCCTGGGTGCGTGCTGGGTGGGGGGGTGTGGGTAATGGTGGGTGTGGGTTGGGGTGTGGGTCTGGGTGGTGTGGTGGGGGGTGATGGGTTGGGTGCGTGCCTGGGTGGGGGGTGCTGGGTCTGGGTGTGTGGGCTGGGTCCTGGGTGCGGGGCTGGGTGGGGGGTGATGGGTCTGGGTGCGTGTGGGTGGGGGGTGTGGGTTGGGGCTGTGGGTGTGGTGCTGGGTCCTGGGTGGTGTTGGGTGGGGGATGGTTGGGGGTATGGGTGAGTGTTTTGGGGGTGGGGGGTGAGGGGTTTGGGGTGGGTGATGGGTGGGGGGTGATGGGTAATGGGGTGGAATGGGTGGGGGGATACATCATTTCTACCATGCCATGATTTCAGGAAAGTTAAAAGGGCTATCTGGGGGAGTCCATGTTGGTGGGCCGAAGGCCCACCAAACACAGGTGGTGGGCCGAAGGCCCCCATAGCCCTTCATGTTTTCAGGAAAGTTTAGAAGGCTATCTGGAGCCCATTTATGGTGGGCCAAAGGCCCACCAAACACAGGTGGTGGGCCAAGGCCAAACAATAGCCCTCCGAGGAGCTAGCAAAAATCCGCCCGAGGCGGTTTGCGGCTAGTATAAAATATATATTATTATATTATATATATGTATATTTTTTATATATATATATATATATATATATATATATATTATTATTTTATTTTTTTATCCTTTTTACTTTTCCCTCCTATGCTTGACCCGATGGCTCCACAGCTGTCTCATCTATTTTCAAGCTGACCTCTTCGCTTAACCCTTTTGCTGAAATTCCACTCTGGTTGATGTAGGGCTTGTTCCTCTTCTCTTCCACCCTCTGGCTATATTATGCCCGTTTTTAAAGATCCTTCGTAATGATGTTTTTCTTTGCCCTTTTGGCCTAGATCCTCGAAGGCTTACGGTCCTGATTGAGTCCCTCCTATTGTTCTCAAAATTGTCTTATGTGCTTGCACCCTGCCTGGTCAAACTTTTCTGTTTTTTGTCTATCTACTTCCATCTTTCCTTTTTGCTGGAAGTTTGCTCACATCCAACCTGTTCCTAAAAAGGTTCCATTGGACGATTGAATCAAGACTCTAGTTTCCCAAAACCCCCCCTCGCTTTACTGTCCGCTACGTTGATGATATCTTCGTTCGGTTAAGGACCTTCAAGAACTGCAGGACCTCAGACTCGCTTCATCGCCGAATCCGAGCTTATTTCACTGATGAGGAAAAGCCACCAACGGACGTCTCCCTTTCCTGGATGTACTCGTTAGTGCAGAGATAGCAGAATTTAAGACCACAGTATTCTGCAAACTCACTAAAAATGGACTCTCAGCCTTAACGGGAAAGTAATGCCTCATGTGTTACCTGCATTCCACCATCACGCTTATGTCAGACACAGCTCTGCTCTCACTGCTCTACCTGGAAAGTCGCTCACCAAGAACTTGAGCGCGTTACCCAAGTACCTATTAACAACGGCTACTCAATCTCTTATGTGGCCCACGTCACTAAGATAATTATAGACAAATGGTATACCGACCAGGACAGCTCCGCCCCCCATCTTCTTTGATCCACCAAACTGCTGTATAGTCTGCCTTCCCTGCCTTTACTACCTCAGATCAAGCCTGAAAATGGAACAAGTTAGTTCCATACGTCGCATCCATAGTACAGCTTCTAAATTAGAAGATCACAAGAAAATTGAGCGGCAAATTGAAACCGTGCATAAAAAGCTCAATAAAAAAGAATGTTTGACTGCTTTCAAACTCGTTTGCCAAAGAGAAAATATCCTGCCTGGCTACACTAATATTAATATATATATATATATATATATATATATATATAAATATATATAAAATTATATTATATATATATATATAAAAATATATTTTATACTTATTTATTTTTACATATATATATAATATATTGTATATATATATATATATATTAATATCTATTTTATATATATATATATATATATATATAATTTTATAATATATATATATATATATATATATTATTAGTGATGGACCGAATATTCGCATTCGTATTCGCAAATTGCGAATATTCGCAATTTTTTTCAATATTCGCATCTGCATTTGCACTCCCCGTCGTAGCTATTTGCAAATTTTGGGAATATTTTGTCCAAATCATAAACTTACAAAAAAGAAAGAAAAAAACAAGTGAGCATAATATCACACAAGCATACATATATCAATTAGTAGTTTAACCGAGCATTATTTTAAAAAAATGGGGTGAGGAGGCGTATAGTCAGGGGGATTGGTGTAACAATTGTGGGTGTATACGTACAAGCATGAATTTGGCACGTCATAGATAATAGTCTAATGAATAATTCCAGATATGGACTCACCGTGAAAACGTCCTATGGGAGCCGTGGCGGCCATTTTAAAA
>JACEEZ010005392.1:51657-76657 GCA_016584305.1 Chionoecetes opilio | reverse complement strand
AATAGTTTTTAAAGTCTTTGTCACACATTTTTTTATGTCAAGATTGTTATATTTATGAACTTTATATGAAATTTTCAGAAAATTTTGCTTTTTTTCTGGATATGATGTGTCTTTTTTCTTAAATGTTTACTTGGATTGTTTTTTCAGAAATAATATTAAAATGCTTCAATTTGATACCCAATTTGTTGTTCTATCCCAATTGTAACAAAAGTCTCAGATGAAAAAAAGTCTGGCGGAAGGCAAAATTAGGCGCTTTTCTACTGTCGCGGGCTTAATATATTGAGGTCCAATGAGGCAAAGGTTCCTGACATTTTAGCTCAAAATGGTTGTGATTTTCGGCTTTTCCAGGTCAAAAAGCATGGGAAACCTTGCAGGGGGGTATACAAATAGGAAACAATTGTTTTCTGAACAGGTCTACTACTAATGGGTGAGTGAATGGGTGTGTGGTGATGGGTAATGGGTGAGTGAATGGGTGGGGGGTGATGGGTAATGGGTGAGTGAATGGGTGGGGGGTGATGGGTAAGGCGTTAATACATACACTTCTACATCCATGATTTCAGGAAAGTTAGAAGGGGCTATCTGGAGAGTCTGTGTTTGGTACCAAACACACTCTCCAGAAAGCTGTGTTTGGTGGGCCGAAGGCCCACCAAAAGCCCTCCGCAGGAGTTAGCCAAAAAATCCGCCAGGAGGGCGGCTTTGCGGCTAGTTTATATATATAAGTGCTTGTGCGCCCTTCGGACCCTGAATTGATGTTTGTAGTAGTAGTGTATATTAGAGATGTGATTGCAAACTCCAATCGTGTTGTTGCTGTCGTTGGTTACTGTTCAAAGTGCCTCGGGGTAGCCCATGTTCCGTGTGATTCCAACCCCTTGTGTTCCGTGTGATTCCAACACACACACTCACACACGCACACAAAAATTAAGTCCATGAGTCTATGGTTTGTGAATGGGGGCAAAAGTTACCGCAGAGTCTTCCCTGAAATTTTAATACTCAAAAAAGTTTTTTTTTACCCCCAAAAACCCCCCACTTCAAAAAAATTCATCGACATGGGACAACCGCTTCCACTTACATTTATTTTCTTTTTTTTGACCTGCTCTCTCAAAATTAAATTTTATTTTTCGGCTACCCAAAACAGATTACACACACACAGAGACGCACGAACTCCTATAGTATATTAACAAGTGCTTGTGGCTCTTCGCCCCATTATTATGCTTGTATATAGTATTTTAGAAAAACATGTGACCCCAAATCGTTTGTTGCTGTCGTTGGCATGGTCAAAGGCCTTGGTGTAGACCACGTTCCGTGGATTAAAACCCTTTGTGTTTCGTGGATTCCAACACCACACACACACACCACACACACTCAACACGCGGGGGTACTCCCGTGGTGTAGATGAAGCACGCTCGGTTCACAACCAAATCCCGGGTTCGACCCCCGGGGCGGGGGAAACAATGTTTTTTTCCCTTTAAAAACCCCAGCCCCTGTCCACCCAGCGTGAATGGTGCCGTTGTTAGCCGGGGTTTGTGCCCGGGGGTCACAAACTGCTCTCCGGGTGGTGGCTTCGGGCCACCAAAACACTAAAGGGTATGATAAAAAATGTTAATATGGAGACGGGGGCCCACGACATTGCTCTGGGGCCCCTTAAATCAAGTAGATAAAACAACCTTTTTTTATACCAACGGTAAATCCAAAAGTCACTGAGTTTTTTGGAAAGAGCAAGACTTTCCGCAAGTTTTTCCTGTAATCTAATACCCTAAAGTGTTTTTAGCCCCAACCCCCCTTTAAAAAGATTCAAGACATTGACTAAACCGCTTACCACCACGATGTATTTGCAATTTTTTGGGGCAACTTGCATCAAATTGAATTTCAGTTTCGGCTCCCAAAACAGACGACGAACGCAGCGACCCGGCTACTCCATGTTTTAAATATTTTTATACCTATATATTATATTATTTATATTATATATTATTATATATAATATATATATATTATTAAAATTTTAATATATATTATAATATATTTATATATATATATTATATAAATATAATTATATATATATATATATATATATATATAAAATACTATGGGGTAGCCGTGTTCAGTCAGTCATCAGTCAGTCAGTCAGTCAGTCTGTCTCTATTTTTTTTGGGGCCCAAAATGTAAATTCAAATTTTTAAATTTGAGTAGGCTCATAAAATCGCACATAAATCGTAGGTGGTAAGCGGATTGGTCCAATGTCGATTGAATCATTTTGAAGGGAGGTTTTGGGCTAAAAACCCTTTTCAAAGATTAGATTACACAAATACACTCTGAAATAACGTCTTGCCGCATGTCACTACTTCCGTAGAGTCATGTACTTGCCGTTTGTGTGCGTGTGTGAGTGTGTGTGTGTGCATGTGTGTGTGTGTGTGTGTGTGTGTGAGACTGCATGCATGTATATATGTGTAAGTGTGTGTATGTGTGTGTGTATGTGTGTGTATATGTGTGTGTGTGTATGTGTGTGCGTTTATGCGTGTGTGTGTGCGTGTGTTGTGTGTGTGTGAGTGTGTATGTGTGTGTGTATGTGTTTGTGTATGTGTGTGCATGTGTGTGTGCGTGCGTGCATGCGTGCATGCTACGTGCGTGTGTGTGCGTGTGTGTGTGTACGTGTATGTGTGTGTGTGTGTGTGTGAGTGTGTGTGTGTGTGTGTGTACATTAGACCTGTTCAGAAAACAATTTTTTCCTATTTTTATACCCCCCTGCAAGGTTTCCCATGTTTTTTGACCTGGAAAAGCCGAAAATCACAACCATTTTGAGCTAAAATGTCAGGAACCTTTGCCTCATTGGACCTCAAGATATTAAGCCCGGGACAGTAGAAAAGCGCCTAATTTTGCCTTCCGCCAGACTTTTTTTCACCTGAGACTTTTGTTACAATTGGGATAGAACAACAAATTGGGTATCAAATTGAAGCATTTTTAATATTATTTCTGAAAAAACAATCCAAGTAAACATTCAAGAAAAAAAGACACATCATATCCAGAAAAAAAGCAAAATTTTCTGAAAATTTCATATAAATTTCATAAATATTACAATCTTGACATCAAAAAATGTGTGACAAAGACTCTAAAAACTATTTTCAAGAGGCAGAAAACTCTATTGTCTATGTCAGAAGGACACTTCACAGTCATTTTTTCAGAGTTTGCTTCTTGAAGCTATCAAATCGCTCACGGCTGTATTCCACAGTTTGAAGAAGGTACTGTTTTTGCTGAGAATCTGTGGTAATGATGTTTGCGAAATCAGTCATCATCTTGACTCCCCGCTCAGCAATGTCATTCACTACTTTTTCTCTCTGTCTTCTGATCCTGGTAGAACCTGATGTCCTTGTCCTTCTTCTCCCTTGATAGCAGTCGGTTTCTCTCTATTTCCTGGATGGCATCTGAAGCTCCTATGTCGAACAGGCTATCTAATTCCAGGACAAAGGCACTCCTTTTCCCTCCAGGGTCACCTGTTCTACCTTTATTCCTTGCTAGATCTCTGTGCTTTTTGTGAAGTGTCATGAAATGCTGCGCTGCATTGTACTTGGTCATGGTCTTGATCCTAGCCATCTGCCAGAATGGGATGATAGCCTCCACTGTTTCATTGGCGAGGTCTTGATGCTTAGGATTCCCTGTATTTTCTGGCAAACTCTGGAGATGGAGGAAGTACTGGAAGGCCTGTCTGTTGGTGGGTAACTGGGAGCCACTGATGCTGGATGATGGGTAGCCGATCAGGAAGGTTTCTGTAGCAGATCTAGTAGCAGGTCGGCGTGACGCTTGTCTCTGGACTGCAGGTGGAGGTTCTGAGATGTCAACTTTGCGTCCTCGGAGCTCCTTGCTTACTGCCATAGTGAAGTAATCTTGTGAAGTATCTCTGGATTTGTTAGCAGGTTTCAACAGATCTGCAACAAACATAACAGACCATTAGATGTCATGCTAAAACCATTGTGAATTTGTGACTAGAGTGAAATAAATTATATTAGTTTTAATTTTTTGAAAATTTGTCTGTAAATCACATGTATATTTCCATAAATGTTTCTATGCNCCTGGGGTGATACAGGCGTGGGACGGGGGTGAGACAGGCGGGGGGCTGGGGTGAATTAGGCGTGGGCTGGGGCGAGACCGGCGTGGGCTGGGGTGAGGCAGGCGTGGGGCTGGGGTGAGACAGGCGTGGGGCTGGGGTGAGGCGGCGTGGGGCTGGGGTGAGACACAGGCGTGGGGCTGGGGTGAGCAGGCTTAGAGCTGGGGTGAGGCAGGCGTGGT
Organism: Chionoecetes opilio; assembly: GCA_016584305.1. Classification (NCBI taxonomy): domain Eukaryota; kingdom Metazoa; phylum Arthropoda; class Malacostraca; order Decapoda; family Majidae; genus Chionoecetes; species Chionoecetes opilio. The sequence continues at coordinate 72,379 of JACEEZ010005392.1, read as the reverse complement.
GCTGAGGTGAGTCAGGCATGGGGCTGGGGTGAGGCAGGCGTGGGGCTGGGGTGAGGCAGGCTTAGAGCTGGGGTGAGGCAGGCGTGGGGCTGAGGTGAGTCAGGCGTGGGCCTGGGGTGAGACAGGCGTGGGGCTGGGGTGAGGCAGGCGTGGGGCTGGGGTGAGGCAGGCGTGGGGCTGGGGTGAGACTGGCGTGGGCCTGGGGTGAGGCAGGCGTGGAGCTGGGGTGAGGCAGGCGTGCGGCTGAGGTGAGACAGGCGTGGGGCTGGGGTGAGGCAGGCTGCGGTGGTGATAGGTGGTCTACCCCGAGGCACTTTCACCAGTGACCAACGACAGCAACAACAAGATTGGAGTTTGCACTCACATTGTTATCTAATTCGCTCGCTGTCGTTTACCATAAGACCCGTGGAACCAAGTTTCCGCCAAAAAGTGTATAACTACTCCTAAATATTATCGGATTGAGCTGAAATTCGACATGCACGTAGTGCTGTCAAAATCAATGGAGGTCGTCTGAAATTTTTTTTTGCGTAAAACAAGCCCTTAATGAGTAATAAGCGTAAACTACTCCAAATTATTGTCGGATTGCGCTGAAATTCGACATGCAAGTAGTGCTGTCAAAATCAACGGGGGTCTGTTAAACAAACTTTTTCCATAGAACAAGCCCTTAATGAGTAATTCACGTAATGAGTTAATTGGCTGGAACGTGGCTCGCTGTCACGTTCCAGCCGCAAGAACTGAGCCAAAAGCAAAGGGGCCAGAGTCTGGACGTCTATACTTGATATATACTACTACAAACACCAATCCATGGGTCCGAATGGCCCACAAGCACTTGTATCTAATACTATAGGAGTAGCCGTGTGTGTGTGTGTCTGTTTTGGGTAGCCGAAACTGTAAATTCAATATTGATGAGAGTAGGCTCAAAAAATCGCTAATAAATCGTAGGTGGTAAGAGGCTTGGTCCCATGTCGATTAAATAATTTTGAAGGGGGGTTTTGGGCTAGAAACACTTTTAGGAGTATTAGGTTACAGGAAAAACTCTGCTGTAACGTCTTGCCGTATTCCACAAACTCAGTAGACTCATGGACGTTTGTGTGCGTGTGTGAGTGTGTGTGTGTTGGAATCACACGGAACACAAAGGGTTGGAATCACACGGAACGTGGTCTACCCCGAGGCACTTTGACTAGTGACCAACGACAGCAACAACACGATTGGAGTTTGCAATCACATAATTGTCTATTATATACTACTACAAACATCAATACATGGGTTCGAAGGGCCCACAAGCACTTGTATATACTATATATATTGTTATGGACGTGTGAAGGAGTGATGGGCAAATAATTTTTCTTCTTAATCTTTCTTATTATTCCTGTTATTTAGATCCTTCGTAATTATGTTTTCTTTGCCCTTTCTGGCCTAGATCCTCGGAAGGCTTACGGTCCTGACGGAGTCCCTCCTATTGTTCTCAAAAACCGTGCTTCTGTGCTTGCACACTGCCTGGTCAAACTTTTCCGTAGATGTCTATCTACTTCCACCTTTCCTTCTTGCTGGAAGTTTGCTCACATCCAACCTGTTCCTAAGAAGGGTGTCCGTTCTAATCCTTCAAACTACCGTCCTATAGGTTTAACTTCCTGCCTTTCTAAAGCATTTGAATCTATACTTAATAAGAAGATTCTTAAGCATCTATCTGCTCACAATCTTCCATCTGATCGTCAGTACGGTTTCCGTAAAGGGCGATCTACTGGCGATCTTCTAGCTTTCCTAACTGAATCATGGTCATCCTCCTTTAGGGGTTTCGGTGAAACTTTTGCTGTTGCCCTTGACATATCAAAAGCTTTTGATAGTCTGGCACAAATCTTTAATTTCCAAACTACCCTCATTCGGTTTCTATCCTTCTCTCTGTACCTTCATCTTAAGTTTCCTTTCAAACCGTTCTATTGCAGCTACTGTAGACGGATATTGTTCTTCTCCTAAATCTATCAATAGTGGTGTTCCCCAGGGTTCTGTCCTATCACCTACTCTCTTTCTATTATTCATTAATGATCTTCTAAGTCTAACTCAAAGCCCTATCCACTCCTACGCTGATGATTCTACCTTGCATTTTTCAACGTCGTTTATTAGACGTCCAACTCAACAGGAACTAAGTGATTCACGGAGAGATGCTACCGAGCGCCTAGCTTCTGATCTTTCTATAATTTATGATTGGGGCAGAGCAAACCTTTTTTTTAAATGCCTCAAAAACCCCAATTTTCTTCATATCTACTCGAAAAAAACCTACCAGAAACTACCCCCTTCCTTTTCCCAATGACCCCAAAACTATCTCCTTACAAAAAGGGCTTTTAAAAAAGGGGGGTTCCAAACCCCCCGGGGGTTCGCAGGAAGTTTTCCAGGGGGAACTTGATGGGTAAAAAAAAAATTTTTTAACAAAAATTTTTCAGAGGTATGACGAAGCTGGTGCCGTATAATTCGGTTCACTTTAAAAACAGGAACTTGAGTGGGGAAGGTGGTGGGGGGGGGGGAATAGTATATATTTTTTATAGGGAAAGGGAATTGCGTTTTACGCCCCCGAGGGGGGGTTTGGAAAGCAAAATTAAATTAAAAACCCATTCATTTTAATGTGCACTTTTTTCCCAAGAAAAACTTTCCAAGAAAAAAAAAGGATTTTGGTGAACGACCTGGTAAAAAAGGGTGTTTTAAAAAAACTTACCCCCCAAAATTTTGGTCAAAAAGAGTAAATTTCCCCTGTTTGTGCCTGTAACTGATTTTACTCAAAACTCTTTGCGGGATGTTTACAGTTTTCCCCCAGTACTTACCTGTGTGAGCAAGGTTTTTCATCGCTGCTAAAACATAAAAACTAAAATGGGAGCACGGTTAATGTGGAGTATGCCCTTTCGGTGTGCCGTCAAAAAAATTTTCCTCGAATTAAAAAAATGTTTGCCCCAAAAGGCACATATTTCCCCACTGAAATTCAATATTTTTTCAGCTTTAAAAAGAAAACTATACTACAGCCCCGTTTCTTTTCTGCATTTGTGTTTTCATTCACTCAAAATTTTGTTTTTTGATGTCGATGCTACTGCTGAATAAAGTAATTAAATAAAAACCTTTTTAATATCCATTACAGAAACCAAATTTGTTATTGAAAAGTTTTACTTTTTTAAACAATTCCTTTTTCCGGTGCCCAGTTTAAAATGGGGTTAGGGGGTAAATGGTGTTATAGCTTTTGGGGGATTTAACGAAAAAATTTTTTTTGAAAAACCCCTGTATCTACAAAGGAACTTTAAGCTTTTCGTCTCATAACTCCCCTCCTCGACTAAAACCCTTAAATTTTTAAACACCGCCGAAATGTTGTTTTCCCCTTGCTCTCTTCAAACGTTATTTTCATGCTCACTGTCTTCTGAATTTGCTAAAAAAGCATCCCTTCCCCCTCCCGGGGCCCAATCGCTGCAAAGATTTTTCTACAAATTTTCTCACCCCTATTATTTTTCATCTTCCCAAATAGAAAGAAAATTTTTACTCGTTACCCCTTTTCCGGGTAAATCTGGAACTTTTCCCTGTTTAATTTTTTCCCCCTTTCCCTTGATTTAAATCTTTTAAAGAGAAGAGAAACAAGCCACCTCCCGAACAAAAGGCCCCCCCCCTTTTTTTTATTCTTTTAATGTTTTCTTTATGGGGACTGGAAACTAAGGGGCTTGGTTTTCCCCTCTTTTTTTTTCCCCTTTGGGCCGTTTTTGTAAAGGTATAAAATAAAAATTTTTTTTTTAAATATATTATATATATATTATATATATATATATATAATAATATTATATTTTATTAATATATTAAGTGGGAGACGATGAGCCAGTGGGAGTATTTGACCTCGGCCCCCTTTATTTCCCGGGGTTCATTGACCTCTAACGGTATTTTTTATTGCCCTCTTGCCTTAACGGTTTTTTTATTTCCCGGGTTTCCCCACAGGCCCTCTTGACCGCTAAGGAATTTTACTTCCTGGTTCCCACGTTTTATGAATGGGGGGGTATTCCTGCAGGTCATGCTTTTAAATGAATGATTCACAAATGCAGCGGGAAGGGGCCCATGGGGTTTGGACTCCAGTGACCTCTTGACCTCTAAGGGAATTTTATTTTCCTTTTTTTCCCCGGGATGAAAACCTCAAAGAGAAATTTGGGGGTTTTAAAATTCCCCCCCTTTATGCACCCTCCCCCTTCCCCCCTCCCCTCCCTCCTCCCTCCCCCCCCTCCCTCCTCCCCCCTCCTCTTCCTCTTTCCCCCTCCCCCCTCCTCCTTCCCCCCTTTCCCCACGCCCCCCTTTCTTCCTCCTTCCACCCCCTTAAACGCTTGTTTCCCTCCTTTTCCCTTAATATGCTCTCTCTCTCTCTCTCTCTCTCTCTCTTCTCTTTCTCTCTCTCTTTTTCTCCTCTCTCTCTCTCTTTTTCTCCTCTCTCTTTTCTCTCTCTTTTCTCTCCTCCTCTCTCTCTTTTTCTCTCTCTCTCTCTCTCTCCTCCCCTCTTCTCCTCTCCCCCCCTTTCATCTTCGTTTCCCTTTCCCCTCACATTACCCCTTTATTACCTCCCCTTTCCCTTTCCTCTTTTTTAAATTACTCTCTTTTCTTCTCTCCTCTCTCTTTTCTCTTCTCATAGTGACGTCAAGTTTTGTCTCAGCACTGAATGAATAAAATTTTTTTGGAAAGTCATCGTAGTGGGTTTGGTGGGGTGGGGTGTTTGTGTGGGGTGGGTATGTGTGTGTTTGTGTGTGTGGGGTGTGTGTATGTGTGTGTGTGTGTGTGTTTTTTATTTTACCTATTTGTACAAAAAAAAAAAAAAAAAAACGTTGTACAAAATTATATTAATATTATTTTTTAGTCCTATTCCCATGTAGCCTTATTTTTTTGGGGGTCAGGGGGGAAAAAATATAACCCAAGTTGTGCAAAACAAATTATTGAAAAAAAACCCAAGGGAAATTTCATCTTAAAAAATTCCATCTTTCATTATAAATACGAGGGGGGAAGGGAGTCTCCCGCCACCTTTCCAGCCACCTGTTTCCCCGGGGGAACAAATAAAAAATTGGAGGTATTCGGCTGGGGTGATACTTTTTGATTCAAATAGAAAAAAAATTATATAAAAGTATAGGCGCCCATTTTCTCGGGCCCCCTTTCCTTTTGGGCTTTTTTCTTAGGGCAAAAAACGTCCCGCACCCACGTTCTAGCCAATCATCTTTTAAACGTAATTACTCAAAAGGGCTTGTTTACGAAAAACGTTTGTTGCACAGACCCCCATTGATTTTTGACAGCATCCCTTGCATGTAAAATTTCCCTTTAAACCCGCCCAATTTTTTGGAAAAAGTTTACTTTTAATTTCTCTTTAAGAGTTGTTCTCCCCCAAAAAAGTTTTTTGGCCCCAGACCCCCATTTTTTTTGACAGCAGTATTTGCATGTAAAATTTCAGCTCAACCCGACAATTTTTGGGGAGTAGTTACCTTTTTTGATTTTTAAACGGGGGTTTCCCAAGGGGTTTTTATGGTAAGAAGAAGGTCGCTTCGCTCGCTCCCAAATTGGGTTTTTTTATTCTGGCAAACCTATCTTCTTTTATAAAAATTTTCCCCCTAACAATTTTTTAAATTTTTCAATAAAAATTCTTTTTATACATGAAAATTCCCCTTTGAATTTTAAGTAGGGAGAGAAGGAGCCCGCCCCCAAAGGGGGAACAATTACTGAGGGGGAAATCAGGGGTAATTATCAAGAGGGTTTAAACCGGGAAAGGGAAATTAAATAGAGAGGTGGCAAAAAAAAAAGGTGGATCGAGGAGAAAGTGTCGTAGCGAGGAGGGGGGACTGCTGATGACAATTGTCGCGGGGGGAGGGTAGGTGGGCTGGTGGCCCGGGGGTAAGAAGGAGGTTACTTAAAATTTTTGTTTTTTTTTTTGGCCAATTTTTTTAAAACAAGGAAAAGGTTTTTAAAGTTTAAGAAGAAACAAAAAAAAAAATTTTTTTTTTTTTTTTTTAAAAAAACCAAAACCAAACCCAAAAAAAAAAAATAAAAAAAAAAAAAACCAATTTACAACAGATTTGGGGTCCCTTTTCCCCGTGTGGGACATCGTCTGCATGTGTTTCATTTGCTGGCCTGTTACATTCGAGGCCCCGTGGAGACCAGCAGGATGAAACCCCTCCCCCAAAACGTTGGGCACCTGGGGCTTTTTATGAAGATTACTTTTTGTTTCCCCCCCTGTGATGTGAAAAACCCCCCCGCCCTTTTTACAGTGCTTTAATTTAGATCCAGGGCCCGGATTTTCCCCGCAAAGGGCCTTTAAAAACAACCCAACCAAGAACGCCAGGATGATGGAAAAAAGGCATTGATGATTCTGTGCAATATGTTTTAAGAAGGGAAAAACATAGCATTTTTTAATGTATTCCCAAGGGCCCCGGAAGGGAAAAGGGCATCCGTAAAAAAAGTGAACTAATAAAAATCCCCTTTAGATCTTTTTAAAATGAAAATATGAAAATGATTATAAAAATAAAATAATAGGGAACTATAAATTTGTACCGGGTTGTATGTTTTGGAGGGCATAAAAAACCCGTGTTTATGGGGAAAGTGCCCAATATTGTGTTTCCAGGGTTTTGTACTTTGGGAGTAGTTTTTTTACCTAATTTTTTTTAACGTTTTTTTATGACATTTTTCTCGTTTTTTGCTTTTACTTATGTTTAAAAACCCTACATTATGAAAAAACCCAGTCAATACTGGTTTTGAAAGCATTTGTTTTTTCCTTTTCCCTTTCCCCACTAATAAAATTTTTTTTCCCCCCCGGAGAGCCTCTCCCAATGTAAAAGTATTTTCCAGCCTTTTCCCCTTTTTTTGATGCCTATGAAATAAAATATTTTTTGTTTTTTTTTTGTCCGGATGCTTCATGTAGTGCCAAAAAATGAAGTTTTTCGATTAGTTTACTCTCCAAACCTTTTAAAAAAGTGAAATATACATATAAGGGTTTCCCTATTTTCATTTTTACGCGTGTTGTAAAAAATGAAAAAAAAATATAAAATCTACAAAAATTTTGCAAAAAATAAAAAAAAAATACATGTAGGGAAAAACCCTACCCGCTCAACCCCAAAATATCATGTACTAGTTTTCATTGGGCTGAACAGGTTTTCCCCAAAAAGGGGGTTTATAGTACTTTAAGGTAAAAATGGGTATATATATATGGAGAGAGAGAGAGAGAGAGAGATTATTTCTATTCTTTTTTAAAATTTTAATTATATATATAAAATAATATATTAAAATAATATATTAAAATTTTATATATATATTTTATTTTACATTTTTATTTATGCATAAAAATATAAATTTTTTTTTTTTGTTTTACGGGGGACCCTTTCCCAAATGAGGGAGCTTCACACCATGGGTTTAAAAGGGAGGGGTGTCGATCCCCCCATTTGGGCGAAACCGCCCCTCTCTTGGGCGAGGGGCAGAGAGGCTTTTTAGCCAAAATTGAAAGGGTTTGGGAAAAGGGAGGGTTGGGGTTTTTAATATCAAGCGGGGCCCTCAAAACTGGGGGTGAGGCCATGATCCGCCCGGGGGGGATGCTGTCCTTACTGCCGTGTGGCAATAGGTACCCCTTTTCCCCCTGACCCGGAAAAGGGGTGGGCGTCCCCCACTGGAAAAGGAAAGGGACCGTCAGGACGCAACCAAAAACCGCGGTATTACAATGCCCCGCTTTCCCGGAAAGGGGCTTGGGCCCCTCTATTTCTGACACGAATTCCCAGTCAAAATTTGGGAAAAATCAGAGACCTCGCAGGCTGGGTTCACCCTTGGGAAGTCAACAAAAGGGCCGTATCCTAGGCCCTTGTGTCCCGGTGGAACCCCGGGCGTGAGTTTCGGGCAGGGGGGGCTTGGAGCTATGTTTATCTCAAGAAAGGGGTTTTACTCAGTTTCATCGGGGTCACTTGGGACTTCTGCGAAATTCGAGGGGCCTTCCCAAAGGGCTATTTGGGTTTATAACTTTGGGCTGTATTCTGGGGGGAGAGTGCTGTGAAAGTGGGGGGGATGTATCCAGCTTCTTTCCTTTTAATACAGGGTGAGGCAGGGGTTTCGTCCTTGCCCCATACTTTTTAAAAGCTTGTATGGGTGGGTATTTACACGGTTTTTTAGCCAAAATGATTGTGGGCTTTCCCTCGGCAACACCAAAAATTTCCGAATTTTTGTTTTTTCCGATTGGGGTGCAGAAACTTTTTGAGTCGCTGGAGGGCCCGGTGATGGCTTTTCGAGACGCTGCAACCCAGGGGGCAAAGCCCTTTTGGGGCTTGAGGGTTCCCCCTGTCAAGACCAAGGGCCCGGTGTTTTGGGGTTAAGATGAAGCAGTTTCAAATCTGGGTTTATGTGTTTTGGCGAGGAAAATTGAATCTTTTGGGAAAATTTTTTCATCCTTTGGGTTTTTGCAGTTTCCCTAATGCGGCGGGTCACGTCGAGAAGCCTTACGGCGGAGGGGAAAAGCCCCCGGTGTTGTGGACTCGCTAGGCGGGAGTATTTGGCGTTGTCGGTACCTGTGCAGGAGGACAAAGATCCGGATCTTCAAGTCGCTTGTGATCCCTGTCTTACTCTATGGTTGTGAGACATGGACACTAAATAGTGACTTGAAGAGACGAATCAATGCCTTTGGTAAAAGTGTCTTCGCAGAATCATGGGGTATCGCTGGGATGATTACGTGTCAAATCAGCGATTGCACCGTGAGACTGAATCGAGACCTATTACCTGCATAGTCCGTCATCGCCAACTTCGGCAATATGGGCATGTGGCACGCTACCCTGAAACCGATCCTTCCCATCGGGTTGTATCTGTAGGAGACAATCCGGCGTGGAGGAGGCCAGGGGGGCGCCCACAAGGCTCGTGGCTGGGGCAAGTTAATGGTTCTTGTCGAGAGCTGCTTGGTATGGGAAAGGAGCCTGCATGGGAACTCGCGCGTGGTGACCCCCGGGAGTGGCGTCGTAGGGTGGGCGAGGCAACGCGCCCCCCGGCGTATGCCCCCAATGATTGATTGATTGATATATATAAATATATATATATATATATATATATATATATATACATGTATATATGTATAATATGTATATGTACAATAGTATATGTAAATTTATATAATATATTTAAATATATATATATATATATATATATATATATATATATATATATATATATATATAATATATATATATATATATATATATATACATGTATATATGTATAATATGTATATGTACAATAGTATAGTAATTTATATATATATATTTAAATATATATATATATATATATTATCTATATATATATATATATTATATAAATGTATATATATATATATAATATATAATATATATATATTATATATTATATATATATATATATTATATATATATATTATAATAATATATATATATATATGCATATATATATATATATACTATATATATATATATTATATATATATAATATCATGTATATATTGTATAATATGTATAGTATTTAATAGTATATGTAATTTATATATATATATTATAATATATATATATATATTATATATATATATATATATTATATATATATCTATTTATATAATATAATATGTTATATATATATATGAATATGTATATATATGTATATATATATATATATATGTATATATATGTGTATATATATGTATATATATGTATATATATATATTTATATATATAAGTGCTTGTGCGCCCTTCGGACCCATGTATTGATGTTTGTAGTAGTAGTGTATATTAGAGATGTGATTGCAAACTCCAATCGTGTTGTTGCTGTTGTTGGTTACTGTTCAAAGTGCCTCGGGGTAGACCATGTTCCGTGTAATTCCAACCCTTTGTGTTCCGTGTGACTCCAACACACACACTCACACACGCACACAAAAGTTAAGTCCATGAGTCTACTGAGTTTGTGGAATGTGGCAAGACGTTACCGCAGAGTCTTCCCTGTAATTTAATACCCATAAAAGTTTTTAGCCCAAAACCCCACTTCAAAATAAATCAATCGACATGGGACCAAGCCGCTTACCACTTACGATTTATTTTCGATTTTTTGGCCTACTCCCCTAAAAATTAAATTTTTAAAATTTTCCCGGCTCCCCAAAACCGACACACCACACACCCCAAAAAACACACGGCTACTCCTAAAAGTATTTAGACAAGTGCTTGTTTCTTTTCGGACCCATGTATTGATGTTTGTAGTATTAAAATTATTAGACAACAGGGTGCCCCCCTTTCCAAAAAAATGGGGGGGTTTTTGTTTGTCTTGGTCATTTGGTCTAAGTCCTTGGGGGGTAGACCATTTTTCCGTGGGGTTTAAAACCCTTTTTTTTTTTCGTGTGATTCCAACCCCCACACACAACACACTCACACCGCAGGGGTACTCCGTTTGTAGGGGAAAACACGCTCGGTTCACCCCCGAAAAGCCCCGGGGTTTTTCGATCCCCGGGCGGGGGCGGAAACAGAGGGGTTTTTTCCCTTAAAACCCAGCCCCGGTCAACCCCAGCAGTAAATTGGGTTTCCCCGGGTGTTAGCCGGTTTGTGACCTGTTTCTCCGGGGTGGGGGCCCTGCGGCCAACAAAAAGCACTAAGGTGAAGGGTAAAAATTTTAATATGGAGAGGGGGCCCACCCCCAACATTGCTCTGGCCCGTAAAATAAAAGGGAAATTAAAAAAACTAGATAAATACAAAAACGGAAAAAGCCCCAATAGTCTACTGATTTTTTGGGAATGAGGCAAAAACCTTTCCGCGGGAGTTTTTCCTGTAATCTAATACTCCAAAAAGGTTTTTACCCCAAAACCCCCCCCCTTTAAAATGTTTAAAATCGACATGGGAGTAAACCGCTTACCACCTCGTTTTTTATTTGAAATTTTTGTTAGCCTACTTTCATCGAAATTAAATTTTTTACATTTTTTCGGCTACTCAAAACAGCCCGACAGACCCCCGGGTTTAAATCTTATAGTTATTAGATTTTATATATATTTATTTTATATTATACAATACTTTCCTTTATCCCTATACATATACATACATTACAAATTTATATATATATTTAATATATATATATTTTATAAATATTTATAAAATTTTAAATATATAATTATTTATATTTTTAAATTTTTATATATTTAATATATTTTTATATAATATATATTTTAAAATTTATATATATTTTATATATTTTATATATATTTTATTTTCTATATGGCGGTCCCCGGCCCCTTTTTCCCGGTCGGTGGGTGGGTTTGGGCCCCGGTGGGTTCGGCCCGGGGTCGGTGGGTTTGGTCGGTCGGTGGGTGGGTTTCTTTTCCTGTCTGTCTGTCTGTCTGTCTTTCTGCCCTCTTTTTTTGGTTTCCCCAAAACTGAAAATTTAAATTTTAAATGAGAGTAGGCTCAAAAAATCGCACATAAATCGTAGGGGGTAAAGGGGTTTGGGTTTTTTTCCCCCCCCCAATTCATTAAATCTTTTTAAAGGGGGGTTTTTGGGCAAAAAACCCCTTTTTTCCAAAAAAAAAAATTTACACAATACACCTGGGGATAACTTTCCCTTCCCGGGGGGGGGGAATGTAAACTACTTCCGTAGAGTCATTTTACTTGCCGTTTTGGGGTGGTGTGTGTGTGTGTGTGTGTGTGTGTGTGTGTGTTTGTGTGTGTGTGGGTGTGTGTGTGTGTGTGTGTGGGGTGTGGTGTTGTGTGTGGGGTGACTGCATGCTGTAGTTGTGTAGTGTTTTATGTTGTGTGTGTATTGTGTGTATAGGTGTGTGGGGGTTGGGGTGTGTGTGGGTGTGTGGGGTGTGCGTTTATGCGTGTGTGTGTGCGTGTGTTGTGGGGTGTGTGTGTTTTGGGGTATGTGTTTTGGGGTATGTTTTTTGTGTATGTGTTTGCATGTGTTTTGGGGCGGGCGTGCATGCGTGCATGCTACGTGCGTGTTTTGGGCTTTGTGGGGGTGTAGGGGTGTATGTGGGGAAGTGTGGGAGTGTCATGCAGGACGGGCGTAGGGGGGGGGCGAGGCGGGCCCCGTCCCCCTGGGGTGATACAGGCGGGGGAAACTGGGGTGGCGGGCGGGGCTGGGGTGAATTGGCGGGGGGGGCGGGGGGCAAACCCGGGCGGGGGGGGCTGGGGTGAGGCGGGGCGGGGGGCGGGGGTTGAGACAGGCGGGGGGGCTGGGGGGGGGGGCGGGGCGTGGGGTTTGGGGGTGGGGGAACACAGGGGGGGGGGCGGGGGGGGGGGGTTTTGGGTGAGGCGGCCCTTAGACGGGGGTGAGGCGGCTTTTGGTGCTGAGGTGAGCCCGGGGCATGGGCTGGGGTAAAGGCAGGCGGGGGGCCCTGGGGTGGGGCGGGGCCCTTTAGACGGGGGTTTGGCAGGCGTGGGGTGGGTTTAATCGGGCGGGGGCCTGGGGGGGAAGGCGGGGGGCGGGGGGCTGGGGTGGGGCAGGCTTAGAGTTTGGGGTGAGGAAAGGCTTTGGGGGCGGGGGTGAGGCGGGGCGTGGGGTTTGGGGGGCCCAGGTTTAAAGAGTTTGGGGTAAAGGCAGGCGGGGGGCTGAGGGGGTTCAGGCGGGGGCCCCGGGGGTGAGACGGGGCGTGGGGCTGGGGTGGGGCCCGGCGGGGGGCTGGGGTGGGAAAGGCGTGGGGCTGGGGTGAGCCCTGGCGGGGGCCTGGGGGGGCGGCCCGGGGCTGGGGTGAGGCAGGCGTGGGGCTGAGGTGAAAACAGGCGTGGGGCGGGGGGTGGGGCCCAGGCTCCCGGGGGGTGATAGGTGGTCTCCCCCGGCATTTTCCCACCTTGACCAACAAACAGAAACAACAAGATTGGAGTTTGCACCCCCACATTGTTTTCTATTCGCTCGCTGTCGTTTACCAAAAGACCCGGGGAAACCAAAGGGTTTCCCCCAAAAAATGTTAACTCCCCCTTAAATTTTACGGTTTTGACTGAAATTTGACATGCACGTATTGCTGTCAAAATCATGGAGGTCGTCAAAAATTTTTTTTTTTCGTAAAAAAACCCCTTAAATGAGTAAAAACGAAACTCCTCCAAATTATTGTGGGATTGCGCTGAATTCAAAACTTTCAAGTAGTGCTGTAAAAAATAAACGGGGGTCTGTTAAACAAACTTTTTCCCTTAAAAACAAGCCCTTAATGATTAATTCACGTAATGAGTTTTTTGGGTTTGGAACGGGGCTCGCTGTACGTTCCAGCCGCAAGAACTGAGGCCAAAAGAAAAGGGGGGCCAAGTCTGGACGTCATATTTTGATATATACTACTACAAACCAACCCCGGGGGTTTCCGAAGGGGCCCAAAAGCACTTGTTTTTAAATACTATGGGAAATTGGCCTTTGTGTTTTGTGTGCCCTTTTTTGGGGGTACCGAAACTGAAAATTTTAAAATATTGATGAGAGAAAGGCTAAAAAAATCGCTAAAAAATCGTAGGTGGAAAGGGAGGTTTGGGTTTCCCATTTTCGTTTAAAAAATTTTTTAAAGGGGGGGGGTTTTTTTGGGCCCTAGAAACACTTTTGGGAGTTTTAAAGGTTTACAGGAAAAACTCTGCTGAAACCGTTTTGGGCCGTATTCCACAAACTCAGTAGACTCATGACTTTTTGTGTGCGTGTTTGAGTGTGTGGGGTGTTTGGAATCACACAAAACAAAAAGGTTTGGAATCAAACGGAACGGGGGCCCTACCCCGGGGCACTTTGACTAGGGGCCCAAACCGCCCAGCAACAACCGATTGTATTTTTGCAATCACATAATTGTCTATTAATCCCTACAAACAAACTCAATACAGGGGTTTCGAAGGGCCCCAACACTTGTATATACTATATAAAAAAAAATTGTTAGGACGGGTAAAAGGGTGAGGGCAAAAAATTTTTCTTCTTAATCTTTCTTATTTTCCTGTTTTTTAAAACCCTTCGTAAATTTTTTTTTTGCCCTTTCTGGCCTAGACCTGGGAAAGGCTTGGGGGTCCGGGCCGGAGTCCCTCCATTTTCTAAAAAACCTTTGCTTCTTTGTTTTGCACACTCCCGGGTTCAAATTTTTTTGGGGTAGATGTCTACCCTATTTCCCCCCTTTCCCCTTCTTGCGGGAATTTTTTGCTCACATCCAACCTTTTCCCTTTTAAGAAGGGTGCCCCCGTTCAAACCCTTAAAAACCCCGGGGGGGGGGGCCCCCTATGGGTTTTAAAATTTTCCTGCCTTTCTAAGCTTGAATCTAAAACTTAATAAAAAAGATTCTTAAGCATCTTCTCCCTCAAAAAATCCCCATTTTAATCGCCCAGAAACGGTTTCCGTAAAGGGGATCTACTGGCGATCTTTTTTAGTTTTCCTAACTGAATAAGGCCCCCCCACCCCTCCTTTGGGGTTTTTCCTTGAAATTTTTTGCTGTTGCCCCTTGACAAACAAAACTTTTAAATAGTCTGGCAAAAAATTTTTAAATTTTCCCAAACTACCCTCATTCGGTTTCTATCCTTCTCTCTGTCCCTTTCCCATTTTAAATTTTCCTTTCAACCTTTTCAAATTGGGCGCTCCCTTTTAAAACGGTTTATTGTTTTTCCTCCAAATTTCTATCAAAAAGTGGTGTTCCCCGGGGTTCTGCCCCCTTATCCCCCTACTCCTTTCTATTATTCTTTAAATGACTTCTAAGCCCTAACTCAAAACCCCTTTATCCCCTCCTACGCGATAAATTCAAACCCTTGCTTTTTCACGTCGTTTATTAGACCCCAAACTAAACCCGGAATAAGGATTCACGGAAATGCTACCGAGCCCTAGTTTTTCCTGATCTTTCTATAATTTATGATTGGGGCAGAGCAAATTTTTTTTTTTAAAATCCTCAAAAACCCAATTTCTTTCACCAAATCTACTCGAAAAAACCCTTTCCAGATAACTATCCCCCCCTTCTTCAATAAACACTCAACTATCTCCTTCTACAACAGGGCTTTTTAAAAAAAAAACCCCGGGGGGTTCGCAAACCCCCCAGGGGTTCGCAGGAATTTTTTCCGGGAGTACTTAGTTTGGGTAACGAAAAAATTTTTAAACAAAAATTTTGGCAGAGGTAGGGAACGAACTGTGTGCCGAAATCATGTCGGTTCACTTTCAAACAGTGAACGTGAGTGTAAAAG
This sequence comes from Chionoecetes opilio, assembly GCA_016584305.1. Classification (NCBI taxonomy): domain Eukaryota; kingdom Metazoa; phylum Arthropoda; class Malacostraca; order Decapoda; family Majidae; genus Chionoecetes; species Chionoecetes opilio. The sequence continues at coordinate 57,254 of JACEEZ010005392.1, read as the reverse complement.
GTGGGGGTTTTTGGGGAATAGTATTTTGGTTTATACGGGAAATTGCGTCTTACCCCCCCCAAATTTTAGGGGTTTGGGAAGAAAAATTGTTAGAAACCCATTCATTGTTAATGTGCATTTTCCCTTCCAGATACATGCAGAAAAAAAAAGAGAGTTGGTAAAACGCCCTCTGGGGGAAAAAGAGGCATTTAAAACCTTCCCCCTGCCCAAAATTCTGGTCAAAAATGAGTAAATTTTTACCCTGCGGTCCCCTGTAACTGTTTTTTTTAATCTGAACTTTTTTGCTGATTTTGTTTTACAGTATTTTCCGTATTTTACCTTTGGGGCCCCAAGGGAAATTTTTCCATCGCTGCTGAACAAAAAAACAAAATATCGAGCACGGCTTAATGTGGAGTATGACCTTCGAGTGTGCCTGTCAACACTGTTCCTCGAATTGAAAAAAATTTTTTGCAACCAAACAGGGACATACTTCCCACTGAAAATTTAAAAACTTTTTGCATTAAAGTAACTATCCCACGCCAGTTTCCCTTTCTGCATTTTTTATTCATTTAAATCTAAATTGCTTTTTTATTCGATGCTACTGCTGAATAAAGTAATTAAAAATATGACCTTTTTTAATATCCATTTTCCCGTAAACCCAAAGTAATTGAACCCAGTTTTTAAAATATTTTACAATTCCCTATTCGGTGTCGATTTGGGGGTTTTCGGGTAGATTTGGGGTTTTTACTCTGGGGGTACTTAACGACAAAAAAGTTTGGAAACCCCCGTATCTACAATTAAAAATAAGCTTTTTGTCTCAAACAACTTTCCCCCCCTCTGCTGAATGTCCCCTTTAATCTTTAAAAAACCGCCGAATGTTGCTTCTCTTGCTCTCTTCTAACGTTTTTTTTCATTTCTCACTGCTCTTCTGAACTTGCTAACCCGCATGCCTTTCCCCCCCCCCCGCGGCATCGCTGCAACAGACTTTCTACTAATTCCCCCATCCCTATTTGTTCATCTTCCTAAAGAAGAGATAATCTTTACTCGTTTTATCCCCTTTTACCCCGGTAAACCCCCTGGAACTCTCTTCCTGTTTTTAATTTTTCCACCTTCCTTGCTTAAATTTTTTTCCCAAAAGAAAATAACAGACAAAACCCCCCGAACTAATGGGCCCCCCCCCCTTTTTTTTTATTCGTTTAATGGGCTTTTTTTATAGGGACTGGAAACCCAAGCGGGCTTGGGGTTCCCCTTTTTGTTTTTTCCCTTGGCCGTTCCCCTTTTTGGGTGTATAAAAAATATTTTATTTTTTTTAAATTATATATAATATATATATAATATAATATATTTAAATATTAATATATAATTAAAATAAGTGGGGTAAAGATTAGCCGTCGGAGCTTTTTGACCTCTGCCCCCCTTTCTTCCGGGTTTTATTTACCCCTAACGGTAATTTTTTTTTTTGACCCCTTGACCTTTTAACGGGGATTTTCTTCCTGGTTCCCCACAGGGCCCCCTTGAAACCCCTAACGGGGAACCCTTTTCTTCCTGGTTCCCACGCTTTTTAATGGGTGAGACCTGCAAATTTTACTATGCATTTAATGAATGAAATTTACTACTGCAAACTGAATGGGTTTTTGTGGGGTAAACCCCGTGACCTCTTGCCCCCTAAAGGGGACTTTATTCCTGTTTTTCCCCTGGACACTAAAGAGAAAATTGTGAAACTTTTAAATATCCCCCCTTTATTCATCCCTCCCACCCCCTTCCCCCCTCCCTCCTCCCTCCTCCCCCCCTCCCTCCTCCTCCCCCCCCTCCCTTCCTCTTTCCTCCCTCCCCCCTCCTCCTTCCTCCCTTCCACGTTTTCCCCCTTCTTCCTCCTTCCATCCCCTTTTCCCCTTTTTTTTCCCCCCTTTCCCTTTAAAATGCTTCTCCTCTCTCTCTCTCTCGTCTTCTCTCTCTCTCTCGTCCTCTCTCTCTCTCTCTCTCTTCTCCCCCTCTCCTTTTCTCCCCTTTTCTTCTCCTCTCTCTCTCCCCCTTTTCTCTCCCACCTCTCCTTCTCTCTCTCTCTCTTTTCTCTCTCTCTCTCTCTCTCTCCCCTCTCTCTCCCCTCTCTCTCTCGCTTTCATCTTCGCTTTTCCCTTCCCCCACTTACTCCTTTTTACCCACCCTTTTTTTTCCCCCTTTCTGGAAATTCCCCCTCTCTCTCCTCTCTCTCTCTCTCTCCCCTCTCTCATAGTGCGTCAAACTTGTCTCAGCACTGGGGAAAGAAAGAAATTTTTTGGAAATTCGGAGTGAGGTATGTGTGTGTTTGTGGTTTGGGGTGTGTGGTTTTGGGAAAGTTGTGTGTGTGTTTTGGGGGTGTGTGTGTAGGGGTGGTTTTGGGGTGTGTGTTCTTAAACTTAAACCTTTTTTACAAAAAAAAAAAAAAAAAACGTTGTCCCGTAATATATATATATAATATATTTTTTAGATCACTACTTCCATTACCCTTTTTTACTAGGTCAGGAGGGGAAAATTTAACCCCAAGTTTTTGCAAAAAATAAAATATTGAAAAAAACAAGAAAATCTTTTATCTTTAAAAAAATTTCCCTCCCTTTTTATGATAAATACGAAGCGGGAAAGGGGGTCCTTTCCGCCCCCGTCACCACCTTGGGCTTGGGGGGGAAATAAAACAAAATTTTGAGGGATTTGGGGTGTGGTGATACTTTCTTGATTCGAATAGAATAAAATTATACAATTTTAGGCCCTCCCCTCTCTTGGCCCCCTTTGCTTTTTGGGTCAGTTTTTTACGGCTGGAACGTGGCCGCGAAACCACGGTTTTTAGCCAAACTCTCATTACGCCCAAATTTCTCATCAAGGGCTTGTTCTACGCAAAACGTTTGTTGCACAAACCCCCATTGATTTTTCAGCACTACTTGCATGTCCAAAATTTTACCCTTAATTCCCCCCAAAATTTAGGAAAAGTTTACGTTTAATTTTTTTTCATTAAAAGGGTTTTTTCTACCAAAAAAATTTGTTGCAAAAGACCCCCCTTTTAATTTGACACGTACCCTTTCATGTAAATTTCAGCTCAAACCCAAAAATATTTTTGGAGTAATTTTTTACACTTTTTGACTTAAAAAAGGTTCCACGGGTCCCTTTTGGGAAGAAGCAGGTCGCTTCCTCCCCTGCCAAATTTGATTTTATTCCCGGCGAAATTCTTCATTTATACAAAACTTTACCTCACAATTAATTTAGTTTTTATAAAACCTTTTTTTTTATACATGAAATTACACCTTTTTAATCTAAATATGAGAGAAAGAGCCCGCCCCCAGCGGGCAATTTTTCTGAGGAGAAATCAGGGGGATTACAAGAGGTGCTTGACCGGTGGTAATTTTAGAAGGTGGCTAAAAAAAAAAAAGGTGGATCGAGGGGAAAAATGTCGTAGCGAGGAGGGTGACTGTCCTGATGACAATTTTTCCGGGGAGGAGATAGGTGACTGGTGGGCCCGGGGTAGAGAAGGGGATTACTTAAATTATCGGGTTTAGGCCAATCGCTATTCCCCGGAAAGACGTGAAAACTGCAAAAAAAGCCAAGCTGTAAAAAAAAAAAAAAAAAAAAAAACAACCAGTTTTTCAACAGATGGGGTCTCTTGTCATGTGCACATCGGGGCTGCAAAGTTTTACCCTTTTCGGCCTGTGTACATTCGAGCACGTGGGGCCACAGGGGTGAAAACCCCCCACAACACGTTTTCACCTGCGCTTTTCATGAAGATTACATGTCTTCCCCCGCCTTGGTGTGATAAACCTTACCCGTCTTATCAGTCTTTTTATTTATGATCCCGCCTGGTTCCCCCGCAAGCCTTAACAACACCGGACCAAGAACGCCAGGTTTTGTGAACAAGAGCTTGTGAGTTTCCCGTGCCCAAAATGTATAAAAAAGGGAAAAACAATAGCATGTTTATAAAAGGGGATTTTTCCCAAGGCCCCAGGGAAGGGAAGACATCCCTAATAAGTAAATAATAAAGTTATCACTTTAGATCTTTCTAGAAATGAAATATGAATATTATTAGAAAATAACTAATAGGTAACTAAAAATTTTTACAGGGTTGTATGTTTTTGGAGAACTAAAACTGTGTTTTTTTGGCACGATGCTGAAAAATTGGTTCCATGTTTTTGTACTTGGGATGTAGTTTTTATTTCCTAATTTTTTGGGCCCCAAAAATTTTTTATGAAAATGTTTTCTCGTTATTGCTTGTACTTATGTTAAAAAAAAATACATTATGAAATTAAAATAGTCAATACTGGGTTAAAGATGCATTTGTTTTTACCTTTTCCCTTCCCCCACTAAATTTTTTTTTTAGGAGAAACCTCTTTCCCCTGGGAAGAATTTTTCCACCCCTTTCCCCTTTTTTGATGCTCTATGAACTAAAATATGTTTGTTTTGTATGTCCCCTATGCTTTTGGGAGCTGCCCAAAAAAAGAATTTTATCTGCATGAGTTTACTCTCCCCCCTTGTAAATTGTTTAAATTAAATATCGGGGTTCCATATTTTTTATTTCACTTGCTGTTTTAATATGAAAAAAAAAAATATAAGTCCAATATTCTCATAAATAAAGTAAAAAACAAAGTATGTTTAAAAAAACCAACTCACCCCAAAATACATGTACTTTGTTTTCACTTTGGGGTGAAAAGGGTTTTGCTAAACGGGTTGATAGTAATTTTTGGTAAAGAAAGGGGGATTTTATTATTGGAGAAAAGAGAGAGAGAAAAGATTATTTCTATTCTTTTTCAAATTTTATAAAATATTTTATAATTATATATATATTATAAAATAATATTATATATAAAATATAATAAAATACATTTATTTTAGGGTATATATAAATTTTGTTGTTTTCACGGTGGAAAACCCCCAAAACCTTTAATACAGCTTCAACCCCCCTGGGTTCCGGCAGTGGGTGTCCCATCCTCCCTTGACGAAACCGCACCCTCTCCTTTTACGAGGTCGAGAGGGTTTTAGCAAAATTGAAGGGGGGAAAGGCGCTGGTGTTTGTAATATCAAGCGGAGCTCCTCAAAGCTGGGGGTGAGGCCATGATCCCCCGGGGTTTCAAAGCTGTCCTTTAATGCCGTGTGGCAAACGGGACCTTCCTCCTGACTGGAAAGGGGGGTGGTCGTCCCCATCTGGAAAGGGAAGGGGGCCCTCAGGACTGCAAAAATAACCGCGGTATTAAAACTGCTCAGCGTTTCCAGGCAAAAGGTTTCCCCTTTCCCCTCTATTTCTGACACGAATTCCCCAGTCATCTGGTGAACATCAGAGACCTCCAGTCCCGGGTTCACGCCTGGTAAGTCCCAAAAAGGGCCGTAAAACCTAGCCCCTTCCCTGTCCTGGGGGAACCCCCGACGTGAGTTTTTGACAGGGATCCCTTTCAGCCTATGTTTATCCAAGAAGGGGGGGGTTTGACTTTAGTGCATCGTGAGTCCTCTGGGATCTTCTTTCGACTTCGAGGGATTTTCCCGCCAGGACTTTGGTTTTTTTTTAAATGGTCTTTATTCTGGGAAATTTAAAAGTGCTGGGGAAATGTGGGGGGAGGTGTATCCAGCTTTTTTCCTTTGGGGAAAACAGGTTGGGGGCAAGGGTG
>JACEEZ010005392.1:40452-45719 GCA_016584305.1 Chionoecetes opilio | reverse complement strand
AAACAAGACTGCGAGCTGGAACACAGCCAACAGCACACAACAAACTTGACTACCGCTGCAGAAACACAGCTGACAAGTAACAGTAGCAGTGTGTCGGCAAGCAACATTTAAAACTACTGACAACGCACGAGACAAAAGAGTCGAGCCAGTGTGGTATATTTAATCTACTTATATTTAAAATAAGCTATATTAAATACTTATTATTATTATTACTATACTATTATAACAAGGCAAACCACAAGGCGGTCACTGGGCGGGCAGCGCCCCGGTGCTCAGGTACCGCGCCGCCAGACAACCCTGAATCTCCCCCCCCCCCCCCCCCCCCCTGCAACTCCCTGACAGGAGCAGCAGGCCCTAGGGATAGAGACAGAGCCAGAGGCAGCGGTCAAACTCCTGAGCACAACAACCCAAACAACGACACAACCAACCAGACAAGCAACCCAACGTACAAAATTCAAGGCAGGCCCCAGGCTGGCACACCACGTAGGGGTGCACAGCGGAACAGCGGTGCCAGGCCACCAGACAGCTACTGAATCTTGTCTCCCTGCAGCTCCCTGACAGGAGCAGCAAGCCCCTATAACAGGGCTAGAGTCAGAGCAAGCTCAAGGGCAAGGCTATGAAGGGCGAACTCAACGTCTGGCAACAAGGTAGGAGGTGAGCTGGGGAGCGCGGGGTGAAGGTCCTTCCTCTGTGAGGCGCGACGTGTTAACTGACTGTAGTGACTGATGGGCTTCAATGCTGCTTCAACGCCACTGCCTTCATGTAATCGGTTCAACAGAAAAGAGTTGGGGAGCAATCCAAGCTCATTAAACCTTCTCAGATGTCCAGCGAGTATGCTGTAGCTGCTCCCATTATCTTGGCGTGTATTCTGGGATGGACTTGTCAGCGACTCTGGCGTCGTTTCTTGGCATATGAAGCATAATGACCAGTCTGTCTCTGTTGCTGGCTGAGCGGAGGTAGACGGAGCTGCTTCTGCACCACGAGTCTTAACGAGTTTGAAGCTCTTCGACATTGTTCTGGAAATGGAAAATGACAAAGTTGTATGAAAGGAGAACTCAGAATCCAAGTGAATTAAGACATGTTCAATTGAGAGATGTTTGTCATGGTTGTTATGCTAATCTATGAATAATTCAATAAATCTATCATAAGATAAGATTCTAAAGACCCATAGGCACCTTCCTTTGTTGTTGAGTGCTACCCTACATTAGCAACAACACGCAACATAATGTTTGCACAACATTGCAGATTCAAAACAATAATTTTTTCCTGCACATTTACTCAGTACATCTCATTCACCTAGGGATAAGTCTTCCTCGGCAGCCACATGGCGGCCATTTTGGAAAATGGCCACCACGGACGCCAGGAGGCAGTTGGGCGATGGCTTCACATCCAAATTTGTTCATAATATATTGGTCTACCTCTGTGCCAAAATTGGTACTTCTATCAAAGAATGCACAATAGGTTTGAATATCCTAGGTAAACCGCCCCACTAATATATATATGTATATATATATATATATATATATAAAATATATATATATATATATATATATATATATATATATATATATCTTTCTCAATCTCTCTCTCTCTCTCTCTCTCTCTCTTCTCTCTCTCTCTCTCTCTCTCTTCTCTCTCTCTCTCTCCCCTCTCTCTCTCTCTCTCTCTCTCTCTCTCTCTCTCTCTCTCTTTTATGTGAGGTAAAACAAAAAGCAGGACATATTTTATAGTGTCGGGGAGGCGCGAGGAGCAGCCTGCCGCCCCATCTCGTTAGAATGATGGATCCAGCGTACAAATGTCCGGCTAAAACCGTGTTAATTTATTATATGAGGTGGGGGAGCCACAGGCAGGTAGGAAAGGTAAGGGAAAAGGAGGGACAGGAAGAGAGAGAGCTTGAGAGAGAGATAGAGATCGTAGAGACAGTTCAGTGGTGGTAAAGAGACGGGGGTGAGAGTACTTGGATCAATAGCAATGAGGTAAAAAACATAAAAAACGATGAGAATAGGGAAAAAGATACAAAGAAACGAAATGTGTAGAAGATAAAACGAAGAATAAAGGAAGTTAGGAAAGGAAAATGTAGTCGAGAGATCAGAAAAGGAGAACTAGAAAAATTTAAGGGGGATAGGAGAAGGAAGAAAAGGAGGAGAAATGAAGACGCAGAGGAAATGGGAAAATGGGAAAGATATGAGGAAGAGGTGGACAGTTTCCGCTACCGACGACTACATTTACGTATTTGTGTGCGTGTGTGTGTGTGTGTGTATGTGTGTGTGTGTGTGTGTGTGTGTCTATGTGTGTGTGTGTGTGTGTGTGTTTGTGTGTGTGTGTTTGTGTGTGTGTGTGTGTGTGTGTGTGTGTGTGTGTGTGTGTGTGTGTGTGTGTGTAAATCTCCACAATCAGGTGCATGGAGTACGAATGACCATTAGAAAATAAAAAAATAAAAAGGACCGCATTATTCCAAGCTCAATGGAGGATACTCGCGAAACACACACACACACATACACGCACACACACACACACACACACACACACACACACACACACACACACACACACACACACACACACACACACACACACACACGCATAAAATATTCCAAAAAATAGAGAAAGAACACGGCTAATGTAAAAAAAGATATAAAAACATATATACGTGTAGATGTAGTTCGTATCTATGTCAACATGCAGCATGAGTGTGTACGGCTACGTACGTATATGTCGTATACTAATGGGAGAGGGGCTGTGGACACACATTTACGTAAATAAATGGTTTTCGTTAGGACATTTCCAGGGACACCATTTGTAAGTGGACAATAGCTTTAAATTCTGTCGTGATTTTCCTCGTGTGTTAACATTCATTTTTCAAATAAGACCATGAGGCGAGGACCCGCCCCCTCCATTACTGCCAGATTGAACGTGTCTGTGTGTGTGTGTGTGTTGTGTGTGCGTGTGTGTGTGTGTATTGTGGGTGTGTATTCCTCTAGTTGCATTCATCTAGTTGTATTTTACAGGGCCTGACCGACGCTCGTATGGTCCCGTCTCCATATCAACATATTTTATCATTCATTCTTAGTGCTTAGTGTTGGCCAAAGCCACCACCCCGGGAGGCGCGTCACAAACCCCCGGCTAACACCCGGTACCCATTCACTGCTGGGTGGACAGGGGCTCAGGATTTAAGAAAGACCGCCCGTCTGTCTTCGCACCGCCCGGGGATCGAACCCGGGACTTCTCGGTTGTGAGCCGAGAGTGCTAACCCTTATACTACGGAGCTCCCGAAGTGTAAGTCCCACAATCCCGTGTGTGTGTGTGGGTGTGTTTGTGTGTGTTGTGTGTGTGTGTGTGTGTGTGTGTGTGTGTGTGTGTGTGTGTGTGTGTGTGTGTGTGTGTGTGTGTATTCATCTAGTTGTATTTATCAAGTTGTATTTTATAGGGCCTGAGTAACGCTCGTCTGGCCCCGTCTCCATAGCTACATTTTTTTTATCATGCACCCTTAGTGCTTAGTGTTGGCCAAAGCCACCACCCTGGCAGGCGGGTCACAAACCCCCGGCTAACACCCGGTAGCATATTCCCGTTTTCTGGAGCAATATGTCTGGTTTACTCTTGAACACGTCAGGTTAGGTTACGTTAGGTTACGGTTAGGTTAGGGTAGATTTCCCGGACTTATAAGAACATAATAACATAATAAAATAAGGAAGCTACAAGAGGCCGTGAGACCTAAACGAGGTAGTTCCTGTTACTTAACACTACCTACAATCCTACATCCACCTTGCATCCCCATCCATTAAATTATCTAGCCTCCCTTTAAAGCTCTCTAATGACTCCGCACTAACTACCTGTCTATTAACTACATTTCAATCATTTACCACCCTATTTGTGAACCAGTTTTTCCCTATTTCCTTTCTAAATCTACGCTTTTCCAGCTTGAATCCGTTACTTCTTGTTCTACCCTGGTTAATAGCTGTAAGAACTTTTCCTACCTCTCCTTTATTAAATCCCTTTATCCACTTAAAAACTTCTATCAGATCGCCCCTTACTCTGCGTCTCTCGAGTGAGTGTAAATTTAATAGCTTCAATCTCCTCTCATAACTAAAGTTACGCATCCCTTGAATAATTTTGGTCATCCTTCTCTGCACTGATTCTAACAAGGCTATATCCATCCTGTAATATGGAGACCAAAACTGAACCGCATAGTCTAGGTGAGGTCTGACTAGAGCCAAATAAAGCTTTAGAATAACTTCCGCACTTCTACTTTTAACACTTCTGGTAATGAATCCTAACACCCTATTAGCTCTATAACAAAATAGATATAATGTGACTGTGTGTGGGAATCACAATGAGTGTTATTTCGAAAAAATCCTATGGTTAGTTTCGGACCTACAGCGTCTTCACTCAGAAACCACATAGATATGTGGGTATCCACCGCATAGAGTTGGGGTATATGCCACCCGGTACCCATTCAATGCTCGGTGGACAGGGGCTAGGGTTGTAAGAAGACCGTCCGTCTGCCTTCGCTCCACCCGGGGATTGAATCCAGGACTTTTCGGTTGTGAGCCGCAGGTGCTAACCGCTACACTACGGTGTGTGTGTGTGTGTGTGTGTGTGTGTGTGTGTGTGTGTGTGTGTGTGTGTGTGTGTGTGTGTGTGTGTGTGTGTGTGTGTGTGTGTGTGTGTGTGTGTGTGTGTAATTCCACAACGGCCTGATCATACGCTGGATACGCCATTGTCAGTTTTTACCCTCCAGAAAACTTCACACACCACACCTTCATACCCTTGCTTAAGAAGGACAGTAACTAGTCGCGTTTCCAAGGAAAAAATATAGTTATTAGCAGGACTTGAACCTGCGGTAGTGAAGTGACACACACAGAGACTTTATCATTGTACCACACTGACAGAATGACACACAAACACAGTTACACAAACACACATACGCACAAACACACACACACACACACACATACACACACGCACACATGAGAGAGAGAGAGAGAGAGAGAGAGAGAGAAGAGAGAGAGTAGAGAGAGAGAGAGAGAGAGAGAGAGAGAGAGAGAGAGAGAGAGAGAGAGAGAGAGAGAAGAGAGAGAGAGAGAGAGAGAGAGAGAGAGAGAGAGAGAGAGAGAGAGAGAGAGAGAGAGAGAGAGAGAGAGAGAGAGAGAGAGAGAGAGAGAGAGAGAGAGAGAGAGAGAGAGAGAGAGAGAGAGAGAGAGAGAGAAGAGAAGTGCATATTTGTGTTCGACTTCTTATGTCTAGTTTTTTTCTATATTGTCATTATT
>JACEEZ010005392.1:30452-35452 GCA_016584305.1 Chionoecetes opilio | reverse complement strand
GGTCCAAGGGTTTAGTGCAGAGCTGGGAGGGCGTGTGTGTGTGTGTGTGTGTGTGTGTGTGTGTGTGTGTGTGTGTGTGTGTGTGTTGGGTCCGGTGCTGCAAGAAAAGAGAGAGAGAGAGAGAGAGAGAGAGAGAGAGAGAGAGAGAGAGAGAGAGAGAGAGAGAGAGAGAGAGAGAGAGAGAGAGAGAGAGAGAGAGAGAGAGTACACACAAACAAACAAAAAAGACTCACAAGCACACATAAAGACAGGTAAACCTGCAAATACACGAACAGGCTGACAAAAGAAAACAGAGATATAATTGAATCTGTCTAATCTCATACTTCCAATTCCAATTAATGATCAGGTATTAATGGCATCCCTTTAAGCCTGCCAATAAAGGAGAATATCGAAACAGCAGGAGACTCGTTCTTCAAAAAATTACGAGCCACTGAAGAAAAAAGAAACATTTACAGAGGCTTCCGTTAAAGTAAGGAATATATTTTTTTACGGGAGAAAAAAACACTTTAAAGGGGATCACAAGATGCAGAGAGAGAACACTCGATGAAAGCAAGGATAGAAACACAAAAAATGGCGACGTTAATATGGTGACAGATAAAAAAAACCATAAATGGTGCAAACATACATAGATCCTTTTCATGTACTTTTTGTATGAAACGACGATTAATACTGAAGGCAGACAGACAGACAGACAAGACAGACAAAGATGGTGGACAAAAAATAGTCTTTACACGAAATACAATCAAGTTACTTTAAGAAGACACAGACCCCCGCTGTCTGGCTCTGATACATATGAAAAGAAAAAAAACTTATTCTAATAACTTTTAATGCAGAAAGTTTTGATATATAACCATTTTTGTTCCTTACGTACATACATACACCAACACCAACAAAGCTTGACGGATACGAAATGGTATCTCCGAGTTGGAAATTGTGTGTTGGAAAATGATAAATGTTATTCATCAACCAACTCTTTTTGATTCACTTCTTTGCTGTTGGTGTCATGTTAGGAGCAGCATTTTCATCCACACAATCATGTACTTCATGTTGACTTCTGTACTATCTTCCTGCTCTCTCTCTCTCTCTCTCTTCTCTCTCTCTCTCTCTCTCTCTCTCTCTGCTCTCTTATCTCTCTCTCTCTCTCTCTCTCTCTCTCTCTCTCTCTCTCTCTCTCTCTCTCTCTCATTCCCTCGCACGCGTAATGAACACCGTCAGACCTTCAGCTAATGAACGCGGCCTAACACCTGATCACTTCCTTAATTAATTAACAAAACATCAACGCAACTTTTACAGCAAGATGCCTAAAATCAACCTAGCGCCTCTCTCTCTCTCTCTCTCTCTCTCTCTCTCTCTCTCTCTCTCTCATCTCTCTCTCTCTCTCTCTCTCTCTCTCTCTCTCTCTCTCCCCTCTCCTCTCTATCTCTCTCTCTCTCTCTCTTTCTCTAAAAAAAAAAAACTCATTTACCTGCCTCACCTGACTTCTCTGAGATGACGTGATGAGGCCACATCCCGAACACCTATGATTATACCTAATTAACCTAACCTTACCTGACCGCCTGATAAATCTCACCTGGGGGACTTGACCTCGTGTGTTCCCTTCCAAATGACCTAACCTGAATCACGCAGCCTGTCGCAGAGGTCACGGGTCATTATAGGAGGCCGAGACGGGGGGTGGTGGTTAGGGGGGGTATGTGTAAGAGGCCGAAGGGGAGGTTAGGGGATAGGAGAAGAGGCCGAGGAGGGTTGGAGGGGGGGTATAAGAGGAGAGAGAAGGGTTAGGGAGGGGTGGGGGTGGGTTAGGGAGGGTTGGAGGGGGAGGTATTTGGAGGGGGTGGGGTTGGAGGTGTTTGCATGTCTGATCAGTGTTAAGGTCTGGCTGGCTCGCTCGCTTCATTGAATCAGCGGAGGTCGTTAAGCTGACGTAACTGCGAACAGGAGCTTCATTTGAATTTGGAAGGAAGAAAAATGACTTCGGGAAATGTGATGTCTTGTTGGGAGTGAAGCTAGAGCCTTGTTTAATGAGAAGAAAAATGACATGATTGTGTTTGATACGTTGATGGAGGATTTAAAATAGCAACACCACGGCTCAAAAGAAAATAATTCCGAGAGAAATTATTTGAGAGGTAAAGAGAAAAATAATCACGTTTTGGAAAATGAATTACGGTTGGGAGACAGTTTTTTGGTGATCAAATTAGTGTATCATTAACGTATATTTCTATAAATGCCTTCGGTTTGGATTTAACGCTGTATAGTGCAGACGGTTTTACGTTATAATTATTTAACTGTATCTGTATTTTCTTGCTGGTATATCTACAAGAGTAATTAAATTGTGATGTTATTTCTTGCCTTGTTTGACTTATTGATCATTATGTCTGTTATTGCGTCCTTTTTACGTTCTACACTTTGCTCTTCATCCCTTTCGTTTCTTCAGCTTTACTCGCCTTTATTTACCTCATTCTCTTTAAACACTATGTTGTCCAAGAAATTAGATTTTTGTGTTCCTTATCTCAGTTTCGAGTTTTCTTTACATATTTCATTATTATCTTCATTCTCATCAATACATAACCGTTAAACTTCGTCCTCATCCTCATCGTCCTCTTCCTCTTCCTCCTTTTCCACTACCTCTTCCTCTTCGCGAGAGAGAGAGAGAGAGAGAGAGAGAGAGAGAGAGAGAGAGAGAGAGAGAGAGAGAGAGAGAGAGAGAGAGAGAGAGAGAGAGAGAGAGAGAGAGAGAGAGAGAGAGAGAGAGAGAGAGAGAGAGAGAGAGAGAGAGAGAGAGAGAAAAAAAAAAAACAAGAAAAAAAAACTGATTGATTGACTACCACTCCCTTTAATATTTCTTGTAATATGACTATTGCTACTATTATATCCCTATTCTACTCTACTATCATATCACTATTGTCAGCACTAGTAACAAGAACAATATCAACAAATCCCCCAAAAATTGTAATGATAGTAAAAACAATAATGATAATAATGAGTTTTATAAATGTGATAATAATAGTACTCGAAATAATAATGATAACAATTATGATAATGATGACGCAGCTGGAACGAAGGAATGGAGGGAGGGATGGAGAGAAGGAGGGAAGGAGGGAAGAAGGGAAGGAACGGAGGGAGGAAAGGAGAGAAGGAGGGAGGTATGTACAAATGTAATAGATGTAAATAAAGCTAAAAAAAAAAAATGCGAATGATTTGACATCATGTGAGTTTAGTTGATTTAGGGAGAGCGAAGTACGGTAACTTCATTTGTAATATTCGTCCCAAAAAAAAATTTCAGATTAATTAGCGAACACTGAAAATTCTGCCGCTGTTGGAAATACAAAAATAGAGAGAATAAATAAACTGGTAGCTACTGTAAACACCGGCCAATCAGAGGCTTTCGAAACTCTACACTGCAAACATACACTCCCACAAATTCACCTTCACTCATTTTCATCCATATACTTTTACCCACTCACTCGCATTCACTAACTCATTCAATAATGTTTACTATTCATTTTCACCACTCACATTACATTTTTCCCCTTTCATTCTCCTATTTTCACTCAATATTTTGCCTTATTACTTTCACTCATTCGCTTACAAATTTTAAACCTCTATCTTTGCTACTCATTTTCACTATCTTTCATTCACTCTTATTCACTCAATTTGACTCATTTTCTTACCCTCATTTTCACCCCTTCTCATTTTCACTCACTCGTTCACCTTCACTCATTAAATTCCTACTCTCACAGCCACTTTCAGTTATATGCCCAGCCCTTCATTTTTATAATTTGCACTCACACACTCGTTCACACACACACAACACGCACAACCCCACACACACACACACCACACACACCCCAAAAACACCACACAAACACACACACACACACAACCAAACCCACACCCACACACACACACACACACACACACACACAGAGAGGAGAGATAGAGATAGGGGAGAGAGAGAGAAAAAGAGAGGAGAGGAGAGAGAGGGGAGAGAGGAGAGAGAGAGAGAGAGAGAGAGAGAGAGAGAGAGAGAGAGAGAGAGAGTGTGTGACAGGTGATATCCCTCTCAAGGATCTACCGTGATACAGGTGAACAGCCGTGAACCAAAAGCACCATTACATTACCATCTAATCTGCATGCTGGGGCACGCGTACACCTGGGCCCTAGGAGGAGGAGGAGGAGGAGGAGGAGGAGGAGGAGGAGGAGGAGGAGGAGGAGGAGGAGGGGAGGAGGAGGAGGGGGAAAGGAGGGGGGGACAGCCACGTGTGTTGGGTTAGCGATAAGGGGAAAAACCGATGCAGATGTGGAGGGAATAGAAAATCAATCTCGGTTAGTCGTCCCTCGCAAGGCACATCTTCGGCTGCTCGTCCTTGTTCTTGTCTTGATCTTCGTCGTCGTCGTCGGCGTCGTCGTCGTCGTCGTCTCCTCCTTCGGTTCGTCTCAATTTGTTTTCCTGGAGTCTGTTTTTATCTCTTTAATTTTTTCTTTGTGTGCGATTTAGTGACTTCTCCCATTGTTCTAAGTGCCTTTTATTCTCTTTTTTACTTTCTCTTTCTTACTTTCTTTTTTCTTCTATTCCTCTCTCTCTCTACTCTCTGCCTCTCTCTCTCTCTCTCTCCTTCTCTCTCTCTCTCTCTCTCTCTCTCTCTCTCTCTCTCTCTCTCTCTCCTCTCTCTCTCCTCTCTCCCCTCTCTCTCTCTCTCTCTCTCTCTCTCTGTTTTCAGGTATTCCACAAAGCTTATCTAGGGCATAGCTAAGTTGCCTTGCTCTTTTCTTACCTTTCTCCAGCTTAACGTTTACAGAACAAGTGCATATAATACTTTTCACTTGAATGCTGTGTCAGATCTTTCATTATATTTCTTTATTCTGTATTGCTTATTTTCATTACCTATTTTTCTAGCTTTATGCAAGAAACGACGCCCTTTGACGGGAACGTGGAGTTGATGTGACGCCAGGGAGCAAAGCAATCAATGGGTCAGTTAGTGCATCAATTCACATGGACACAT
>JACEEZ010005392.1:5000-10427 GCA_016584305.1 Chionoecetes opilio | reverse complement strand
CTGGCCCCGCGTCAAGTTCTGTTTTTGAAATGTAGTTATTGGTGTTGGCTCCGGCAACATTTTGCTGGTACACTTGTTCCATCCGATCAACGGACTCTAACATTGAAATAAATTTTTACGGAGATCCGGTTATGCAACTTGACCGTTTCGTTTTAAATAAACCATTATTTCTTGTTGTCACTTGAGTTGAAAGCTCGAATAGGTTCTCCTTGATTAATGACATCAAAACCTTTGATGATCTTAAAGGCTTCTAATCAAGTCCCCACGGTTCTAACGATCCTTTAAGGAAAGACATATTAAGTTTCCGCAGTCTTCTCTTCATAAGAGGAATTTTCGGCAGAGATTGGAATTTGTTTTGGTTGCTCTTCTTTTGCACTGATGTCCATTTTGGCTTGATCTTTTACGAAACAGGGCGACCATAATTGAACGGCATCTTCCAACTGCGGCCTAACCAGAGGACGTGTATAATTGTGTCCTTAAACTTTCGGAGTTTATGTTCAAAGTTACGTTTTAATAAAAGCCCAACATCATATTTGCCTTTTTACTGGCCAGCTAGGCAATGCGAACTGGTTTTCAGATCATTAACTGATATGACACAAAACCTAGTCCTTTTCCTGCTGTACTTCAGTTACGATTTATTTTTGCCTTTGATTAGTTATTTTGAGGTTATCGTTTTCCTATATGCATTCCTTTACATTTATCGAATTGAATTTTAATATCCATTTATCACCTCAAAAAAAAACAATCTGATAGTTTTGTCGAGATCAATTTGTATGAGTTCGCGCAAGTTTTTTCTCTCTAGTATATAAATATTGAATGCTTTATAAAAACCCTACCAGGGCCTAATTTGGTGTCATCTGCAAATTTTTAATTTGATATTTTAGATACAATTCCGCGTCCAGATCGTTGATATATCATCATAAAAAGAGTATGGACCAAGACCGAGGCACTGAGGCACTCCACTAGTGACATCCTAACCAATCAGATGCCTCATCACCATTTATTACTGAACCCGGTTTGTTTACGATTTGAAGCCAATCGCCAATCCTGACATAATTGCTCCCTCGCTATGCCATTTGCCCCTTAGCTTGGTCAACAGTCGCTTAATGTGGAACTGACTGTAAATCGAAGGCTTTTTTTCTGAAATCAAGGATATTACACCATCCAAGGGGATTTTTAAGCGTCCCAGTTTTGAATAAAGAACATTAAAAAAACGAGTAGGTTGTTAAGGCATGATCTCTTATTTTTCGAAAAAATCCATGCTGGGATTTTTTAGTAATAGAGTTTATTTTTCCTCGATAAAAGACACTATTTTAATCCCGCACTATTTTCTCAAAATAGTTTACAATTCACGGGACGTTAACTAATTTGGGCGATAATTACTTGCGAGGCTCTTACTCTCCCTTTCTTTGAATATCGGTGGAACATTTGCTAATTTCCAACATACTAGGAAGAACATTTTTTTTTTTTTTTTCTTCACTTAGAGCGATTTATTGAAAATAATTTTAAATGGGAGCGAAATGTTACTGTGACATTCGCGAATTAAATCGCGGCGAGATTTCGTCCACCACGACCCCACGGATTTTGCTGGTCAAGTTTCAGAGCAAATACTTTGTAGTTTCGTCTACTGTTTATCTCTCCTATTAGATTACCCAGTCTAATAATTCCCTTTCGAGTCCTGCATACATGTTTTACTTACATGTTTACTGGTTTCTGGTAATGGAGTTGTTCGTCTTCTTTAATAATACCGCATTAAAGTATTCATTGAGGTACGAACGCCAATACGCTTCTTAATCCCTTTTTCCAAGATATTATTAATTACTTTCAGTGGTCCATACTTGTTTTTGAATGGTTGACTTTTTTTTCTTACTACTTATTCGAACGTATGACAGAACCTTTTCGGGTATTGAAATTTGGATTTCTTTGCAATTTTTTCTTTCTTCATACTCGCGCAATTTTTTCAGGACTTAATTAGTCCTTTGCAGCGACGTTTGACTTCAATTTGTTAATTCTCTAGAATCGCAGTCTGCATTTGATCGTTTGTAAAGCTTTAAATAACGGCTCGGCCGCTTTCTGCCAATATTTTTGTTGGATCTCAATTTATTCATCCACTGGGTCTGTTTATGTTATTCAAACGTTTTCTTTACCATGGGAACATGTTTTTTCCACCAAACGATTGCAGTTTTATTAGTGGAATAACATTAAACAATGTTTTCGGGCGTTATTATTACCATTTAGTAGGTCATCCATTCAACTTCGCTTTTAGTACCTGTCCCTGCTGATCATTCTTTCGTGAAATCTGCGTTATTTTATAATTTGGGACTAATTACGACCGCTTTTCTGTGATGTCTACATTGCAATTTATGCCCGCATCTGATTTAGCCTGTGATCACCTGGTTTCCAAATTTTCAGCACTATATCGCAGTAAATCAATCAGAAATCACATGTCGGTATGAAAACTAAATCTAGGCTACCTATTATTTCCTTGTAGCTCACCGGACCACCTGAATTTAAATATACTTTTTACGTTCACCATATAATCAGTCAATCGCATACCTCTCTCTATCGCAGAATTATATTCCCAGTTTATATGATGTAGGTTAAAAAAAATCGTCCCATCCACAAATAATTGCGTATCGTTATTATTTTTCACAAATGACTTTATCTCGTCATATACAGTAGTGAATTCTACTCCGCATTAGATTTGGGAGGACGATATCATATTGTGATCCCAAGAAGTTTAGCAATTTACCGTTTAGATCTTAATCTTTGCGGTAGACTGAGTCATAAATGATCTTGTTTCTTTATCGATTTCGATTGCTTGCAAATTTTTCTCTTAATGTAAAGAATGCCACCGGAATCCACCTGCTTTTATGCTTACGACAATTTAGGAATTCTTATAGCCTGGAATTGGCTATTTCAGCTATAAATGTTTATCCTTTTTGTGTTGACCCAACTCTCAGTGAATACTGTGACGATATCTGGGCGTTTCGGCAACAACCGTATGCTAATAATGTCGTTAACTACCGCTTTAAAAAAAATAATGCTTCTTTCTTCTTCTGGCATTTGTGTAGAGTAATTTAAGTTCCTTGATAGTTTTTGGTAACCTTGTGCGTGTAGGGTTTACTTACCTGCAGGGCGTCTAACGGTCCAATGTTTTCAGGGCGCATTTGATAAGTTACTTACTTTGATTAGTATTTGCGGAAACGGGAACGTGACCGGCAGCGGTTTGCTGTGGGGGGTCGAAGAGGGGTTAAGGTGATGCTGCTCCGCCGGTCCGCTCGTCGTTTTTTTTGATCTGTCAGAAGCAACTTTATCATTTAGCCGACGTCCTAATCGTGCATGGCCGACGGGGCTGAGTGGAGTCCCGTCATCTCCCCCCAAATAAGAGGAATCCTCACCAGGGATGGGATCCCTCGTAAGAAATTATCCCAGAACGTTTTGGCGAAGGATTCTACATTCTCTTCCTGTGCACAAGATACCTCAGTCCGGTTTTTGCGCTTGAACGCCTTATCGTAAAAACGTCGGCTACTCCTAGAGTTCCTGGGGATGGTTCCTGAAAATAATGATCATAGATTTTTTAGTTTTAGTCTTGAATTTGCCGATCCAACTATCCTGTACTGTCTAGAATTTTCTAATTTCTTCAGATCCGCTACTGTAACAACGTCGTTGTTCCCTGCATGGATGACAAGAGAGTGTTGTTTTCGTTAGTGGTTCTTTGGACTCATCGCACAGGCTGCGTTATGTCGTCGAGTCTTGCTCCTGGAAACAGAAGCGCTTCTTTCCGTTTGTCCACTCGTGACCCTACCACAAAACTCCACCATTTGGGTCCTCGGAGAATTGAGTCCCCGGATCTCAATCTTGTCTCGTGTACGTTCTTCCTTCATATTCGCCAAGAACCCTGAAATTTGTTGTAAGTTTTGATCGTAGGGGCGCCTTGACTTCTGTTGTTCGTCGTTGCTCCTTCTGCCTTACGGGAGCAAAGGAGCAGGGGAAGGTAGAGACGAGGGGAGCGGGGAGGAGGAGGAGGCTAGCGTAAGTAAGTGAGAAGGGGGAGGAGGAGGTGGGGGTGGAGGAAGGAGGAGGAGGAGGAGGAGGATGGAGGAGGAGGAGGAGAACGGGGACGAAAAAGACAACGAAGAGGGAAAAAAGAGAGGGAAGGATGCGGGGAAGAAAAAGAGAAAAAAAAAAAAAAGAAGGGGGGGGAGAGGGAGAGAAAAGGGGGGGGGGAAGGGGGGGGAAAAAAAAAAAGGAGGAGGGGGAAAGGGAGGAGGACGGAGGAGAGGAGAGAGGGAGAGGGGGAGGGGGGGGGGGAGGGGGGGAGGGGAAGAGGAAGAGGAGAGGAGGAAGGAGAGGGGGGAGAGGGAAGATAGGGAAGGGGGAGGAGGAGAGGGGTGAGAGGAGAAAAGAGGGGGTTTTTATTCAAAAATTACAGGGAAGCAATGGAAAGGAAGAGAGTTCCAGAATTACAATGAAAGGATGAAAGAGTAAGATACTGATTAACTCTTGCATTAGGAAGATGGACAGAATAGGGATGAGAATGATAGAAAGTCTTGAGCAGCGAGGCTGCGGGAGGGGGAGGCATGCAGTTAGCAATTTCAGAAGAGCAGTGAGCATGAAAATAACGGTGAAGAAGCAAGAGAAGCAACTTTTGTGGCAGTGATTTAAAGATTGAAGACAGTCAGTCAGGGCGAGGATTTGATTGAGACGAAAAGTTTTTTGACTCAACCCTGTTTTAGGAGAGCTGTATGAGTGGATCCTCCCCAAAAATGTGAGATATACTCCATACAGGGGCGGATAAGGCCCTGTAGAGAGCAAGTAATTGGGAGGAGAAAAAAAAAAGGGGACGCAGACGCCACAGGACACCTACTTCTTAGAAGTGTTTTTAGCAAGAGAAGAGATGTGAGATTTCCAGTTCAGATTTTAGTAAGGATAGTCCTAGAATGTTCAATGTAGAAGAAGGAGCCCGTTGAGTGTCATTGAAGAAGAGGGGATAGTTATCTGGTAGGTTTTGTCGAGTAGATAGGTGAAAAATTGGGTTTTTGAGGCATTGAAACAAACAAGGTTTGCTTTGCCCCAATCAGAAATTATAGAAAGATCAGAAGTTAGGCGCTCGGTAGCATCTCTCCGTGTATCACTTAGTTCCTGTTGAGTTGGACGTCTAATAAACGACGTTGAAAATGCAGGGTAGTAATAATCATCAGGGTAGGAGTGGATAGGGCTTTGAGTTAGACTTAAAAGATCATAATGAATAATAGAAAGAGCGTGGGTGATAGGACAGAACCCTGGGGAACAACCACTATTGATAGATTAAAGGGGAAGAACAATGTCCGTCTACTGTAGCTGCAATAGAAAAGGTTTTGAAAGGAAACTTAAGATGAAGGTACAGAGAGGAGATGATGAAACCGAATGAGGGTAGTTTGGAAA
>JACEEZ010005391.1:7500-24231 GCA_016584305.1 Chionoecetes opilio | reverse complement strand
CCCTCCCCTTTTGGTTTTTTTTTTTTTTTTTTTTTAAAAAAAAAAAATTTTTTTTTTTTTTTTTTTTTTTTTTTTTCCCCATTTTCCCCCCCCCCCCCCCCGGGAGGGGGGGGACCCCCAAAAAAAAACGGAGTTCTCCCATAAAATTGTATTCAGATATTTTTTACAGTTTACACTTTTACCCCCTTAAAAGTATTCTCCAGGGAAAGCATGCACCGGTCCGACTTTTTTTCCCACTGTACAAAACATACTGGAACTTAAAGATAGGCCTTTTAACGACTCCGTCGTTTCTTTTAACCTCTTCCACGTCTGCAAAACGTTTTCCTTTGAGGATTTTCTTCATTGGGGGGAAAAAAAAAAAATCGCGGGGAGCAAGATCGGGTGAATAGGGGGGTGGGTAGTGGGGTCATGCCTTTTTTTGGTGAAAAAACTGTCTCACACTGAAGCAGTGTGCGCTGGCGCTTGTCGTGATAAAAACCACCCCTCCCCCTTTCCCACAGGTCGGGGCTTTTTTCGTCTCACTGCGTCTCCAAAAACGCTTCAGAACCCCAAAGAAAAAAGTCGGTTAAAGTTTGACCAGGAGGAACAAATTTTTTGTGGACAATTCCCTCTGCATCGAAGAAAAAAACAACATCGTCTTGACTTTGGGACTTCACTTGACGCGCTT
This sequence comes from Chionoecetes opilio, assembly GCA_016584305.1. Classification (NCBI taxonomy): domain Eukaryota; kingdom Metazoa; phylum Arthropoda; class Malacostraca; order Decapoda; family Majidae; genus Chionoecetes; species Chionoecetes opilio. Next base: position 23,564 of record JACEEZ010005391.1, on the reverse strand, counting down.
TTTTGGTTCGGGTGACGTTGGATGCTTCCTTTTGACTTGATGCTGTTTCTTTCCCGGGGTCGTAGCCGTAGCAAAATTTCGTCCCATGATGCCCTTTCGAAAAAAGGTATGGAAAACTTCCAACTGTTCTTTCAGTTCAGGGCACGCATTCTTTCGTACTGCTTTTGATCGTCCGGAGAAAGCGAGGCACCAATTTTGCTGCAACCTTTTTTATCCCCAATTTTTTTTCATTAAAATTCGTTGGGAGGAGCTCCAGGACACACCCCAAATTTAAAAGTTTGTCAATTGATCGCGACGATCCTCCCAAAATCAGTTCATGATTTTAGTGATGTTTCATCCGTTGGGGGGTTGAGGGCGCCCTGAACGAGGTTGGTCTTCCAGCGACAATTTCCATTCCTAAAGCGTGCAAAAACCCCTCGTAAAATTGTGTTTTTTTCTCATGGGAGCATCCTTGTAAGCTGTTGAAACATGATCTGTTTTTGGCTGCCCTTTTCCCCAGCAAAAAAAAAGAATTTCACGGCAGCACGCTGCCCCTTTCCTTCATCCATTGTAAAAATAGACGAAAGGCGCGAACATTTCAAAAAAAAAGCGAACCACGGGCTGAAAAATTTTCCCGCGACGACGCCGTTAGCAGTGATGCCTGGGGGTTGCCTCACGTGGCATCTAGCGGGGGAAAACCGGGAAACCTAGGGGTTTGCCCCACAGAAAACTTTCCGGTTATTTTTTGGGGTTCGCTCCGTTGCTTGGGACCGAAATGTCTTGGGGATCTTTTGCTTAATTTCCAATCGCTTCAGAAACAATATACTTTAACCTCAAACACCAAATTTTATTCACCTCTCTCTTGAATTAACTTTCCAAAAACATCTTTTTTTCTTCAACGACCTCAGCTTTTCCCCTCCTCTAAAATGAACATTGTAACTATCTTAAAACTAGAAATCTGAACTGGAAATTTCACTTTAAACTTTTGCTAAAAAGTTTCTATGAATTAGGTGTACTGTGGGTCTGCGTTTTTAAATTTTCCTTTTTTGTTCTGTACTGGGCCTTATACGCCTGGTAGGGGAAATGCCCTCATGTTTTGAAGGGAGTCACTCTACAGCTCTTTTAAAGGGGGTTTAAAGTAAAAGATTTTCGCCCATCAGGTATCCCTTCTGATTGACTGTCTTCCTCTATAAATCACCGCTGAAATATTCTTCTTTGCTAACTTCTCCGCTTCTATGATATTGACTTCCACTGCGTTTTCCCTTGTCTAAATCCCTTGAAAGGGAGGTAAGGCACTCGGGTTTTTTTTTAAAGAAAAACCCGGGGTTTAGACACTGGGGTCGGGAAAAAGGAAAATTGCACACTAGGAGGGTTTCAAAGGAAAGGAACTAAAGTATCGTAAAAAAGAGGGAGGGGGGTTTTTAGATAAGGGGAAAATGGAAAAAAGGAAAAGTTGCTTCAAGATTTACTGTAAAACTGTAGGAGTATTTTAAAAAAAGTTTCCCGAGAGGAATAAATAGTGAAAGAGGTTTTTTGATATAATAGCTTAAACAGAAACATGGTTGGATATGTCAGGAAAGGTATTTGATCCGGAGGTTGGGATAGCTGGGTATAGTTATTCAAAAGGACAGGTAGATAGGCAGTGGTGAGTTGCGCTTTATGAAGAGATACATTGCATGTTGTGTTAATAATGTTATAAAAACAGAGGACAGCATAGAGTCTATATTGTTAGAGGTTACGGGGGGAAACGGGGAAAAAAGGGTTTGGGTGTGTGTATACGATGGCCTCCAAATTTAAATGCAAGGAGGATTCAGCTCTTATAGGCAAGAAATAAAAAGGCTTGCAGATACAATCGATTATGCGTGATAGGAGATTTTATTCTTATGATAGACGGGATTTAATTATAGGAGACAATGATACAGAGGAATTGTTAAATATAATTCAGGATAACTTCCATAAGCCAAGCAATCAGGAGCCTACTAAAAGGAGATAATATTCTAGATTTATTACTGACAAAAGGAGGATTTAGTTACAGATGTGGAGGTTGGAGGACCTTTGGGAACAACGATCATTATGAAATCAGGTTTTGCTCAAAATGGGAAGTAGGAAATATAAGTGTTAATAAGAAAAGTGTACCTGACTTCTGAAAGGTCAATTTTGCAGGATTAAGAAGAAACCTGGAGGGGATTACTCGGGGTATGGATGGAGTGGGGAAAGGGGTGGTCAAGTGACAGCGCGGTAACAGCTGGTAGTTGGGTCGGAGCGGATGAGGATTCATTTTTCGTAAGGAATTTAATTGCAGGACAGAATACGGATATTCCTTATAGACGATATAATCAAGGAGAAATGACCCGAAATGGATGACCACGAGTTTATAACAACATTGGAGTAAAAGAAACATTAAATTTAAAGGGTTTAAGGCTGGCGGTGGGGCAAAGAAAAGTATAACATGATGGCGAAGACAGTGCAGAGATTAACAAGAGTAGCTAAGAACAATTATTTAGATTAAGATCGCTGGGACAGGCAAAGAACAACTAAGCCGGTTAAGTGCCGGTACTTGTGCCGGTTAAAATTAGAGCAGGTGAGGGCGTAATATGGATGAGGATATGTGTTAAAATTTAAAATTATTATTTATTAAGTGTTTTACTCATAGGATACACAGACGATACCTATAGTAACAATGTTTAAAGGAAACGATAGAGAACTAAAATATTGTGATAAAAGGAATGTGAAAGTTTAGATAAAAAGAAGAATTTTAAGTCGCCAGGACCGATGAAGTTTCTCCCGAGTAATACAAATCAAGGGTTGTTATGAGTCGTTAGTGCACATTTTAGAAATCGGTTTATATAGCGAGTGTCTAAATTTTGAGGAAAGGAAATGTGTCCCATATTAAGAGGGAGACAGAAAAAGCAAATAAAGACCTTAGTCTAAAGGTGGTAGGGAATTATTGATTATTATTGCAAAACATAAAAACATTTAGAAAACAGGTTTGGAATGTCACAACATGGATCACCAAGGGTAGTAGTCTCACCAATTTTTGATTTTTATAGGAAAGTTATGGGCACAGATAATGATAAGGATTTTTATTTTTATAACCTTGACTTTATAAGGCTTCGACAAGGTACCACACGAGCGACTCTTGAAAAGGTTAAGGCTCATGGAATAGATAGGAAAGTTCTTTTGTTGGGTCAGCTTTGGGTAAGTATAGGCAAAAAAGGGTCACAATAAATGGTTCTAAGTCGAAGGGGGCAGATGACAAGTGGGTTACAAAGGTCTGTTTTGGGTCCATTTTCTTTTTTGATTTACATCAAAGACTTGGGTATGGGATTAGCGTGATATCAAAGTTTGCTGAGAACTAGGAGGTAGGGTTATTGGAACAATCCCGATGTAAAAATATTGAGGGAGCTTAGATAAACTTAATAGGAGCAGTCATGGCATATTATTTGATAGATAAGTGCAGCGTTTTAAATATCGTAGAAAAAACCCTGGAAATAGATACACCATACGCAATGTATCGCTAAAAAGAGCATAAGGTAGAAGAGTGGGAGATGGTGAGCTCAGACCTCCGTCTTAGGAACAATGTATTGAGGCTATAAATAAAGCTAATAGGGTGTTAGGATTCATTATCAAAAGTGTTAAAAGAAGAGTGCGGAGGTTATTATAAAGCTATATTTGGTTCTAGTCAGACCTCACCTAGACTATGGGGTTCAGTTTTTATCTCCATATTACAGGATGGATATAGCCTTGTTAGAATTAGTGCAAGAAGGATGACCAAAGTGATTCAAGGGAGCGTATCTATGCGTATTTAGTTATGAGAAAAGATTTGAAGCTATTTAAATCTACACTCACGTCGAGAGACCAGGAAAGGGGCGATCTGATAAAACATTTTAGTGGATAAAGGGATTCAATAAAGGAGAAGCAGAAAAGTTTTTACGGCTATTAACCAGGGTAGAACAAAAAGTAACGGATTCAAGCTGTTAAAGAGTAGCTTTAAAAAAAATGGGGAAAACACTGGTTCACAAATAGGGTGGTAAATGATTGGAATGGACTACAGTATATCTATATGCTATCTTTATATATATACTACTGTATGAGTATTTCACAAGATATATTCTGAGAGGAATATCTCGTGTAGAAATTTTGATGTAATAACATTACAGGAACATGAAAAGTTATATCAGGGATGGTATTTACTCCCGAAGTTGATATACAGGGATATAACCCATTCCACAAGGACATGCTTTGGGAGGACAGGGGGGGGAAATTGCACTTAATGTAAGAGATACAAGCAGTTTTGAGTTAACAATGTTATAAAAACAAATGATAGTATAGAACATATATGGGTGGAGGTTACGGAGGGAATTTTGATAATGGTTTGGGGTATAGTGTATAAACCTCCAAATTATGTAAAGAAGTTTAAGTTTCTATATGGCAGAAATAAGCAATGCTTGTAGATAGAATCGATTATGCGGGGGTAGGACTTAATTCTTTGGAACATACACTGGGATTTAACAGTAGGAGATAATGACGCAGGTGAATTATTGATAAAAATAGTTTAGTATAATTTTCTAAAGCAAGTAATCAAGGAACCTACCAGGGGAGACAATATTCTAGATTTATTACTTACAAAAAGGGAAGTTTTAATAACAGAGCTGGAAGTTGGAGGTCAGTTAGGTAATACCGATCATTGTGAAATTAGGCTTTACATAAAAAGGTAAGTAAGGATCTAGAAGTGTTATTTGCATTTTAAAACCCCGACTTCAGAAGATCTAATTATGTAGGAATAGGAAGACACCTGGAAGGGAATTTAACTGTGAATGTAGGATGGAGGGGAAGGTGAGATCTCGGTCGGGATGTAGAGGGGTGTCAGTGAGGTCAGTGTTTGAAGAGGATTATACATTCTATGTCAGCAATTTAATTGCAAGTCAGAAAAAATATTCCTTATATGACGATAATAAAAAAAAACGACCCCAAATGGATGACTGCGAGTTACAGCACAACATAGGACTAAAAAGGGACATGTATAATAAGGCTAAGGCAGGGAAGTGAGCAGGGGAACTTTATAATGTGATGGCTAGACAGCGAACAAGTTAACAGAACAGTTATGAGATTAATGTTGGTGGCCAGGCAAAGACCGACCATAAGGATTTTTTTTCGGGTCAATATGACAAAAAGGAGTGATTATGTGTGTCCATTAAAAATATATCAGGGGAAAAATTGTAACTTCTGATGAAGATATGTGTACAATTTTAAATTATTATTTCTTAACAGTTTTTAGGTCAGAGGGTATGCCAGATTACAGATGGTATCTGATAGTGAACAGATGTTTAGAGGAAAGTATAATGAGAAACTCGAAGGATATATATATAGGGTACGTAGAATAGGGTATAAAAAGAATGAAGCATTTTAAATCACAGGACTGATGAAGTTTATCCCAGGGGATTGAAATAATCAGAGGTTGTTAGTGAGTCTTTAGATCATGTCTCACCAATTAGTACAAATTTTTATAGGAAAGTTTTTTGAGAGAACGATAATACAGAGGATTATGATATAGTATACCTGGACTTTAGTAAGCATTCGACAAGGTACCTCATGATAGACTCCCCAAAATAAGGTTAAGGCACATGGAATAGATGCAAAGGTTCTTCGTTGGATCAGATTTTGGCTAAGTGATAGCAACAAAGCGTACATTAATTATTCTAAATTTTAAAGGGGGCAGATAACAAGGGGGGTTCCACAGGTTTGTTTTGGGATCATTACTATTTCTGATTGACATCAACGTTTTAGATAGTGCGATTTAGATTTCCAGTCATATCAGCAAGGTTGCGGATGATACTAAGGTAGGAAGGATTACTAGATCACCAGTCTGATGTAAACTATTGCATGGAGTTTTAGATACATTAATTGAGTGGGTAGATAGATGGGAGATGTAATTTGATATTGATAAGTGTAGCGTAATTAATGTTGGTAGAAAGAATCCTGGTAATATATACACTATAGGCACTATATCGGTAAAAAGATCAAAAGGTGAACAAAAATCTGGAGTGTAGGTAAACTCTGAAATCCTCCTAGAAAACAATGAACTGAGGCTAGAAATCGAGCTAATTGGGTAATAGTCTAGGTGAGGTTTATCTAGAGCCAAATAAAGCCTTAGAATACCTCACACTTCTACTTTACTCTACTACTCTACTACTCTACTTAAAACTCTTGGGAATGACCGTAATTTAACCCGAAGCTGGATTCAAATTTTGTCCAAGACGGGCAAACACAATGTATTTTTCTCGAACATTATTAACCATAGGTTAAGTTTATTGCACATGAAAAATTAGGACTATTGAACTCTCCAAATTTTAATGTTAGTACATAAAGTTGTCAAATAGGAGAGTGCAAAATATTTTTCACGATTAGATTCGTGGCAGATAGCGGTTGATTTGCTTCCATCTCCATAATAAAACCTTCAGATTGTCGGCAATAAGTATTTAACTCTGTTGCTGATCGAATAAATGTATTCTTCAACATGAACAGTAGTAATAAAAAATATACTCGCATACAATGCATTATCATCAAACACACACACAACCCCACACACACACACACACAACACCCCACACACACACCCCACACACACACACAAAACCCCACACACACACACACCCCACACCACACACACACACACACACACACACACACACACACACCATACATACACACACATACACAAATACTCACGTAATGCAACCAAAGGGGCAATATATCTTATTTGTTTATGGTGAAAGAGATGAAATATGCATGGTGATTGCGTAGCGAACACCCTGCAAGTCGCGCATGTATACGGTGGAAAGTGATTTCTGCGTCAATTCCAGATGTTACTCCCCTTGCAATCATTCCTACCCTATAAAGGACTTCCCGCCAGTGCCATTTTCAATGGTGAATCGGTCCCACATTCTAGCAGTTTTTTTTGCCTCGTTCTTCTGGTTTCTTCGAAGAAAAGGGTTTTTACAGCATATAACTGCACATTATTTAAAACATTCCTGATTAATTGATAAAAATTAACTAAAATTTTCGGGTTGTCAAAATTTTTACTATGTTTACACTGATATTAATTGCAGGGCGGAATGAAACATCTAGTTTTCATTCCACTCCTGCTGCACTCACTCAGCCACTTCAAGTGACGCTTAAACAACCAGGTATTACTGCGCTATATCAATTTTTTTGATACATATTTCCTTATTAAAAACGAAAAAAAATAGCATGAGCATCTAATTAAAAAACTAAAACTATATTGCATAGATAATCCCTTGTTACATGTTATCATGTTATTGGCAAAAAGGGAAATGTAAAAAATAATTAGTAAACTACGAAAAGAATGACATAAAAAGTGTGATAGGTTGCTTTTAGACGAAACATGAGGTTCACCTCCTCCATGATGTTCCCTTTTTAGTTTATCAGATATTTTGTATAATTTTAAAAAAAATAGGGGTTTTGAAAGATTCATCAAAGTTTTTTTTAAACACCTACCGCTGCCGGGGCAACATGATAATACTGCAAAACATATGGAAAGCCCAAAATTTTTATCGAGGAAATTTTTTAAGAAGCACAATATATCTATTTCTTTAAAATTTAAAATTTGGTTATATTTTCCCTCACTCCCCCCACTTAGTTAGTAAATATTTATACATCTTTGGGCCTGGGGCCCGTAGCCCGTGCTTTTAATGCTCGGATGGTGGTCTGGAAGGCGGGGGGTGGTAAATTATATATATATATATATATATATAATATTAATAATATATATATATATATATATTATATTATATATATATAATTTTATATATAAATAATTTATATATATATTTATATTTATATATATATTTTTTTTTAAATATATATATATTTTATATAATTATTATATATATATTTTTTTTTAAAATATATAAACCCCCCCAATTTTTTAGTTATTTTTTCCCCCCCCATTTTTTTTTAAATATTAAATATTTTTTTTTAAATATAAAATTATTTTTAATTATATTAAACAAATTTAATTAATAAATTTATTTTTAATATATTTAATAAATAAATAAATTTATAATCCCCCAAATTTAATACCCCCCCCATTAAATTAATATAATAATTTTTATTATAAATTTTTTTTTAATTAAATCCTAATATTAAAAAAAAAGAAAAAAAAATATATTATTTTTAAAATTCCCCCTTAATTAAAAATTAATATATTTTTAAATATAAAAAAAAAAAAAAAAAAAAAAATTTTATATTTAAAATTCCCCATAATATTAATAATAAAAAATAAATTCCCCCCCCTAAATTTATAATTATATAATATAATTTTAATTTAAATTTTTTTAAATTTTAATAGGTAAAAAAAAAAAAAAAGTATATAAAATTTATATTTATAATTTTTAAAAATTATTATTTTTAATATAAAAAAAAAAAAAAAAAAAAAAAAAATTTTATATTTTTATAAAAAAAATATATATAATATATATATTTATTATATTTATAATAATATATATATTTTATATATATTTAATTTTATATTTTAAATATATAAATATATATATTATTATTTATATATATATATATAAAAATATATAATATTTTATTATATATATATATATTAATATTATATATATATATATATATATTAAATATATATATATATATTTTCCCACCTCCGCCTTCCAGACCTCCATCCGAGCATTAAAAGCACGCTACGGGCCCCAGGGCCCAAAAGATTATAATATATATATCTAACTAAGGGGGCGGGTGATGGTAATATACCAATTTTTGTAATTTAATAATAGATATATTGTGCTTCTTCCAAAAATTTCCTCGTAAAAATTTGGCATTCCATGATTTTTGCAGTATATATCATGTTGACCAGAGCAGCGGTAGGTGTATATGAAACAAAACTTTGTTATGAATCTCCCCTAACCCCAAATTTTTTTTAAATTATACAAAATATCGCATAAACTGAAAAGGAACACTCATGGAGGCGGGTACCCTTTTCGTTTTTAAAAAGCAATTCCTATCACACATTTATGTCATTACGTTTCGTAGTTTCTAATTACTTTTATTTACATTTCCCTTTTGCAATAACAGATAACCATGATAACAATGGATTATCTATCATATATGTTTTTTTTTTTTAATTATGTGCATCATGCTATTTTTTTTTTCGTTCTTAAAAGGGAAATATGTAATAAATTGTATATAGCTGCATTGTAATACCTGGTTGTTCACGCGTCACTTGAAGTGGCTGAGTGATGTGCAGCAGGAGTGGAATGAATACTAGATGTTTCATTCCGGCCCTGCAATTAATATTCAGTCGTAATCATAGTAAAAATTATGACAAACTGAATTGTTAGTTAATTTATATCAATTAATCAGGAAATGTTTTAAATAATGTGCAGTTAATGCATGTAAAACCTTTGCTTCGAAGAATCCATGAAGAACGATGGCAAGAAAAACTTGCTAGAACTGTGGTATCCGATTCACCATTGAGAAATGGCACTGGCGAGAAGTCCTTTTATAGGATAGGAACTGATTGCAGGTAGTAAGCATCTGTGACTATTGACGCAGAAACTCACTTTCCACCGTATACATGCGCGACTTGCATGGTGTCGCTACGCAATCACCATGCATATTTCATCTCTTTCACCATAAACAAATAAGATATATTGCGCCTTTGGTTGCATATACGTGAGTATTTGTGTATTGTGTGATGTATGTGTGTGTGTGTGTGTGTGTGTGTGTGTGTGTGTGTGTGTGTGTGTGTGTGTGTGTGTGTGTGTGTGTGTGTGTGTGTGTGTGTGTGTGTGTGTGTGTGTGTGTGTGTGTGTGTGTGTGTGTGTGTGTGTGTGTGTTTGATGATAATGCATTGTATGCGAGTATATTTTTTATTACTACTGTTCATGTTGAAGAATAAATTTATTCGATCAGCAACAGAGTTAAATACTTATTGCCGACAATCTGAAGGATATTATTATGGAGATGGAAGCAAATCAACCGCTATCTGCCACGAATCATAATCGTGAAAAATATATTGCACTCTCCTATTTGACAACTTTATGTACTAACATTATAATTGGGGAGTTCAATAGCTCCTAATTTTTCATGTGCAATAAACTTAACCTATGGTTGAATAATGTCTCGAGAAAATACATTGTGTTTGCCCGTCTTGGACAAAACTTGAATCCAGCTTCGGGTTCAATTACGGTCATTACCAAGAGTGTTAAGTAGAGTAGTAGAGTAGTAGAGTAAGTAGAAGTGCTGAGGTTATTCTAAGGCTTTATTTGGCTCTAGATAAACCTCACCTAGACTATTACCCAATTAGCTCGATTTCTAGCCTCAGTTCATTGTTTTCTAGGATGGATTTCAGAGTTTACCTACACTCCCAGATTTTGTTCACCTTTTGATCTTTTCACCGATATAGTGCCTATAGTGTATATATTACCAGGATTCTTTCTACCAACATTAATTACGCTACACTTATCAATATCAAATTACATCTCCCATCTATCTACCCACTCAATTAATGTATCTAAATCTCCATGCAATATGTTTACATCAGACTGTGATCTAGTAATCCTTCCTACCTTAGTATCATCCGCAACCTTGCTGATATGACTGGTAATCTAAATCGCACTATCTAAAACGTTGATGTAAATCAGAAATAGTAATGATCCCAAAACAAACCCTTGTGGAACCCCCCTTGTTATCTGCCCCCTTTCAAATTTTGAATAATTAATTGTAACGCTTTGTTGCCTATCACTTAGCCAAAATCTGATCCAACGAAGAACCTTTGCATCTATTCCATGTGCCTTAACCTTATTTTAGAGTCTATCATGAGGTACCTTGTCGAATTGCTTACTAAAGTCCAGGTATACTATATCATAATCCTCTGTATTATCTGTTCTCTCATAAACTTTCCTATAAAAACTGTACTAATTGGTGAGACATGATCTAAAGACTCACTAACAACCTCTGACTTATTTCAATACCCTGGGATAAACTTCATCAGGTCCTGGTGATTTAAAATGCTTCATTATATTTATACCCTATTCTACCGTACCCTATATATCATAATATCTTCGAGTTTCTCATTATACTTTCCTCTAAACATCTGTTCACTATCAGATACCATACTGCATCTGCATATCCTCCTGACTAAAAACTGTTAAGAAATAATAATTTAAAATTGTACACATATCTTCATCAGAAGTTACAATCTTTCCCTGATATATTTTTAATGGACACACATAATCCTCCTTTTAGTCATATTGACCTGAAAAAAAATTCTTATGGTCGGTCTTTGCCTGGCCAGCAACATTAATCTCATAACTGTTCTTGTTAACTTGTTCGCTGTTCTAGCCATCACATTATAATGTTCACTGCTCACTTTCCCTGCCTTAGCCTTATTATACATGTCCCTTTTTAGTCCTATGTTGTGCTGTAAACTCGCAGTCATCCATTTGGGGTCGTTTTTTTATATTATCGTCATATAAGGAAGTTTCTTTTTCTGACTTGCAATTAAATTGCTGACATAGAATGTATAATCCTCTTCAGCACTGACCTCACTGACACCCCTCTACATCCCGACCTGAGATCTCACCTTCCCCTCCATCCTACATTCACAGTTAATCCCTTCCAGGTGTCTTCTAATCTACATAATTAGATCTTCTGAAGTCAGGTATTAAATGCATAATAACACTTCTAGATCCTACTTACCATTTTATGTAAAGCCTAATTTCACAATGATCGGTATTACCTAACTGACCTCCAACTTCCAGCTCTGTTATTAAAACTTCCCTGTTTGTAAGTAATAAATCTAGAATATTGTCTCCCCTGGTAGGTTCCTTGATTACTTGCTTTAGAAAATTATACTAAACTAGTTTTATCAATAAGTCACCTGCGTCATTATCTCCTACTGTTAAATCCCAGTGTATGTTCCAAAGAATTAAGTCCTACCACGCATAATCGATTCTATCTACAAGCATTGCTTATTTCTTGCCATATAGAAACTTAAACTTCTTTACATAATTTGGAGGTTTATACACTATACCCCAAACCATTATCTAATTTCCCTCCGTAACCTCCACCCATATATGATTCTATACTATCATTTGTTTTTATAACATTGTTAACTCAACACTGCATTGTATCTCTTACATTAAGTGCAACTTCCCCCCCTATCCTGCCAAGCATGTCCTTGTGGAATAGCTTATATCCCTGTATATCAACTTCGGGAGTAAATACCATGCCTGATATAACTTTTCATGTTCCTGTAATGTTATTACATCAAAATGTTCTACACGAGATATTCCTCTCAGTAAATATATCTTGTGAACTACTCATACAGTAGTATATATATAAAGATAGCATATAGATATACTGTAGTCCATTCCAATCATTTACCACCCTATTTGTGAACCAGTGTTTCCCTATTTTTTTTAAAGCTACTCTTTAACAGCTTGAATCCGTTACTTCTTGTTCTACCCTGGTTAATAGCCGTAAACACTTTTCCTGCTTCTCCTTTATTGAATCCCTTTATCCACTAAAATGTTTTATCAGATCGCCCCTTTCTCTGTGTCTCTCGAGTGAGTGTAGATTTATAATAGCTTCAATCTTTTCTCATAACTAAAGATACGCATCCCTTGAATCACGTTGGTCATCCTTCTCTGCACTAATTCTAACAAGGCTATATCCATCCTGTAATATGGAGATAAAAACTGAACCGCATAGTCTAGGTGAGGTCTGACTAGAACCAAATATAGCTTTATAATAACCTCCGCACTTCTACTTTTAACACTTTTGATAATGAATCCTAACACCCTATTAGCTTTATTTATAGCCTCAATACATTGTTTCCTAAGACGGAGGTCTGAGCTCACCCTCACTCCCAGCTCTTTCTCACCTTATGCTCTTTTCAGCGATACATTGCGTATGGTGTATCTATTACCAGGGTTTTTTCTACCGATATTTATAACGCTGCACTTATCCATATCAAATTACATATGCCATCTGACTGCTCACTCATTAAGTTTATCTAAGTCTCCCTGCAATATGTTTACATCAGACTGTGTTCCAATAATCCTACCTACCTTAGTATCATCAGCAAACTTGCTGATATCACTGCTAATCCCACTATCCAAGTCGTTGATGTAAATCAAAAATAGTAATGGACCCAAAACAGACCCTTGTGTAACTCCACTTGTCATCTGCCCCCATTCAGACTTAGAACCATTTATTGTGACCCTTTGTTGCCTATCACTTAGCCAAGCTCTGATCCAACGAAGAACTTTACTATCTATTCCATGAGCCTTAACCTTATCTAAGAGTCGCTCGTGTGGTATCTTGTCGAATGCCTTATTAAAGTCAAGGTATATAAAATAAAAATCCTTATCATTATCTGCTGCCTCATAAACTTTCCTATAAAAACTCAATACATTGGTGAGACATAACCTACCCTTGGTGATTCCATGTTGTGAATCATTGACCAAACCTTGGTTTTCTAAATGGTCTCTTATGTTGTTTGCAATTATAGATTGCAATAATTTACCTACCACAGACGTTAGACTAACGGGTCGATTATTTGACTTTATTCCTCTGTCTCCCTTCTTAGATATGGTGACTACATTTCCTTTCCTCCACAATTATGACACATCGCCTATATTAACCGATTTTTTAAAATGTGCACTAACGACTCACTAACAACCCCTTTGCATTTTTGTATTACTCTGGGAGAAACTTCATCTGGTCCTGGCGACTTAAAATTCTTCATTTTATCTAAACCTTTTCTACCATTTCCCTAGTTATCACACTCTCTTTGAGTTTCTCCTCATCGCTTCCTTTAAACATATGTCAACTATCAGGTATCGTGTGTGTATCCTAATGAGTAAAAACACTTAATAAATAATAATTTAAATTTTAACACATATCCTCATCCATATTTACGACCTCACCTTGTTCTAATCTTAACCGGCACAAGTACCGGCACTTAACCGGTTTAGTTGTTCTTTGCCTGTCCAGCGATCTTAATCTCATAATTGTTCTTAGCTACTCTTGTTAATCTCTGCACTGTCTTCGCCATCATGTTATACTGTTCTTTGCTCACCTGGCCAGCCTTGAACCTTAATTACATGTTTCTTTGTACTCCAATGTTGTTATAAACTCGTGGTCATCCATTTCGGGTCATTCTCCTTGATTATATCGTCTATAAGGAATTTCCGTATTCTGTCCTGCAATTAAATTCCTTACGAATAATGAATCCTCATCCGCTCCGACCTCACTACCAGCTGTTACCGCGCTGTCACTTGACCACTCCTTCCACTCCATCCTATACCCCGAGCTAATCCCCTCCAGGTTTCTTCTTAATCCTGCAAAATTGACCTTTCAGAAGTCAGGTACACTTTTCTTATTAACACTTATATTTCCTACTTCCCATTTTGAGCAAAACCTGATTTCATAATGATCGTTGTTCCCCAAGGTACCTCCAACCTCCACATCTGTAACTAAATCCTCCCTGTTTGTCAGTAATAAATCTAGAATATTATCTCCTCTAGTAGGCTCCTTGATTGCTTGGCTTAGGAAGTTATCCTGAATTATATTTAACAATTCCTCTGTATCATTGTCTCCTATAATTAAATCCCAGTCTATATTCATAAGAATAAAATCTCCTATCACGTATAATCGATTGTATCTGCAAGCCTTGTTAATGTCTTGCCCTATAAGAGCTGAATCCTCCTTGCATAAGTTTGGAGGCCTATACAGTATACACTACACCCAAAACCATTTTCCCAGTTCCCTCCGTAACCTCTAACAATATAGACTCTATGCTGTCCTCTGTTCTTATAACATTATTAACACAACACTGCAATGTATCTCTCTCATAAAGCGCAACTCCACCACATAGCCTATCTAACCTGTCCTTGTGAAATAACTTATACCCAGCTATCCCAACCTCCGGATCAAATACCTTTCCTGACATATCCAACCATGTTTCTGTTTAAGCTATTATATCAAAATCCTCTACACTATTTATTCCTCTCGGGAAATCTATCTTGTTTAAAATACTCCTACAGTTTGTACAGTAAATCTTGAAGCAACTCTTCTCTTTTATGTCCATTTTTTCCTTATCTATAACTAACCCCCTCCTCCCTCTCTTCTTACGAATCACTTTAGTTCCTTGCCTTCTGAAACTCCTCCTAGTGTCGCAAGTTTCCTTTATCCCGACCCCAGTGTCTAATCCTCGGTTCTCTATCTTAAAAAAAACCTGCAGTGCACTTACCTCCCTTTCAAGGGATTTAGACAAGGAAATCGCAGTGGAAGTCAATATCAGTAGAAACTGCGGTAGAAGTTAGCAAGAGAAGTAATATTGCAGCGGTGATTTATAGATGGAAGACAGTCAATCAGAAGAGGATACCTGATGAGACGAAAATCTTTGACTTAACCCTTTTTAAGAGAGCTGTATGAGTGACTCCCTTCAAAACATGAGGGCATTATCCATACACAGGCGTATAAGGCCCCAGTACAGAACAAACAAGGAATATAAGAACGCAGACGCCACAGTACACCTAACTTCATAGAAGCTGTTTTAGCAAGAGATTTAATGTGAAATTTCCAGTTCAGATTTTAGTTAAAGATAGTCCTACAATGTTCATTGTAGAGGAGGGAAACAGCTGAGTGTCGTTGAGAAAAGAAGATAGTTGTCTGGAATGTTAATTCAAGTAGAGAGGTGAATAAATTGGTGTTTTGAGGTTACATGTATATTGTTACTGAAGCGATTGGAAATTAAGTCAAATGATCCCCAAGACATTTCGGTCCCAAGTCATACGAGAGCGAACCCAAAAGTAACCGGAATAGTTTTCTGTGGGACAAACCCGTAGTAGTTCCGGTTTCCGCCGCTAGATGCCACGTGAGGCAACCCTCAGGCATCAGTCTGCTAACTGGCGTCGTCGCGGGAAGATGTACAGCCCCGTGGTTCGCTTTTGTTTTGAAGTGCTTCGCGCCTTTTCGTCTATTTTTACAATGGATGAAAGGAAGGAGCAGCGTGCTGCCGTGAAATTCTG
>JACEEZ010005391.1:0-2500 GCA_016584305.1 Chionoecetes opilio | reverse complement strand
AAATTTTGAATGGACATGTCTAACAGGAAGTGAAACAAGATCGACATCATGCCCGCTACATTACACAACATTTTTATTTGCACTATGTTTTTGGACCACCCTAATATATTATTATATATATATTATATATAGATATATATATAATATATATATATATATAATATATATAATTATATTATATATATAATTATAGATATTATATATATATATAATATATATATATATATATAAGTCTCTTCCCTTTGCCCAAATGGTTGATGTACCAAGACATCGACGGTATAGCGATTTGCTGACCTCGTGGACTCCTGTTCGCCTATTTCTATATGGGAACATTGAATCAACACTTTTAGCTTTCAACCTACCCTCGCTATTATCCGCTATGTGTTTATAATTCGTTCGGGTAAGTTTTTAAGAACTGCACGACCTGGACAAGTTTCTCCCGAATCGAGTTAATTTTCACTTATGAGGAAGCCCCAAAGGAATTACTTTTATGGGTAAATCTTTAGGCAGAGATAGCAGTTTTTAAAAACCATGTTTTCTGCAACCTCACTAAAAGGGACTCTGCGAAAGTGGAAAGGAGGCTCTAAGCGTTCCCTGCATTTCCCATTAGCGGATATGTCAAAAAAACCTTCTTCACGCTCTATTGGAAAAGCGCTCCCCAAGAACAAAAAGGCGTTACCCAGTCTTCTTTAACAACGGCTACTTAAACCCTGAGTGGCCCCGTCACTAAAAGAATCAAGAAAATTTGATACCCCAAAACCATGAAAAAACCCTGCCCACCCCCGGCACTTCATCAAGCTTTTTCAAAAAAACCACATAAATAATTTACAGAATTTTATTTTAAGTGGGGAAATTCCCTTTCCCCGTGCCCTTTTAGATGCCAATGGTTTCGGCAGGGGGAGATTTATCCCCCTACCTGTACAAGTGTACACGGAGATCCAGGCCAACCTTCGTGAAAGGTACGGCTGCCAATACATGATGGGTTTGATGGGTGATAAACTCACTGAGCTATGTGAGATAGGGTACGCTCGCACCCACTGCGGAAGCGTTGCAGGACCTTTAAATGGTGAAGGTGTATGCTGCCCGCAGACATTCTTTTAACAGCACTAAAACAGAGGCAGGTATATCACGGCACCCACTCAGGTGAATACCCAAAAAAGCATGGGTCGGTGGGTTTGTCCTCACTTTTTTGGATAGATTCGCATCTTTGGCCATGTTTTATCCCAGACATGATGATGATGATGTACATCAAGCGACCTCCAAGCTTCTTGTGTGGAAAAAATTACAGAGGAAATTTTCCCACTGTGCACAGAGGTGAAAATGATGTTTTTCAGGAGTCACTGCTACTCTATATATTTCAACGCTGTGGTCCGGTTAGGGTGGCCATCTGAACCACCTTAAAGTCGTCACAATGACATCCAAGAGGGGCCCCTGGGGTGCCCAGGTGGTGCAGCCATCCTGGCTTTCGCTAGGAACGAGTTAACAATCTGGATGTGATCCGTTTACACTCCGTGTTCAGTTAAAGGGGTAGGGTGGGGCTCTATGAACCCCTCATCCCTCTGTCGGCAGAGTTCGGGGTATGTATAGGACCTTACAAAGAGGTAGCTGGTCTACTGTTGGGAGAATGTGAGGTAGCACAGGTTCCCTGTATGTTTTTTCTAGTCCTTTGATATAGCCCCCAAGTGCCTAATATTTTTTTTGTTTGTTTTGCTCCAGTACTTAAGTTGGTCTTAAGCCTTTGGGTTGTTTTGTTGCTTTTTTTTGCTGTATGCCTCCGGGCGAGAAAAACATTTTTTATATTATTATTATTATTTTTATTTTTTATATATACACGACGGATGAAAAAAATATTAAAAATAAATTACCGTAAAAGTTCGTCCAATTGACCCCGACAGACCCCCACTCTTATCACACTGCTAAACAAGGAAAACAGCCCATTCTGCTTGTAAAAAACCCAACGAGACAAAGAGCCCCTTCAAGAAGAGCAGTCATTACCAAACACACCTGTGACAGTGAGGGAAAGTGGGCCTCACTCATATATTGGAAAGAGGCAGAATAGATGACGAGGTGCCTTACCTGTCATTTAACAAAGGTTCTTTAAGAACCACTTCGAATCATGCACACACCCGCCTGACAGTAGAGATTTTTCAAAAAAAAAAAACCCCCGAGACTTTACAAAGAACAAGATCCTTGCCCCCCTTCTTTACCCAAAGCAATAACATCTTTTAAAGAGCCAAAAACAATCGAAACAAATGATTTCAGGGGTTGCCGTCATTTAAAAAAAAAACGTCAACCTGAACAGAGGAACAGCTAAGGGCAAACATTAGCTCCACCCCCCCCCCCCTTTTGATCAACCCCACCCCCAATTTAAGCGCCTCTTTTGCCTACAAATTCAGATCCAGCCTGAAAATGGAATAAGTAGCTCCGCAACGAAAGAAAAATTGGAAATTTGAAACATATCAGAAAACCACAAGAAAAACCAAAAATTAAAAAGCAAAAA
>JACEEZ010005390.1:0-23467 GCA_016584305.1 Chionoecetes opilio | reverse complement strand
AACGAAACAGTTCTTCATAAAAATGTAGTTTATCATTTTATTTGTCTGCACTTGGTGAAAATATTGGCAAAACAATTGAATATTTAAAAACTCAATCTTAAAAATCGTCTTTTCATAAAAAAACACAAGTTCAAGCAGAATGAGGCTTCAGGAAATATCTACTTGTATGTAAGCATTAAACTGAGTACCTGTTTTGGGTGTATATGTCTCTCTTGCGACGAACATTTAACCAAGAAGTAATTTAATGTGCTTGGCACCTCAACGAACAGCCCGGGGATGGAAGACAGTTGAGAGCGTTTGTTTACTATTTCCGTCTCGAAAGACAAAAGTTTCCTTTTTATGTGGGAAACGGTATGTGGGAGCGGATGCCACGAATATTCATAGAGGATAGAGAGTGTGATGAGATAAGCGGGTGATAATAGTTAGGATGCAGTTTCTGGTATGAGGAGTTAGGAGTATCAGAGATATGAGCTGTGAGGTAAGGAGAGGGGGCGCTGTGCTGAGTTCCTACCCGTGTGGTGTCTACAGGAAAGTGGATGATAACAGATCCTGCCGGCGGGATGGTTTCTGTGGATGATGCTGAACGCCACACTCTGTTTTGGTTAAATGTTCGTCGCAAGACAGACAGAACCCCCCAAAAAACAGGTACTCAGTGAATGCTTACATACAAGTAGATATTTCCTGAAGCCTCATTCTGCTTGAACTTGCGTTTTTTATGAAAAGACGATTTTTAAAGATTGAGTTTTTTCAAATATTCAATTGTTTTGCCAATATTTTCACCAAGTGCAGACAAATAAATGTAAACTACATTTTTTTATTAAGAACTTTTAGTTGTGTATTGAAGGGTAATTCTGATATGTCCCAAAGAAGTAGCTACAGGGAATTTACGGTAAATGATAGATCATTCAGCCTGAAAGTGCTGAGGATGTGAGATGCGCGAGGGACATCTGGCGGCTTAGCTTTTTAAAACTCCCCATTGCTCACACTTTTTGAGAGAGAGATGAGAGGGAGAGAGAGAGGAGGGGGACGAGAGAGGGGAGAGAGAGAGAGGGGAGAGAGAAAGAGGAGAGGATGGGGAAAGAGAGGAGGGGAGAGAGAGGAGAGGGGAGAGAGGAGAGGGGAGAGAGGGGGAGAGAGAACTTCGATGTTTTGATGTGACCGAGAATAAAAAAAAGAGAGAAAAAAAACGAGTAGGAAATTTGAAAAACCGGACTATACTTGCAGCTACAAAGCATAAAACAACGCTGAACCAGGGTATCATACAGTCATGATATAAACTACTGTGTATCATCTTCAGAGACACATAAAATTCAGTAGTGATGCTATAATTCGTAATATATGGCGGCTGGCGACATTTGTGCACCGTGGCGACTAGTGTTATCTACGGTACATACAAGGCTGTTTTATATACTTCATCAATTTGTACCGTAACCTACTTTCCATCGCTTACTGAAGAAAATTACAATCAAAATATAAAAAAAAGGCATAAAACGACTCGATGACGACTTCTTCCTCCCTCCTTTCCTCCTCCCATCCATCCTCTTCAATACCTCCATTCTTCTACTCGATTTTTCTTTTCCTCAATTTTTTTATACCCCCTAGTCCCCTTTCCCCCCTGTGGAAGCAGTTTGTTGATACCTTCAGGAGGACACTGGGCAGGGGGCGGAAACAGGTAAACTGGCGCCCCTTTTTCCAGTTTCCCCGTGAGGGCGTCCGGGCCTCCCGCAGCTGTTCCGGTCCCCCTCGTAAAAAAGGCCTTAGTTGGGCAGAGCGGCGGGACGCAAAGAGGCCCACCCTGGGGCCCCCCGCCGCAGAAGCCGCAAAGCGCTGGGGGGAAAAGCGCCACCTACGAGACCCCCGGGAAAGCGAGACAGTCGTCGCCCACACATTCTCCCCCCCGGGCGGGAACCGGGGCAGACAGATGAAGTGGAAGGGCCGCCAGGCCAAGTCTCCGAAAGGGGACAACAAAAGGGGCGGATCTGGAAGTCCTTTTGGCGGGCGGGGACAGTGGACCGCGAATGTTGTCCATCTCGAAGCGAGAGCCGTCCCCTCTGGAAGGGTTCGATCGAAGGAAAGGAAGAGGGCCCAAGGCTCCTTGACGTTGATGGGATCTGCGCTCCCCCACGGCCACCCGCCAAACCCCTCCCGGGCCCCTCGGAGGATTGGTAGCCCCACCCGACGCCCCGACGCATCCGCATCACGAAGACCGTGGGGGGCGGAGGCGCCCCCCGTCCACGCGAGAAACCGCCCCCCCCAAAACCACCGTCCAGTAGGGGAGGGCCGGGGAGGGAGGGGCCGGACCCAAGTCGGGGGGCCCCGCACCGGAACGGCTGGTTCCCCACCCGGACAAGGCGCGGAGACAAAGAGGGCCCCGGGGGAGTGATTTCTGCGGCGAAGTTGAGGAGCCGAGAGGACCCCAATGCCCCCTTTGACAAAAAAACGGGACACCGGGGCCCCCGGAAGGGGCTTTTGATGAAAGCTTGGCCGCATTTTTCCCCGAATGCGGACCGCAGCTAACGGAGTCCCTTTGATGCCCCCAATAAGCGGCGGGAGCGGGGGAAAGGACGGATTTTTCCCTTTTTGACTAGGAACCCCATCCCCCCCCCCACCCCCAAAACCCTGGGTCCGCATGCAAAACCCCTTCCTCCTGAGGGGGGGCGGACACCACCAATCGCCCAAAATAAAATGGGCAATTGCCCCCTAACCCCACCCGCTGAGCCCCACCTTGGTGAGCCGCGTAAAAACCCTGGGGAGCGAGGAGGGGGCCAAGGGCATCTGGTGAAAACTGCCACGTGTCCGACCCCACCGGGAAGGCCGGGAAGCCCCGGGAAAACCAGGATGTGGGGACAGCCATGGGCTCCTTGAGTCGAGGGAGCCATCCGCCCCCTTGCCTCAGCCGAAGGCGGCCCGGGCCAAAGGTCAGATACGGAACCGGGGGTTGCGCATAAACCCCTTTTTTAGGGGCTGAGGTCCAAGATAAGCCCCCCTTCAAAGAGTCCTTTTGGGGACGATGAAAATGGGGGAAAAGGAAGCCCTTTCCCCGCGCCTTCCCCCTACCCCGGGGGATGCATGCCCGCACGTGGCGGAGACTTGGAGACCGGCGTCCAAAAAGGGAGGTCGCCGAAGGGGGGTAGGGCAATTCGGGGCCAAGAAAACCTTTTCAAACCCAAAACCCTGGGGGGCCCAACCTCTCTGCGGCCGGGGCTGCCCAAAAACCCGGAAGGAGGCCCTGGAAGGGAGGCTCAGAAGCGAGACGACCCTTGGGGGAAGGGCTTGTGGACAGTAGCGGGCCCCCCAGCGAAACCCCGAGACCCAGGCCCTGAACCCGGAAGGCCCCCCGACGGGGAAACCGAGGGATCCTGGGGGCCATCCACAGGGGGGTGAGACTCCTGGATGCCCCCTTCCCGCAGAAGAGCCCCGAAAAACACTTGCTGGAACCCCATCCCCAACCCCCCCGGGCCGGGGACTTTCGGGGGGGCCGGGGATAACCCAGAGGGGAGGTGGGGGGGGAGGCGAGACACTGCTGCAAGGAGGGCCCGACAAGCCCTCCGAATCAAGGGACTAATCCGGAGAATCTGCTGTCGATCACTCCGGCAGGCCCCAAAAAGCCTCCGCTGAAAGCCAAGCGGGCAGTGAGGCCCTGTCGGGGCAGGGCGGCCGTCGGGAGGAGGAGGCGCCGAATGCTCACAGGGGGGCGAAAAACCCCGACAAAATCCGCCCGGGAGGCCGGGAGAGAGAAGATGTTTCCCGGCGAGGGGGGAGACCACTCCCCCCTGAAAAAAGGCAACGAAAGGTAAACGGGGAGGCGTGTTGCCGCTCCTGAAAGTCCCGCGAAAAAGCTCCTCCCTTCCCCGGTTGCGCCCGCCACGGAGGTCCTTGGCAGAAAATGGGGAAACCCCGGAGGAAATCAGCCATCCACGTGGAAAGCCACCAGGGCCGGGGAAAACCGGGCGGGCCCAGGAGGAAAAGGGCCCCCCGGTTCACACTGGTGGTACCCGCCCCCCACCTTCGGCAGGGTCCGGGCCCCGCTCACCCAGGGAAAACCGTTCTTCCCCCCCGAGAGAAAGCCCCGGGCATCCTGGCTCCCCCCACGCACGGGAAGCCATCCCTGCCCAAAACTAGGCTCAGCCATAAGGGGGGGCCCAAGCACCCAAAAACGGCCCCAAAAACCCAGGCTGTTTCGGGGGAGCGTTCAGGCAGAAAAAGGAAACCCGGCGGTAAGGAAGGACTCCTGCCCCCCGTCCACCCGGGGGGCGACGCACCTCCAAGCCCCGGAAACGGGGCCCCCGGGGAGCCGTCCTCCAGACGCCGATGGCAAAAGCCGCCGTCAACCGTCTCAAAAAAGAAATCGACGGGGGCATGGGTGCCCAGGAAAAACGGAGGGAGGAAAAGGAGGGGAGTCCCAAGGCCCCTCCGCAGGGGGACAGGGGAATGCACCTAGAAGGCACCTCAAAAAAAGGCGGGGGAAGGGCCGGGGACGGGAAGCCGGGGGCGGGGAAAGTCCCCGAACCGTCGCGCTTGGGCACGGGTGGGCAGCATCCTCTTCCCCGTCGGAGCCCCCAAGGTTCATCCTGACTCCCAAAGACTCAGAAGGAGGCCCCGGTGAGGGGAAGCGGCGAGGGGCCCTTCGGGCGCCTCGGTGTCGGAAATGGGACCCGAAGTTGTGGCCCTCCCTTTCTTCCATAAAGGGAGTTCACGAAACACCAAGCCGACAAACCCCGGAGGCACAGGGGTGAGGGGGGGGAACCCAGGAGACCCACCAACCGTAGGGGCCACGACCCAGCCGGCAAGTCCTCGACCGGGGAGTCGCGGTCATGGTGAGGACTGAGGAGACCGCCAGATCTTGCTCCACCGTCCAGATCGACGGGGCCCCAGGGGAAGCGAGGCGGGGGTCGGGGGTGCGAGAGAGGAGGAGTGACGATTTGGCGAGGCCCAGCCAGAACCCAGAGACCGGTCCCCCAGGACGACGGAAGTGGTGGTTGGCGAGACTTAAAGCCTTCGACCCCCAAACCCCTTGAGGTCACTGGGCCTCCCCAGTAAAGCAGGGCACACCCCCCCCCCCGGAGAGGGCCCGGGACCACCCACAGCATCCCGGAAACGGCGGGACAAAAACCCCGACAAAAGGGGACGGGGCGTGCGGGAGCAAACTGGGGGGCCTGGGGACCAAAAAGACCCGGCCCCGGGGTCAAAATTTTGATCCGCAGAAAAGAAGGGTAAAACAGTGAGGGGAAAGGGACTAGACGCAACACGAACCCCCCAAAACCCCCACCTGCTCGCCACACGCCTGCCCCGACCCCCAGGAAATGGATGGTCGGGGGAGGGGGGGGGGTCGAGTGGCACCCGGGGACTGCTAAAACTCCCCTCCCCGGCCCATGGGAGGGTCCGGGCGGGGGAGCGGGAAGGTTGGGCACCAGCAAGAGCGACGTAACCACCCGCCCATTCAGCGCACACGTGGCAGGCCAGGGGCGTGGCAGACCAGGACCCCCAAAAACCCCCGCACGAGCCCTGGGAGGGTCCCGGGGGGGGGGCGTGGCGGGGAGAATACGTACCATCCGCCCATCTCGCTTACACTGGCAGACCAGGTACCACCAAACCCCCGCCCCGGGCCTTGGGAGGGTCCGAGGGGGGGGGGGGGGGCGTGGCTGGGAGAATACGTAACCATCCGCCCATCTAGTTTACACGTGGCAGCCCGGGAAAACCCCCAAAACGCCCCGCCCGGCCTATGGGGGGCCCCGGCGGGGGTGGGGTGGCTGGGAGAACTACGAACCATCCGCCCTCTCACTTACACGTGGCAGACCGGGTGTCAGGCCAGGACGCCCGGGCGGGGAAATAATGCCCCGGGGGAAAAAGGGAAAAAGCCCCCCCTTTGGGGCGTAGCTTAACCACAGACACAGACACCACCGAATATTTAAGACACGCTGGCCCGGCGGGATAAAAAATAAACTACCTACCCCCAAAAAATTACGAAGGATTACGAACATAATAAAAATAAAAACATAAAAAATAAAAATAAGGGAAACTACAAGAGGCCCGCGAGCCCACACGTGGTAGTTCCTGTCATAACACTACCACATCCCCCCTTTCTCCCCATCCATGACCTATCCACTCCCCTTTAAAGCTCCCCAATGACTCCGATAAAATCCTGTTTACTGAGACCATTCCACTCATTCCCACCCCCATTTGTAAACCGTTTTTCCTTTTTTTCCTTTCTAAATCTACGCTTTTTTCCCGTTGAAACCTTACTTCTTGTTTACCCTGGTTTAAAAACGGTAAGAACTTTTCCTACCTCTCCTTATTAAACCCTTTTATCCACTTAAAAACTTTATCAGATCGCCCCTTACTCTGCGCTCTCGAGGAGTGTAATTTTAAAACTTAAAACTCCTCTCATAACTCAAATTTGCATCCTTTTACATTTTGGTCATCCTTCCTGCATTTTTCTAACAAAACCCATATCCATCCTTAATATGGAGACCAAAACTGAAAATGCATAGTCTAGATGAGGCCCCACAGACCAGATAAAACTTTAGAAAAACTTCCGCACTTCTACTTTTAACACTTCTGTAATGAAACCAATACCTATTAGCCCATTTTTGGGCCCCAAAACATTGTTCTTAGGTGGAGGGCTGGGCTCACCCCACTCCCAAAAATCTTTTTCACCTTCTGATCTTTTCAGCGATAATTGTTATGGTGTATCTATTTCAGGGTTTTTTTACCAACATTTATAACGCTACTTTATCAATATTAAATTCCATCTGCCCTGACTGCCCCCTCGTTAAGTTTATCTAATCTCCCCAATATGTTTACGTCGCTGTGATCCAATAAACCTACCTAACTTTGTTCATAGCAAACTTGCTGATTCACTGCTAAACCCACTATCCAAGTCGTTGATGTAAATCAAAAAATAGTAAAGGGCCCAAAAAAACCCCTTTTGGGAACCCCCTTTTCACCAGTCCCCTTCAGATTTGGAACCATTTAAATTTTAACCCCTTTTTTTGCCTATTACTTACCAAACTCTGATCCAAAGAAGAACCTTCCCTATACCCTGAGCCCCAACTTATTTAAGAGTCGCTCGTGTGGTACTTTGTCAAAAACCTTACTAAAGTCGATATATTATACTAAACCTTTCATTATCTGCCGTCTCATAAAAATTTCTAAAAAAACTATAAAATTGGGGAGACATGACCTACCCTTGGGGAATCCATGTTGTGAATCATTTATAAACTATGTTTTTCTAATGCTCTCTAATGTTTTTTGAATAATAGATTCCAATAATTTACCCACCCCTGATGTTAATTACGGGTCATAATTTTTCTTATCCCCGTTCCCTTCTTAAAAATGAGAAAACATTTCCTTTCCTCCAAAAATGGCACCGCCTATCTCAACGATTTCCTAAAAAGTGCACAACGACTCATAACAAACCTCCTTGCATTTCCTTTAATACCCTGGATACACTTCATTGGTCCTGGGGATTTAAAGTTTCCCTTTTTTTCATACCCCCCTCCACCCTTTTTCCCTTTATCACAATATCTTTTGGTTTCTCCTCATCGCTTCCCTTTTTAAAATCTGTTCACTACAGGTATCGTCTGTGTATCCTCCCCCCGTAAAAAAAACTTTGAAATAATCATTTTGACCCTACACATACCTATCCGTATTTAGACCCCACCCTGTCCTGACCTTGGGGCCAACTAAATTCCTTGTCCCTTTTTTTTAAAACCTGATGAACCCCTTTGGGTCCCCGTTCGCCTTTCTGTACTTTTAATCTCATAATTGTTCTTTTCAAATCGAGTTAATTTCTTTACTGTCCCGCCATCACGTTTACTGTTTTTTTTGTTTACCAACCTGCCTTGACCTTTAAAAAAAATGTTTTTTTTTATCCCAAGTTTTTGTTTTAAAATTGGTGGTCCTCCTTTTGGATCACTCTTTCTGGGCCTTATCTCCTAAAGGAAAAATTTCTTTTTTTGCCGTCAATTTATTTGTACAAATAAATATAACATCCCGCTCCCACCTCACTTCCCCCCTTTTAACCTTCTAATTACCTCCCCACCCTGCCTCACTTCCTGTCCCCAACCCCTCTAATTTCTCCTCAGCCTCGACCTACTACCCTATCTGACCGCGCCCAATTTCCTCCCGTGCTTCCCAATCCCTTCATAAATTGGGCCCTTTTCCCCTACAACGCCCCGGGCCTGGGGGACTTTCTGCTCCTCCATCCCACACCTCTTATTAAAACCCCAGGTGTTTCTTAATCCCGATAATTGCCTTTCTGAAATTTGGGATTTGTCCCATTTCCACTTAAATTTTTAATTCCCCCTTTTAACTAAATCTGATCTCATAAAGGTCGCTATTTTTAAATTCCCCCCCCCTCCAAAAATTTGTAACTAAATGTTTTATTTGTCAGCAATAGACTAGAATTTTATTTCCCCTAGTGGCTCCTTGATTTTTTGACTTAGGAATTATCCTGATTTTTATTTAACAATTCCTCATCGCTGTCCCCTATGATTAAATCCCAGTCTATATTCCTAAATTAAAAACTCCCCACGCATAATGTTTATCTGAGGGCCTTGTTTTTTTTTTCCCCAAAAGGGGCTGAATCTCTTTACATAATTTGGAGGGGTATACCTCACCCAAACCCATTTCTCAGTTCCCTCCGTAACCTCTCCCTATAAACCTTTTCTGTCATTGTTTTTATACATTGTTAACCAAACGCAATGATCTCTTGCATAAAGCGCAACTCCTCCCCTCGTCTGCCCCACTCGTCTTGGGAAATAACTTATACCCAGCTATCTCGACTTCCGGATCGAATACTTTCCCGACATATCCAAAACCCTGTTTCGTTAATGCTATTATATCAAAATCCTTACACTATTTATTCCTCTCAGGAAACTATCTTTTTAAATACTCCCCCAGTTTGTAATAGTAAACCTTCAAGCAAATTCTTTTTTTTGTCAATTTTCCCCTTTTCAAAATAACCCCTCCTCTCTCTCTTCTTACGAATCATTTATTCCCTGCCTTTCTGAAACTCCTCCTAGTGTCGCAAGTTTTCCTTTACCCCACCCCCGTGTCTAAACCCCGGCTCTATCTTAAAAAAAAACCCGCATGCATCACCCTCCCCTTTTTAAAGGGGTTCAATGGGAAATTTGTAATTTTCCCATTCAGGAATGGGTAAAAACTTCACCACACCCACCCAAACCAAAAAAAAGAAAGTGCGTACCATATGGCCTGAATAGAAAAACCGGGTTTCAGGGGAGCAGCAGGTGTTGACCTTAGAAGGCAAAAAGAGAAGAGAAAAGATGGCCCCAGCCGGGTGGGGGAAAAGCCCGGCCCCGGTAGATGGCACGGCGTTGCCAGCGTAGTTTTCTTTTTCAGTTTACTATGTGTAGTGGTTTTGTAATGTGTAAACCCGATGTTTGGTATTGGGTTTCCGTATACCCAGGGTTTGCCCTGGTGGAGAGAGGAAACGAAACCAGGGGGTCATTTTTCAACCTGGGTGCAAAGGGCTGGGACCTGATTATTGCTTCACACTTTTTTTGAGGAGGGGGAAGAAAGAGGAGAGAGAGAGGGGAAAAGGAAAAAGAAAAGGAAAAGAGAGAAGAAATTGATGTTTTGATTTACCAAGTTTAAAAAAGGGAAAAAAAAAACCATAGGGAAAAAGAAAGCTATTTTTTGCAGTACAAGCATAAACCGCTGAAAACCAGGGATCATCGTCATGAATAAAATACTTGGGACACTCGTACAAAATTCATAGGTGCAAATTCAAATACGGCTCGACAATCCCTCGATACTGTTTATCTGCTACATACAACTTTTTTAAACTTCATCAATTTTGTACCGTAAACCTCTTTCCCAAATCCCCCTTACTAAAAACATTACCCAAAAAAAAAATATAAGGATATCACTTTAGTGACCGTGACGCAAAAAAAAAAATAACCGCCGTAAATCAAAACCGTGACATATATTTTTTTATTTTTTTTTTTTATCCGGGAAACCTGGTAAATTTTGGCTTGTTCATTCCCTTTTCCAATTCCTATAAAAAAATCTGATAAAAAATTTTCCCTTAACTTATGTTTTTTTTTCCGTTAATTTCTTACCCCTTTCTTAAAAATTTTTCAATATTATTTCTTTTCACAACAACAAAACCCCTTTTAAAAAAAAAGGGGTAAAAAAAAGGGGGGAAAAATTTTAAAAAAAAAAGGGGGGAAAAAAAAAAATTTTTTTTAAAATTCCCTTTATCCCCAAATTACAAAATTTTTTTTTACCCTTTTAACCCTTTTCCCTTTAAAAATATTTTTTTTTTGGTTAACCTATTAGATTTTTTTTTTTTTTTTTTCCCCCTGGGATTTTTTCCCTTTCCCCCTTTAAAAAAATTTTTTTTTTTTTTTTTTTTAAGAAAAAAAAATTTAAAAAAATAAAAACCCGGAAAAAAGAAAAGAAAAGGGGGGAGAGAGAAAGAAAGGGGGAGGAAAAAAGAGAAAAAAGGGGAAAAGGGGAGAGGGAGAAGAGAGGAAGAGAGGGGAGAAAAAGAGGAGGGAAGGGGGAGGGGAGGAGAGGGGGAAAAAAAAAGGAAAGGGAAAAAAAATCTTTAAACATAAAAAATTAAATTTTTTTTTATTTTTATTTTTTCCTTTTTCATCCCCCCCTAATTTTTCTTTTTTCCCCAAAAAAAAAAAATTTATTTTTTTTTTATATTTTTTTTTCTTCTTCCTTCCCCTTTTCACTCTCCTCTTCTTCCATCTCTATCATTTCCTCTCCTCTTCCTCTCTTCAATCTTCTCCTCTTTTCCTTCCATCTCTATCACTCTCCTCTTCTTCCTGCTGTGCTCATAACTCTATATTCACTCCTTCCTTCCCCTAACCTTACTCCCCCCCCCCCTTCCCTTCCCTCCTTCCACCCCTTTCTTCCCTTCCCTTCCCTTCCTTCCCCCTTCCCTTCCCTTCATTCTCCCTTCCCTTTCCCTCCTTCCACCCCTTTCTTCCCCTTCCCTTCCCTTCCTTCCCCCTTCCCTTCCCTTTCCTTCCCCCCCTCCACCCCTTCCGAACTGTAACACACAGAAATCTTGCCACAAAATGCAATGAAATATCTTCGTGTTTTCCTACTTTTTCTTTATTACTTCCTTATTATATGCATCAATATTTTAGAAACCAGTCGGCCAGTCAGTCAGTCAATCAGTCAGTCAGTCAGCGAGCGCCTCATATAATAATACGAGTAATCCCAACAAGCATTTTCCGGATCATAATTCATGTTTTTGAGGTAGAGGAGGAGGAAGAAGAGGAAGAAGAGGCGGAGGAAGACATGATGGAGGAGGAGGAGGAGGAGGAGGAGGAGGAGGAGGAGGAGGAGGAGGAGGAGGAAGGAGGAAGGAAGGAGGTAGGGTCTTTGAGAACGTATATAAGGAAGTGTAGGAGTTTGTAGTGTGTATATGTGTGTATGTGTGTATGTGTGCCTGTGTGTGTCATCGTCCTACGTGCTTCAAGGTAAGAGTAAGTTTTGTCTTTTGTTTCCTTTAATATGTCACGCGATGTAATAATAATAATAATAATAATAATAATAATAATAATAATAATAACTTTATGCCTATATTTTTTTTCTTTTTGTAATTTTTTAGCACCTGTCCACCTATAGACAAAAAAAATGTATTAAAAGAAAAGAATATCTTGCTCTTTCGTTCTTATTACTACTATCATTATTTTCATTTTTATACTCATGTCCTTTTTCCCTCTAGATGGCTGGCGCGATGGTGGTGTTAGTGGCGTGTGTTGGGGTTATAGTGTTGGCAGAGAACCCCATCCTCACCCCCAACCCCACGCCCACCGCAGAGAACCCCACCCTCACCCCCAACCCCACGCCCACCGCAGAGAATCCCACCCTCACCCCCCACCCAGAGAACCCCACCCTCACCCCCAACCCACGCCCACCGCAGAGAACCCCACCCTCACCCCCCCCACCCACCCAGAGAACCCCAACCCCCCCTCACCCCCAACCCTACGCCCACCGCAGAGAACCCCACCCTCACCCCCAACCCCACGCCCACCGCAGAGAACCCCACCCTAACCCCCAACCCCACGCCCACCGCAGAGAACCCCACCCTCACCCCCAACCCAGAAAACCCCACCCTCACCCCCAACCCCACGCCCACTGCAGAGAACCCCACCCTCACCCCCAAACAAGAGAGCCCCACCGTCACCCCCAAACTCACCCCAAACCCCACGCCCACCACAGCCTCCACCTCAGCCCCCGCCCGTGACCCTACCGCCGTCACCTCCACTTTACCTCCACATCACGTAGTAAGTTGTGCAGTGAAGTGGAGTCAGAGTGGAGCGGTGGATGGCGTTTTGATATTATTTGATGTACCGATATTAATTTCCTCTTCCCTCAGACTTTTCCTTCTTCCCATTCACTTAGCAAAGACCAGCGAGTCTTGCTATTTGAGACTTCCGCTGTATTCCTCTGTATTCCTCTTTTTCTGGCCCATAGTGGTAAATTATTGGAATGGACTCAGTAGACAGGTAGTTAGTGCGGAGTCAATAGGGAGTTTTAAAAGGAGGCTGGACAATTTCATGGATGGGGATGAAAGGTGGATGTAGGTAGTGTCTTTAAGTAACAGGAACTACCACGTGTAAGTCTCCCGGTCTCTTGTAGCTTCCTTATTACCTCCGCCAACGAAGTTGGAGGGGTTATGTTTTCACCCCGATCTGTCTGTCTGTCTGTCTGTCTGTCTGTTAGTGTACAGGATTTCTCGAAAAGTTACGAATAGATTTGAACCAAACTCGGTATACGAAGTCTACTTGGTATAAGAAAGAACTGGTTTAATTTTGGATGAAATCTATTGACAACTGTTGCCATGGCAACCAATTGATGAAATATTCGGTCGGAGGTATGCGCTCATACTGAGTGCATATATATATATATATATATATATATATATATACATTTGATGCAATATTCGGGCGGAGGTATGCGCTATACTGAGTGCCCCCCCCCCCATAGTTTTCTTATGTTCTTATGTTCATAGGCAGAAGACGAGGCTGACGTGGGTGACGAAGGGCGTGATGGCAGTGGGCGTGGTGACGGAGGGCGTGATGGCAGTGGGCGTGATGGCAGTGGGCGTGGTGACGATGGGCATGGTGGCAGTGGGCGTGGGTTGCTGTACCGCGTGAAGCACCTCAAGTCGACCCTCGTCCTGACGGTGAAGGAGACGCTCACCAAGTACCTCACGTGCACCGCCTCCAAACCCGCCTACCTGCCCTACTGCCGCGACCACCGCCACCTACACGCCGCCATGCACAGGTAAGGCCCGCGCCCTTGTAGCACACCCTAGGCTAGAGATCTTCACAGCCGCGTTACTGTCCAAAAAGATCTGAAGCCACGTAGAGTGGAATATCAATTTATTGTAGATAGTATCAGTCCCCTGAAGTCCCCGCCTTGGTCCCGTGCAGGACTGCCGTAGTCCCCTCAGGGTTGTCACGCCACGTCACTTTATCACTCCCCCCCTCCCCTCCCCTCCCCTTTCTCTCAAGTCCTCACGCGTCGTCCTTCCACCCTTGCAGGACTGCAGCCCCCCTGGCGGCCGTGACGCAGGCGGCGGCAGGCGTGCTGCACGGGTTGGCGCCTGAGCGGGGGGCAGCGGCGGCGAAGTTCCTGGCACGGGTGCACCACACGCACGTGCAGACGTACACGGACACGCACATATACACGTACACAGACTACCGGTCCACCGTGACGCTGATTTACCGCGGCTGTGTGCCCCACGACGCCCCCAAGGTGCCCGAGTGTCCCGGGCCCCCCAAGGTACATGCGGGGTCCCTGAGGGCCTGCCAGGGCCTGTGTGAGGGCCACTGCCGCGGCCTCTGTGACGGCAACTGCTTCGGCTTCTGCGACGAGCCGGCGCCGCGGGCGTGCATGGGCGCGGGGTGCCTGGTGGAGGTGCAGGCCGGCAGGCAGATACAGCCCTGCCTGGGCATGTGCTTCGGCCACTGTGACGGCGAGTGTGAGGGCATGTGTGACACACCCTGCGTCGAGGTGCCATAGTAGTGCTGCTGCTCTGCTGCTGCTGCTGCTGCTTGTATTAAACTTGTTATTTTTGTTCATTGTTGATATATTGTTGCATATTGTTGTTGCTTGTTAGTATTGTTGTTGTAACAAGTATTAGGTAGTGTTAAGTAATAGGAACTACCACGTGTAGGTCTCGCGGCCTCTTGTAGCTTCCTTATATTCTTATGTTCTTATGTTCAGGCTGTTATAGGGAAGGCACGCTCGTGGGAACAACAGTTGTGTGGCTGCTGCTGCTGCTGATGATGATGATGATGATGATGATGATGGTAGTGATGATATAATGACAGTAATGATAATATATTAATATTAATAGTAATAACAACACTAGTACTACTAATACTAAGGATGATAATGATAACAAATATAATAAAAATGGGTCGTCATTCAGACAACAGCAATTGTCTATCACTTGATTTACTTATGATTTTTTTTTGTGTGAGAGACAGTCCAACCTCATCCCTCTCTCTCTCTCTCTCTCTCTCTCTCTCTCTCTCTCTCTCTCTCTCTCTCTCTCTCTCTCTCTCTCTCTCTCTCATGGGGTCTGCGACGGAGAGGAAGGATCAAATCGAGTACATTCGTCCTCACAGCACACACACACACACACACACACACACACACACGGTCATCAACAAAGCGTGACCATGAAAACTTAATGTGTGCGCGTGCGTACGTGTGTGTGTGTCCGTTATGTCATCAACAGGTGTGTGTGTGTGTGTGTGTGTGTGTGTGTGTGTGTGTGAGTATAAAGACAGTCACTCCAGTCCATGTTGACGTGCTGAGCGGAGGTCCTTTAGCGCAAAAAAGAGAGAAAAAAAGATAAATCGTGTTTTCGTGCAGGCAATGGGTGACAATAAAATGAGAAAAGGATTTACCACAACGCTGGTTATAGTGTTGTGCTGTTTACTACTAGCTCCAAAAAGTGCTGAGAGTGCTACTAAGGGAAGAAGTGATGGAGGGATAAACGCTGACGGAGATGGTAGTGCTGCTGAAGGAGGAGGAGAGGGGAAAGGGAAAGGAAAAGGAGGAGGAGGAGGAGGAGGAGAAGGAAGAGAAGGAGGAGGAGGGAATGGGAACACGCAGCCCCATATCGTGCTTATAGTAGCTGATGATCTAGGTAAGGCTTCCTTCTAGTAGTAATGAAGGGAAGGGAAGGGAAGGAAGGGAAGGGAAGGGAAGGGAAGGGGAAGGGAAGGGAAGGGTAGGGAAGTTAAGGGAAGGGAAGGGAAGGGAAAGGGAAGGGAAGGGAAGGGAAGGGAAGGGAAGGGAAGGGAAAGGGAAGGGAAGGGTAGGGAAGTTAAGGGAAGGGAAGGGAAAGGGAAGGGAAGGGAAGGGAAGGGAAGGGAAGGGAAGGGAAGGGAAGGGAAGGGAAGGGAAGGGTGAGAAAGTGAAGGGAAAAGAGGGGAAGGAAAGGTTGAGAAGTGAACGAAAGGGAAGAGAAGTGAGAGGAATGATTAAAAAGAAATCAGTAAAGAGGAAGCATAAAGAGGAGAATGTAAAATAGAAGTAAAAAATAGGATTGAATTTTTTTTAAGTAAACAATCAAAGGCAGTAGATAAACAAGCTTAATGTTGTACAAGTATATATAGGTTCAATTAGTAGTGCAATAGAGAAATATAAAATTAGAATAGTATCCCATATATGTATGTTAAGCTAGGAATAATCTAAACATTTATGTACAGTCAAAAGATAGTTCTCAGTAGTCCAGCTGAAACTCCTGACTGTAAAACCTATAAGAATACAATAAAAATAAAAAAGGGATTTACAGCACCTCTAGGCTAATGGACAGAAATATAATGTAAATATGAAATAGAGAAATATAAATATAAATATAAATTTGGAATTTCGGTTCTGCTCAGGTGGAATTGACGTGCCGTGGCACAACAAGGAGGTTATAGCACCACATATGCAGGCTTTGGCACAGGAGGGCATCATTCTGGAGCAGTCTTACGTGCAGCCCATCTGTACCCCGACCCGCTCCGCCCTGATGGGGGGGCGGTACCCCTTTACCGTGGGCCGCCAGGTGAGAAAAAACCCAATAAAACCCTGTCAACCTGTTAATTAAGGGGTTTTAACTTGGTGAGTGAAGCCCGTCAACTAGTTATTTACCCCTTGAGGCCCAGGGGCCAGATCCAGCAAACACATACGCCGGTGTATGTCAGTGTAAGTCTGAGATACTCCTCTTTCGAAAACTTTCTTGGATCAGCAGAACGTAATTTCCATTGTAATTTAGCTACCATAAGACGATTTTTAGTGAAAATATATACAATATTTTATAGATATGACCTGTTTCGTATCCTTGTCCACTTGCTAATTTGGTATATTAAGTAATTTTTCGTAATTCTATGGCTAACAACAGACGATTCTATATATTATTGGAAAGATCTGGGCGTGAAGGGGTTAAGCCGCTAAGGGGTTTAAGGGGCCGTTCAAAAATTACGTAACCCTAAGGGGGGAGGGGGGTATGGTGGAAAATGTGATGAGTGTGGGCAATGGGGAGGGGGGGGGGGGGGTGCAGCCATGTGTTAAGCCTACATAACATTTTCAGATATTTTAGAGAAAAATCAACAGATAATTTGCAGGTATTTAGGCTGCTTAGCCTAATAGGGACTTTAAAAAAAAAGGGAACCTACGATTTGGGAGGGGGGGGTTTTTGGTTGTGTTCATTTTTTTGGGGGGGGTCTGGACATAGTGACAAGGGGGGAGGTGAAAAAAAGACAAAAAAAAAAAAAACGTATGTAATTTTTTTAAATGGCCCCTAAATTGAGGGGTAGGGGTTTGGGATTGGGAGTGGGGATAGAGAGAGGGTTCGTAGTGGGGGGGTAGGAGGGTTGGTAGTGTAGTGGTGGATAGGAGAGGGTTAGTACGGGGATAGAGGAAAGGGTTGGTAGTGGTGGATAGAGGAAGGGTTGGAGTGGTAGTGGTGGATAGGGAAGGGTTTGGAGTGGTTGGATAGAGGAAGGGGTTTGGGAATGGTGGATAGAGGAAGGGGGGGTAGTGGGGGATAGAGGAAGGGGTTGGGAGTGGTGGTGGGGGTCTGGACATAGGTGCCAAGGGGGGGAGGTGAAAAAAGACAAAAAAAAACGTTATGTAATTTTTTTTTGGCCCCAATTAGGTTTTGGGTTGGGTGGTATGGTGGATAGAGAGAGGTTCGTGTGGGGATAGGAGGTTTGGTAGTGTAGGGTGGATAGAAGAGGGGTTTGTAGGGTGGATAGAGGAAGGGTTGGGAGTTGGATTTAAGGAAGGGTTGGTAGTGGTGGATGAGGAAGGGTTGGGTTTTTGGTAGTGGGGATAGGGGGAAAGGGGTTTGGGAGTGGTGGTAGGGAAGGGTTGGTAGTGGTAGTGGTGGATGAGGAAGGGGGGTTTTTTAGGGTGGATGAGGAAGGGGTTTTGGTGTGGTAGGTGGGGTAGGGGGGTTAGTAGTGGGGGATAGGGGGGGTTGGTTGGGGGGTAGGGAAAGGGGGGGTGGGTGGGTGGAAAGAGGAAGGGTTTGGTAGTGGTGGGTGGGAAGGGTTGGTAGTGGGGTGGTGGATGGGGGTTGGTAGTGGGGAGTGGGGGTGGGGGGTTGGTAGGGTGTGGGGGGTGAGGAAGGGTTTTGGTATGGTGGTGGGGGGTTGGTAGTGGTGGTGGGGGTCGGGCATAGTGAAAGGGGGGGGGGGGAGGTGAAAAATGACAAAAAAAGCGTTTGAAATTTTTTTTAAGGGCCCCCCAATTTGAGGTAGGGGTTGGGGGTGGGTGTGGGGATAGAGGGGGCTTAGTAGTGGGGATAGAGGAAGGGTTGGTAGTGGTGGTGAGGGATGGGGGGAAATTGTGGACTGGTGGATAGAGGCGGGTTGTTGGGACTGGGGGAAAGACAGGTTAATAGTGGTGGTAGAGCCCTCCCAACCCCCAATGCATCTTTTCCTTATCTGTCACGCCCCCCATCCTTTCAATCCCCTTTAATATCCCCCCTCCCCCTCCTGCTCCTCCCCCCTCCTATATCCTTACTCCTTCCCCCCTCCCCCTCCCTCTCCTCCCCCCAAACCCTTTTTTTACAAAATTTTCATGATCGTTTAAAAATATGAAAGAAATAAACAGAAAACAAAAAAATACATATGATAAAAAAAATATAGAAAAAAAAATACATACCAAGAATAAAATGAACATCAAAAAGAAAAATGAAAAAACATTAAAAAAAAAAGAACCATGTTGAGAAATGGTAGAAAAATCCCCTAAAAAAAAAATTTAATAAAAAGGGTGAAAACTTTTAATCTCTCTCTCTCCTCTCTCTCTCTCTCTCTCTCTCTCTCTCTCTCTCTCTTCTCATTAAAAAAACATTAATTAAATCCTGATGAAAACTGTAATATCTCTCTCTCTCTCTCTCTCTCTCTCTCTCCTCTCCTCTCTCTCTCTTCACACACACACACACACACACACACTAAAACATTAATTAATAAACCGATGATAACTGTAATCTCTCTCTCTCTCTCTCTCTCTCTCTCTCTTCTCTCTCTCTCTCTCTCTCTCTCTCTCTCTCAGCACGGGGTCATTCGTCCTGCCATACCCACAGGCCTCGATCTCAGCCTCACCCTCCTGCCAGAGGTGATGAAGATGCAGGGTTACGCCACTCATGCCGTGGGGAAGTATGTAATGATGACGTTGTAGTAGTAGTAGTAGTAGTAGTAGTAGTAGTAGTAGTAGTAGCTAGTGATAGTGGTAGAATTAGTATAAGTAGTAGTGGTAGCAGTGGTATAGTAGTGGTATAGTCTATTCACTTAAGCTGGATTCCTGGGCTGGGAGCTGCTCGATGCCTAGCCGAGTTTGTAAGGACGTCGCTGATTGGCTGATAGACCCGGGCTGGGTGGTGATGGTGGTGGTACTTGCCTCGCCGCAACCCAAAACCCTTGTGTTGCCTCAGAAAAATATTCATATTTCTTGGCTTTACTCATCTCTTACACAAGATAGACCTATTTTGTTTGCATCAGTAAATCAGGCAGTGATTGTTCAACAACAACACGCCATTCATAACTCAATAGGGTAAAAAATAAAGTCATGACTGACTATCACAAGAGTAGGCAGACTTTTAGGTTTTCAGTGCATTGAAATGTTGTACTCCTACCCGATATAACCAAGCTACCAGATAATATTTATGAAAGCTGAGCCTACCATCGTGTTCATAATACATTGTTGTATATCATGAGCATAAAAAAATTACAGTAAGACTACACTAATATTAAGATAATTGAAGGAAAGTAAAAGTGTATAAACATTATTTCTTGCTTATTTTGCTTCAACTCGCTCTAACTCCATAAGTTTTGGTCACATTCAATTTCAAGAAACTGTTTCAAAATCCTTATACTTTTCCGCTTCCTGTGGTATGTAGCACGTACCAATAAGGAAAAGAGTAGTTGGTCAAAATGGCTAAGAAAGTTAAAACTACTACTGCAAACTGGCACAGTGACGGGTGAGCATTGCTCCCTATATAGGAGACTGTTTTCGGGAGAGCTCTTCGTTGTCCTTCTCAGCTACTCTCACTATCCTTCCGTGGTTCGGACGAGGCCACATAAATTCCAATGACCCCTTCGCTCTACGAAGGTATCCTGTCCCCCCTTTTATGCTGCTACAAAACTTTTTACTCCTACAATCCACTCCGTTCCACTTCCCCCCCCTCCCCCTCCTCGATCTCACTGCTACTATCCTACCGTGGTTCGGACGAGGCCACATTAAATCCAATGACCCCTCTGCTATACGGAGGTAATCTTACCCTTTTTTACGCTGCTGCAAAACTTTATACTCCTACAATCCACTCCGTTCCGCTCGCCTTCCCCTCTCTATCAGTGGTTCGGATCCCACGAAAAACTGTAGGTCCCTCCGCTCTACGGAGTCCTTCTTCCCCTGTCCAATCTCTGGAAAAAATAAAAATAAAATAAAAAAAAAACTTTTAATCTCAAGACTTCTTTCACTAAATTTTTCACAATTTCCTTCCTCCTGTTGGTATATGTTGGAACGCGAGAGATGTGGTGGAGAAATGACGCCAGCCGCCCGTGCGGGGTGCCGTGGCGTTTGGGGGTGTGCGCGCGTACATGGCAGTGACAGAAAAAAGCAAAACAAGACAAGAAACAAACAACACCAACAAAAACAAGATAAGAAGAAAGAAGAGAAGAAGAAAGAAGAACGAAGAGAAGAAGAAAACAAGTCAAGCCTGAAGAAAGAAAAAAAAGAACAAAAACCAAAACTGAAGAACTGGTGGGCGGCGTGGGTGGGTGCGGGGTTGTCCTGGATGTGTCCGGGGCACCATCTTCCGAGGCCCATGTCCTGCCAAGCCGCCCCAGAGTGGTTTCTGTTTGCTCGTGCGAGATGGGAAAGCGTGTCGTTAGGTCGAGATCGACTCACAACAAAAACACACAAGCACATACAGCACCTGTGTCAAGCCCCGGAGACTTTTTCTCTTACTAGCCTCCTTTCTCTCACCCATCTATTCTTCTCCCTGTCCCCACTTCCCCATCTCCTGCTTTCTCTTTTTATATTCTGATTCTGGGAGAGCTATCAGAGGCTCCACCCGTCACGGCACCAGTTTGAAACAGTTTAACTTTCTTAGCCATTTTGACCACCTACTCTTTTCCTTATTGGTACGTGCTACATACCACAGGAAGCGGAAAAGTATAAGGATTTTGAAACAGTTCTTGAAAATTGAATATGACCAAAACTTATGGAGTTAGAGCGAGTTGAAGCAAAATAAGCAAGAAATAATGTTTATACACTCTTTTACTTTCCTTCAATTATCTTAATATTAGTGTAGTCTTACTGTATTTTTTTTATGCTCATGATATACAACAATGTATTATGAACACGATGGTAGGCTCAGCTTTCATAAATATTATCTGGTAGCTTGGTTATATCGGGTAGGAGTACAACATTTCAATGCACTGAAAACCTAAAAGTCTGCCTACTCTTGTGATAGTCAATCATGACTTTATTTTTTACCCTATTGAGTTATGAATGGCGTGTTGTTGTTAAACAATCACTGCCTGATTTACTGATGCAAACAAAATAGGTCTATCTTGTGTAAGAGATGAGTAAAGCCAAGAAATACGAATATTTTTCTGAGGCAACGCAAGGGTTTTGGGTTGCGGCGAGGCAAGTACCATCCCCATCGCCACCCAGCCCGAGTCTATCAGCCAATCAGCGACGTCCTTACAAACTCGGCTAGGCATCGAGCAGCTCCCAGCCCAGGAATCCAGCTTAAGTGAATAGACTATACCTACTACTACTACCACTACTACAATATACCTCCACCGCCTCTTTATTTGCGGCGGGTACGCCATAGCCCCACCTCGCTATTGACTGTGGCATCCAACCTTACAACTACCCCTAAAAATACATACATTTACTAACTAACTACCCCTAAATTTATAAACCTACTCTATTCCTAACCTATCCACCCTTATCCCACTCTCTACCAATGTGGCCTCGCAATCGAGGTCACATATGTCCGTGTTAGAGGGAGTGGAGTATCTCGTACCCCTGAGACACAGGAGGGCAGACCGGAGCAGGGAGAAGGAGAGGCGACACCTCATCCAGGCGGCGACGGAGCTCCTTGGCTGGTGCTTCTTTACTGACATCAAGTCAGCTAGTCTTGAGTAGAAGCTCCTAGCCATGGGGGCCATGCCGCCAGATGTGGTGAAGACCAGGGGCGTGAAGGTACCATGGTCGACTTGCAGGATCCTATCGCCATAGGCCCTTATCTTCTCCAGCTCGTTCCTGTGGTGGACAGCCTCGAGGGAGAGCTCACGATGGGAGGCGGCCATCGGGTCGAAGATCCG
The DNA here is from genome assembly GCA_016584305.1 of Chionoecetes opilio. Taxonomy (NCBI): domain Eukaryota; kingdom Metazoa; phylum Arthropoda; class Malacostraca; order Decapoda; family Majidae; genus Chionoecetes; species Chionoecetes opilio. Next base: position 1,622 of record JACEEZ010005390.1, on the reverse strand, counting down.
GATGTCCAAAAAGGTCCGCTGCCCTCTGGTCCAGAATCCCCGAGCACAGATGTCCACGCGAGCCTCAGAGGCAGACTATACCTACTACTACTACCTTTACTATAGGACCATTACAACCTCTTCTACTCCTATAACTACTACTATTTATAGTAGACAGTAGTGACAGTAGTAGTAGAAGTAGTGAGAGTAGAAGTGGTTGTGGTGGAGGTGGTCTTATAGTAAAAGTAGTAGCAGTAATAATGGTATGCAGTGGTAGAAGACTAGAAGTAGTGAGAGTAGAAGTGGTTGTGGTGGTGTTATAGTAAAAGTAGTAGCAGTAATAATGGTAGTAGTGGTAGAAGCAGTGAGAGTAGAAGAGGTTGTGGTGGTTTCATAGTAACATTAGGAGAAGTAGTAGCAGTAGTAATGACAGTATCGGTATTAGATCATTAGCAGTAATAGTTGCAGTAGAAATCGTAGTAAAATCAGAAGTATTGCAAGATGCTTAAGTTACCGTTAAGAACTCAAGTGGAGATAACAAAGAAAGCGTAATATATTTCATGGGTAGCTATCTTATTTCTATTATTCCCGTATTGGTAGTTATAGTGACATGTTTGTACTATAAGGAGTAGCAACAGAAGAAGTAGCAGTAGTAGTAGCAGTAGTAGTAACAGAAGTAGCAGTAGTAGTAGTAGTAGTAGTAGTAGTAGTAGTAGTAGTAGTAGTAGTAGTAGTAGTAGTAGAAGTAGTAGTAGTAGTAGAAGTAGCAGTTGACAATATTGTTAGCTAAAGAGACGAAGTTGAAGAGGACCTATGAAGCGATACTAAGCGTCAAAGGTCACAAACAGTAGTAGTTGTAGTAGTAGTAGTAGTAGTAGTAGTAGTAGTAGTAGTAGTAGAAGTAGTAATAGCTCCTGCCACCTAAAGACAACTATTACTGCTAAAGATCTAATACCGATACTGTCATTACTACTGCTACTACTTCACCTAATATTAGTATGAAACCACCACAGCCTCTTCTACTCTCACTGCTTCTACCACTACTACCGTGATTACTACTACTACTTTTACTACACTTCTTTTTTTACCCAGATGGCACCTTGGTTTCTGTTCGTGGCCCTACACACCTCTGGAGCGCGGGTTCGACTCCTTCTACGGGTACTACAACGGCGCCGAGGACTACTTCGACCACGTGAGGGATTGTCCTATAAGGGGCGAGGAGGAGGGGGTTAATAACGACACAACGATCACCCAGGAACCTTGCAACTACTTTTGCTGCGACGACCCTTTTGTGCAACAGCCTTCACGTGAGAGAGAGAGAGAGAGAGAGAGAGAGAGGAGAGAGGAGGGGAGAGAGAGAGAGACGAGATGAGAGAGAGAGAGAGAGAGAGAGAGAGAGAGAGAGAGAGAGAGAGAGAGAGAGAGAGAGATTTTCTACACAACATAACACCCAGTGACACCTCTCTCTCTCTCTCTCTCTAATTACTTCGAACTTAGTATGTCAATTCACCACACACAGAAAGAGAGAGAGAGAGAGAGAAGAGAGAGAGAGAAGGAGAGAGAGAGAGAGAGAATGAGAGAGAGAGAGAGAAAGGAGAGAAAAGAGAGGGAGAGAGGAGGAAGAGAAAAGAGAGAATGACCCC
>JACEEZ010005389.1:217500-220000 GCA_016584305.1 Chionoecetes opilio | reverse complement strand
GATAAAAAATGGTGAGTTCCAGCCTCAAAGGAACCAACAAGTGTGACTCATTGAGAAATTATCATCTGTTTAATGTTTGAGCATAGATTTGTTTTGTAAATAGTAGGACACATGTGTGCTATCAATGGTGTGTGTAGGGGAGGGCTGTGTGTGTGTGTGTGTGTGTGTGTGTGTGTGTGTGTGTGTGTGTGTGTGTGTGTGTGTGTGTGTGTGTGTGTGTGTGTGTGTGTGTGTGTGTGTGTGTGTGTGTGTGTGTGTGTGTGTGTGTGTGTGTGTGTGTGTGTGTGTGAGAGTATGCGTGTGTGTATGTGTGTGTGTGTGTGTGTGTATGTTTGGTGGACAGTATCGTCTACTTAACTGTTACTCACGATTGCTTGGAACCCGCTGAAGCCAAGCTATAATACAACACTCCCGTTAACTTGGCATCAATAAGATAAGATAAGATTTTCATCCTATCTAGACACTTTGCAAGTACCAACTACAAGGTTATTGACTATACAAAGCGCCGCCACGTCAGCACGAACTAGGCGGACTCGAACCGCTGACCGAATGCACAGGGACGCTGCACATTGCGAGGTCACGTCTCTACCAACCTTGCTGGCATCAATAAGGAGCTGTGACCCCTGTGGGAGACACTGTAAGCACCTTAACGAGGAGATCCTCTTAGATGTCAAGTGGATAAACGCCTTACGCCTCGTAAACACCCCAAGCCGCCCAACTATAGGGGATAGAAATATTTTCAGCAGATTCAGTTAACTGGAGGAGATAATCTGTTGAGTACACTGAGGCATATAACTCACAGTCCTACAAGACTAATCAGCCTGTGTAGAATTCAATTTAGTTAATTAATTGGGCGTGTAAAACTCACTAATGACCTTAATTGGTCGTTGAATATTTTTTTCTAAAGTAACAAGATAGGTTTCAGGGCTAATTCTCAGCTCTGCTTCACACGCCTCCAGCGCGGAAAGAGGGAAGGAAGGGAAGGAAGGCGCATACACGACGGTAACTTCCATGGCACCTTTTCATTATTATTATTATTATTATTATTATTATTATTATTATTATTACTTCCATGGCACCTGTATTATTACTCTTCTATCCTTTCTTCCACTTTATCCTTTCCTCTTTTCTTCTTCCTAATCCCTCCTTCTAAATCTTTTCTTCTATATATCATCTTCCATATATTTTCTTCTTCTTAATCACTTCAACTTTTTTTTCTTCTACCTCTTCCGCCTCCTTCTATTTGTGTTGCTCTTCTTTCTCGTCCTCCTCCTCCACTTTCGCAGTTCCTCATTCCTCAATAAGTCAATAAGGTTCAAAAATGTGAAATTATTAACGTTCATCAATGGACTTACATACACGTGTGCCTAATTCATGAAGTTAACTACACGGTTCATTAGTATTTATTTATATACTTCAAACAAAGGCATAAGCACATCTGCCTTTGATATAATATTCCCTTACACATTGAACAGTACTTCAAACAAACAATAATGGCTACAATTACACACGTATATAGTTGTTGTTGTCTTTTAGGATACAGAACCGGTGGTATTATGACAAGCAGTCGCCTCTTTCTAGCAATCGGACCTTCACTTATAGATCACAGGTGTATCCTGTGATCTATAAATAATATATAAAAATCCAGCCTGCGCCACCAACGGGCGAGGGCCAACCATCACGACCCTCCAGAATGTGCAGGGACAACCCCCTGAGCCGTCAAGGAAAAGCATAATAGTCTAAAGGCGCTACAGGCTTCAACGTAAAAATAAAAAGATAAAAAAATGATCTTATGCCCTCTCATGAAGATAACAGATGCGGCAGTTACCGAGGTGTTCGATGTTGCATGTCCTAGTGGCTGTTTTGCAGAGCCACAAAGGTATTCACACATGCTACAGTGTGACGAAGACTTAAGGTTAACGGAAGCGCCACAGGCCAATCTTCCATTTCTATATTTCACACAACACAGCAAGTCTAGAGGCTCGGCACCTGTCCCCACTGCAGATGTATCTTCGTACATAGTGTTTGATATGTGTGTGTGTGTGTGTGTGTGTGTGTGTATTTGTGTGTGTGTGTGTGTGTGTGTGTGTGTGTGTGTGTGTGTGTGTGTGTGTGTGTGTGTATTTGTGTGTGTGTGTGTGTGTGTATTTTGTGTGTGTGTGTGTGTGTGTGTGTGTGTGTATTTTGTGTGTGTGTGTGTGTGTGTGTGTGTGTGTGTGTGTGTGTGTGTGTGTGTGTGTGTGTGTGTGTGTGTGTGTGTGTGTGTGTGTGTGTGTGTGTGTGTGTGTGTGTGTGTGTGTGTGTGTGGTGTGTGTGTGTGTGTGTGTGTGTGTGTGTGTGGTGTGTGTGTGTGTGTGTGTGTGTGTGTGTGTGTGTGTGTGTGTGTGTGTGTGTGTGTGGTGTGTGCAGGTGTTCACCTGCAACTTTGTAAAGTTATTCATGAGGTTCTGAATACCTATAAGTAACTAGTTAGCCAAGGCTGGAATTGTTAATATATTGA
>JACEEZ010005389.1:197500-212500 GCA_016584305.1 Chionoecetes opilio | reverse complement strand
TAGAGAAGGAGAAGACGTAGAAAACGTATAATATATATACATAATAAATTCGTATGATAACGTATAAGCGTTCTCATCGTATTTCAAGTGTGTGTGTGTGTGTGTGTGTGTGTGTGTGTGTGTGTTGTGTGTGTGTGTGTGTGTGTGTGTGTGTGTGTGTGTGTGTGTGTGTGTGTGTGGTGTGTGTGTGTGTGTGTGTGTGTGTGCGCGTGGGTGTGGGTGTGTATGTATATGTGCATGTCTGCGTGGGTGGCTGAGTGTATGTGTGTGTGTGCGTGGGTGTTTGTGTGTGTGTGTGTGTGTGTGTGTGTGTGTGTGTGTGTGTGTGTGTGTGTGTGTGTGTGTGTGTGTGTGTGTGTGTGTGTGTGTGTGTGTGTGTGTGTGTGTGTGTGTGTGTGTGTGTGTGTGTGCGTGGGTGTGGGTGTGTATGTATATGTGCATGTCTGCGTGGGTGGCTGAGTGTATGTGTGTGTGTGCGTGGGTGTTTGTGTGTGTGTGTGTGTGTGTGTGTGTGTGTGGGTGTGTGTGCGTGGGTGTGGGTGTGTATGTATATGTGCATGTCTGCGTGGGTGGCTGAGTGTATGTGTGTGTGTGCGTGGGTGTTGTGTGTGTGTGTGTGTGTGTGTGTGTGTTGTGTGTGTGTGTGTGTGTGTGTGTGTGTGTGTGTGTGTGTGTGTGTGTGTGTGTGTGTGTGTGTGTGTGTGCGCGAATATGGATTTCAGTGGGTGGTAAGCCTAATTACTATAACATATCCCATTTACAGTATTTACACGAACGACAAGGTCAAGGTCACTTTTCCTTTGATAGAAAACAAAAATATGAATTACGTGAAAATATTATATTCAATATCGAAATAATGACATCAGTAACATTTCCAAACCCTTTGTTGTGTTGACGCCGAAGTGCGGGCGGGAAAACATCCACTGTTAACTTTAATGTCACGTATAATATATTGCACTTATTCTACATCAGGTATCGATATATTCTTTCACAATTCTCACTTTATGGATTTGCTACCGTCAATAACACTATAATTGCCACTGCACTAATGTCGCCAGGTGAAATATACAGGCTAATATTACGAATGTTAGCATCACTACAGACTTGTATGTGCCACTGATAACAGGTACATAATATGAACTACTGTACATGCCTCTTTAGTGGCACATACAAGTATGTAGTGATGCTATAGCTAGTAATATATGTCGCCTATAATATAGGCGTAATATATGGCGACTATAGTGTTATTAACGGTAGGGAAACAAGAGTATTTCTTATATTACTTCCATCGGATCGTAGTGTCTACGAGGCAAAAAGTGATGAGTATAAATGCACTTAGTTTTGGCAACACATTTTCTCTGTTACAAATTAATGTATGTCACAAAACAACATCAAGGCAGCTCGTGACAGCCGTACACACAGCCTGCAGTGCTGTTATAGAAGCATTCCTGGGCTCTTCCCACTGGTCCAAATTTTACTCAACCGTTTTCCTCTTACTCCTGTTCCTTCACGCTTTTTTTCTCTCTTCTTTTTTACATCACAAAGGACTGGCCAAGGGCACTAAAAAATAGGTAACAAAAAGTCGCTTAGTAGCCAGTCCCTTTAAAGGAGACAGTAAGAGAATAACAAAATGGTGCTGGCCCAATTTAGTTCGGGAGGTGTTTTGTCACTCCTCTCTTGAAAATATTTAAGTTGTAGGAAGGTGGAAAAACAAAAACCGGAAGAGAGTTCCAGACTTTACCAGTGAAAGGGATGAAAGAGTGAAGATACTGATTAACTCTTGCATTGCATTGTTTCTCTCATAATCCTGTTCCCGCTCTTTCTGCCCCTACTCTCCCTATTCTATCTGTCTTGGTCCTCGAAGTGATGACTATTTAGTTTTTTAATTCTTTAATATTTTCATATACAAGTTTCTCGCAGTCTACAAATTCATTTCTCTCCATATATTACTGTTCTTTTAAGTTCATTTATCTTTTCTATCGTCAACTATTAATCCGAGTTCGTAAGGCTTCCAAAAATTAACAGATTTCTTGTTCAAAGATATTTTTCTTCCTTTTTTCTTTTTTTGCATATGGTAGGTATTTTGCAAAGGTATCAGGAGTAAGATAAGAGTTTCAATTAATAATACTTGTAACTCTTCATCCTGATTAACATGTTTATGTATTATTGTATATCATCAACAGGATTCCTCCAAGATTATAATAATAACTGTCCTCACATGTATCTAAGTGTTACTATATAACAATTCATTCACCTACCTAAAGAAAATTACACATTGCAATCTACACGATGACAAGATCTCACAGCTTGAATATCTTTTATAGTTTTGTGAAATAATGACTGCCTTGGAAACATTGAATTTTAGCCGGGTGAAGGACAAATTGTGTGTGTGTGTGTGGTGTGTGTGTGTGTGTGTGTGTGTGTGTGTGTGTGTGTGTGTGTGTGTGTGTGTGTGTGTGTGTGTGTGTGTGTGTATTTATCTATAGTTGTTTTCACCTGGTTGTACTTTGCAGGGCCTGAGGCAGACTCGTATGGCCCCGTCTCCATATCTACATATATATTTTGTTTCCTTAGTGCTTAGTGTTGGGGGAAGCCACCCCCCCGGGAGGCGGGACACAACCCCCGGCTAACACTCGGTACCCATTCACTGCTGGGTGGACAGGTGCTTGGGTTTTAAAGAGACCGTCCAACTTTCTCTGTTTCCCCCGAGGATCGAAGCCTGAATTTCTGGGTTGTGAACGTTTTAACCATAACCAAAAAAGATTAACCATACACTACGATTTTTTTTTTTGTGTGTGTGTGTGTGTGTGTGTGTGTGTGTGTGTGTGTGTGTGTGTGTGTGTGTGTGTGTGTGTGTGTGTGTGTGTGTGTGTGTGTGTGTGTGTGTGTGTGTGTGTGTGTGTGTGTGTGTGTAGGTAGGTTGGTAGTCAGGAGGATGTGCGGAGCCACACCAGTAAACACGCGATCCTGTTTACTTGCTTGTGTCCCCGCCTGATTACCGACGTGCGTGGTGCGTGTGCTGTGTGTGCGTGCGTGGTGCGTGCGTGTTGGTGGTGCGTGCTGTGCGTGGTGGTGTGTGCGTGGTGCGTGGTGGTGGTGGTGTGTGCGTGGTGGTGCGTGCGTGGTGCGTGGTGTGCGTGCGTGGTGGTGCGTGCGTGTCGTGCGTGCGTGGTGGTGGTGTTTCGCAAAGTTCATGCGGCTGAGTGCTCGTCTGCTTGATTTTTCCTAGTGCGTGGCTGGTGGTCGGTGGGTGCGTGTGTTGTGTGTGTGTGTTGTGTGTGTGTGTGTGTGTGTGTGTGTGTGTGTGTGTGTGTGTGGTGTGTGGTGTGTGTGTGTGTGTGTGGTGTGTGTGTGTGTGTGTGTGTGTGTGTGTGTGTGTGTGTGTGTGTGTGTGTGTGTGTGTGTGTGTGTGTGTGCCATGTGAGGGGTTGCGGGTACCTCTTCCGTGTAGTCGTCAGGAGTCAGCGAGGTAAGTCGTGCATCACAACCACATTATATCAGACCTCTAAAGTCCTAAATTCTAATAACGTTCAAGTGATCAAAGTTGATATGCATAGCATGGAGCTCGTGATGATTATTGTGTTTTTGACTCACAAAGTATTCGGAAGGACATGAATTGTCCCAGGAATGATAGAATCGGCTTGACAACGCTGGTACAGTCAGGCACGCGGGACAGTCGGACGACCAAAAGAAAGTACTACTGCACTAAATTGTCATAAATATCAACATAAAACAGTAAATGTATAAGTCGAACTTAAGACGAAAATTTTTCTTACACAAGAGGCGCGAGACACTAACACGATGTTAGATCGCGTATACTTAACACTACCTACATCACACTCATACGACCACCATCCAATAATTTCATCTAGACTACATTTTAAAGCTCCCTATGAACTACCGCAACGTGACCACCTGACACGATGGTAGTCCATTACCAATCATTACCACCCTATTTATCCCCACCAGTTATTTCCCTAGTCCTTTTTAAATCTACACTTTTTCAGCTGACCATCCGTTATTAAATTACATAATAACAAGTTTCCATTACCTTGTTTTCACTTTTTAGCTTGATCCGTGAAAATAATAATAACAATCATACCCTCGTGTTTGTCGCTGTTTTAACCTATGTCTGTCTGTCTGTCTGTCACACACGCCAAAGTCCCAGCGAGGTAAGCAATCACTTAAATTTTTTCACTTCCAAAACATTTGTTGCTAAAATGGTTGGCGTCGTGCGGTCAGCGAAGCGTGTGTGGGAACTACTACATTCCAGACCAGCTTGTGTAGAGTGTGGCAGCCAACAGCCTCCATCAGTTCCTATTTTGACATCGAATTGTGTTGTACCTTCGTACTTTACCCCCTTCCTGTTTTCTGTAAAACATTTCTCGAACCACTTTCCAATCATTACTTTTTCCATATCCAAGAAAAGCCTATTATTGCTAATATGTGTCGATGCGAGTAGCGAACCGTGTGTTGGAACTATATACATTCCAACCAAAGCTGTTAGAACGTGCCGGCGCGCGCCACAACCCCACACAACACTACTGACACAATGATCTTGTACCACTACCCCACACACCACACCACCCCATCCCTGTAATCAGAAACTTTTCTCAGAACACATCTCTTCCCATATTCATCGTATTTTCCATATCCAAGAAAAGCTGCTTATCTTAAATATTTATATATAATCCATAATATGAATGATATAGACCTAATTTAACTATATATATACCTACTATATCCATAATAAATATAATTTATCAATAACAGTGCGCGAGCTGTATCATATACACACGACGATACACAACCCACACATGAAAAACACAACACATAAGATACTTCAATCATATTTAACACATACTACAACACACATCACTACACACACACATCTCACACACACATACATACAGACTACCACCATCTTTTCATAAAATATAATCATATATTAACTAATATCATATATCATATATCACACACAACTATATATATATTATATATATATTATATATCAATATAATAAATCAAAACACAGATCGATGAAACAATCCTGTGCCAAACATTGAATATTATATAAAAAAGTGTATAGAACTTGCATATACAATTGTAAATATACATAATCAGTTATATAGTTATGCACAGAGCTCTTAGCCAATATAGAAGGATAGAGTAACATTAACGACATGAGAAACGCCTCCGAGTAGCCGTGCAGCACAACAGAGACGAGAAGACAGCGAAACTAGAAACACGAACAAGCAACAGACAGCACAGCCAGCCAGACCGAGAGAAGACATAATATTTATTGACTAGTAAGTATGAATTATGCACGATGAGTCAAGAAAGACGAGGAGAGAGAGAGAGAGGAGAGAGAGAGAGAGAGAGAGAGAGAGGAGAGAGAGAGAGAGAGGAGAGAGGGAGAGAGAGAGAGAGAGAGAGAGAGGAGAGAGAGAGAGAGGAGAGAGAAGAGAGAGAGGAGAGAGAGAGAGAGGAGAGAGAAGAAAAAAATGCCAAATGTTCCATTTCAAATTGACTCTCCCCTTAACCCTACAGCTGGAACCAAGAGAGGGTCGTCTGAGCTCGTCATCAGCACATGATGGAGCGGATATCACGAAATGCATCCGAAACAAACAAACCAAACTTTACAGGAACTACCACGTGTAGATCTCCCGGCCTCTTGTAGCTTCCTTATTTTCTAATGTTCTCCTTATGTTCTTAACCACCAAAGCCTGTGTAATGTAAGGCCAAGACATGCACAACACTTGAAGGTAAACATCGCCTCCAAGCTTCTCTCTCTCATCGACACTGGCTGTGTATGAATTAGAAAATCACCGAGTCTCCCTTGAACCCCGGAGTCGTAATTGGATTCAGAACTCTCAGTTTCGAAAGCCTTTTACTCCGTCGGTGCCTGTGAAAGTTAATGAAATGGCTCAGGTGTCGGTGGAAGTCGAACAATGAACAGTCGCTCGCGTCTCACTCGGCCTCGAGAAGTGGTGGTCTTGAGTTTGTGTGCCTCGTCAAGGAGAAAGACTTGGGATTTTACTGATGAAGTCTACCGAGTGATGATGATGCTTGTGCTGGGGACGGGGAAAGGGTGAGCGATTCCATTCATGGCTATCGGCGATCTTTGAGGACCTTTAATTGGTGGCTATGTTTTGGAGCCGAGGTTATGGAGGTGTTGACATCGGCGGCAGTTGTTGTTGAGTGAGAGTAGCGGTGATAATGAGGGTCTGTAAATAAATAGCTTCTTTCTATCAATATGATTTGCAAAAAAATGTCAATGACTTCAGTAATAACCTGGATCTAAAAATGAATAAGGACAAAACTGATTTTTAACAATTATATATAAAGCAAAGATACATAGCTTAAATTGATGATTAAATATAACATTAACTCGTATTAAATATAACATATTGTCTTATGAAGAGATAATACGAGGTAAAAAAAGACGCATCAAATCAACCATATAGACCTACCAGGACAGGTTCATGTCAGAAGCTACTCATAATTATCCCCTGTGAGGTCAAAGCATAAGGCTGAGATAGCCTTCCCCCCAAAAAAATGAATAGACATATATACGGTGGAAAGTTTAAAAGTGGACATAGAGTGAGGGACAGCTTTTTGTTGCAAAGAATGGAACTCTAATGAATGAAAAAACTACAAACATGCAAGTCAGAAAAATAATTAAAGACATCAGAGAATATAAAAGATATTATAAAAATCCGTCACAGAGAAGAATGCACGTGACAGTCATCACATAAAGGAATGGTCATGACAGTCATCACATAAAGGAATGGTCATGACAGTCATCACATAAAGGAATGGTCATGACAGTCATCACATAAAGGAATGGTCATGACAGTCATCACATAAAGGAATGGTCATGACAGTCATCACATAAAGGAATGGTCATGACAGTCATCACATAAAGGAATGGTCATGACAGTCATCACATAAAGGAATGGTCATGACAGTCATCACATAAAGGAATGGTCATGACAGTCATCACATAAAGGAATGGTCAAGACAGTCATCACATAAAGGAATGGTCATGACAGTCATCACATAAAGGAATGGACAAGACAGTCATCACATAAAGGAATGGTCATGACAGTCATCACATAAAGGAATGGACAAGACAGTCATCACATAAAGGAATGGTCATGACAGTCATCACATAAAGGAATGGACAAGACGTCATCACATAAAGGATAGGTCATGACAGTCATCACAAAAAGGGAATGGTAAGACAGTCATCACATAAAGGAATGGTCATGACAGTCATCACATAAAGGAACTGGGTCATGACAGTCATCACATAAAGGAGTGGTCATGACAGTCATCACATAAAGGAGTGGTCATGACAGTCATCACATAAAGGAGTGGTCATGACAGTCATCACATAAAGGAATGGACAAGACAGTCATCACATAAAGGAATGGTCTTGACAGTCATCACATAAAGGAGTGGTCATGACAGTCATCACATAAAGGAGTGGTCATGACAGTCATCACATAAAGGAATGGACAAGACAGTCATCACATAAAGGAATGGTCATGACAGTCATCACATAAAGGAGTGGTCATGACAGTCATCACATAAAGGAATGGACAAGACAGTCATCACATAAAGGAATGGTCATGACAGTCATCACATAAAGGAATGGTCATGACAGTCATCACATAAGGGAGTGGTCAAGACAGTCATCACATAAAGGAATGGTCATGACAGTCATCACATAAAGGAATGGATATGACAGGCATCACATAAAGGAATGGACATGAGGCTGGTTGAGTAGGGACAGAGCTGAGGACGACATGACTGAGCCCAAAAATACCACACCTGTCGCCCAGAGGATCACGGAGGAGGTGACATAAACCTACCGTAGACAACCACAGGGACAGGGACAGGGACAGGGACAGGGACAGGGACAGGGACAGGGACAGGGACAAAGGACAGGGACAGGGACAGGGACAGGGACAGGGACAGGGACAGGGACAGGGACAGGGACAGGGACAGGGACAAGCACAGGGACAGGGACAGGGACAGGGACAGGGACAGGGACAGGGACAGGGACAGGGACAGGGATAGGGACAGGGACAAAGGACAGGGACAGGGACAGGGACAGGGACAAGCACAGGGACAAGCACAGGAACAGGGACAAGCACAGGGACAGGGACAAGCACAGGGACAGGGACAAGCACAGGGACAGGGACAGGGACACGCACAGGGACAGGGACAGAGAAATTTCCTCAGCTTACACTGTGTACTTATACTTGTTGATGATGACTGATCTGCAATGGTATACAAGTTTTCTTATTTTGTGTGTGTCGACGCGTGCTTGTCTCGGTATTTATATATGCCAGAACACGCGAATAACTGTGGACTTTTGTGTCTATCTTTTCTGTTTTTCTATGTAAACATCTTACCTCACAGACATCGGATACGCTACTAATACAACAAGCTAACTCTTTCCTTCGAAGACATTCCAGCTAGTTCTGTCGAAGTCACCACGAGCTGTCGACTTGGAAATAACGGTGACAACTCGACATGTACTCGAGGTAAAGGTGATTAACCCTGCGAGGTAAGTGGTAAGGCCGCTTATGGCACGGCATGGCACAATGACAGCTGATTCCCTCTCTCAAGACTCCTGCTACTCATGTAATAAGAGTTTGCAGAGGGGGGGAAGGAAACCACCTACAGTTGCTGCCTTTCTCTAACCATCTCTGTTGTCTCCAATGCATATACTGTACGTGGTCTCTGCTTTATATTCTTCTGAACCAATGTTAATGAAAGTTCTGCATTAAAGCCAAGATAACAATGCAACAACGGCGCATCACAACATATTATAAAACAACATAGATGATCTGGTGTCGATGACGCAAGGGAATATTGTGTGTCAGCCAAATAAAAAGAATATCTACCTGTCTTCAACAACAGTTCGTGCTGCCGTCCGCTGTAATATTGCAATGTGTCTCCTTCATTTGCTGGTCGGGGCTGAAGTGCGTGTCCAAAACTGACAGGAGTGAAGGTGTGTTGTTGGTTCAGGAAATGCCTTAGTGTGTTGAGTTGCACACATCAATGAGTTATGAAACACTGCAGATGAAGAGAGAAAGAGTTGAGGTTGTTAGCAAAACGTTGATACTAAGCCGACCTATTTATAATGGTTCGAATGCTCATGACAGGAAGGAAACAAACCCACATTGGTTATCGTGATGACGCAGCCACTCCATGTGTTATGAAGGAAGACGAAACTATATGCCAAGTTGATTCAGTCATACACTGGCAGCTTACAAGGACTTACTGCAAGGACTCGTCATCATTGTCTTGGAAGAAAGGCCAAATAAACAGGGCGAGAGATAAAGGGGCACCACTGGGAAAATGAGGACGTCGTGACCGGAGCCTCTCAGCGTAGCGGCAGAGTGTTGGCTGAACAAACACAGGGACCAAGACACTCTCCGGTCCCTTGCCCTGCCACACACCTGCCTCCCGCCCGCCCGCCCGCATACTACCGTTTTCTGGAACAGTATGTCGCGTTTACTCTTGAACACGTCAGGTTAGGTTACGTTAGGTTACGGTTAGGGTAAATAAGATTTCCTGGACTTTTGTTGGTAACTTTGTGTGGGCATCACAATGAGGGTATTTACGATATAATCTTATGGTTAGTTTCGGTGCTAGAGCCACGCGTGTTCACTCGGAATCCACATACTCACTTAGGAGTTGGGGAATATGACACCCGCTCGCAGCCTCACTCATGGCGAGTTTGGAGGCTAAAGAAGGTGAACACGTGAAACCTTCAACAAATGTATCGGAGATGAGTGAGAGGAAATGAAGACTGACTTTCTGAGACGAGGACAGGGCATTATTAAATATAGGGAATGATATGGCTGCAAATGTTTTTAGGCAGCGGAGACAGAAAACAAAATTTACGGATTGTCGGAAAAGTACAACTACAGAGTGAAGCAGGAATATAGAATGAGCATGTGTATGGGGGGAAAGGATGAGAGAAAAAAAAAGAGAGAGAGAGAGAGAGAGAGAGAGAGAGAGAGAGAAGAGAGAGAGAGAGAGAGAGAGGGGAGAGAGGAGAGGAGAGACGAGAGGGAGAGAGAGAGAGAGAGAGAGAGAGAGAGAGAGAGAGAGAGAGAGAGAGAGAGAGAGAGAGAGAGAGAGAGAGAGAGAGAGAGAGAGAGACACACACACTGGAGGTATATGGGACGGTCCTCTTTAACGCTCCAGGGCGGTGCAGCAATTAGCCTGGGATCATCACCTTCAACACATGAAAGCAGCATCCGTCTCTGTACACCCTCGCGTAGGGACAAAAGTACATTCCTCGGGACAAGTTCACTAAATCAACAAAAAACTACACCGGATACAATCGACGTAAAGTCTATAGTTGCAGCCTCAATGTAGTCAGGGTTGAAGGCGGGGGGGGTCTCTCTCTCTCTCTCCCTCTCGCTCGTCATCTCTCTGTCTCGCCTCATCGTCTCTCTCTCGTCTCTCTCTCTCTCTCTCTCTCTCTCTCTCTCTCTCTCTCTCTCTCTCTCTCTCTCTCTCTCTCTCTCTCTCTCTCTCTCTCTCTCTCTCTCTCTCTCTCTCTCTCTCTCTCTCATCTCTTCTAATCTCATTCTTTATAATCTCATCCTTTCTATGCTCATCCTTTGTTCTCTCTTAATTTATAATCCCTTCTCTTCTACTCTCTCCTCTACTAATCTCTTCTCTTCTACTCTCTTCTCTTCTAATCTCATAGCTTTTACTCTTATATCTTCTACTCTCTCCTCTTCTAATCTCTTCTCTTCTACTCTCTTCTCTTCTACTTTCCTACTCTCTTATATATTCTCTTCTACGACATCTTCTACCCTAAATACTCTGGCAATAAATTTGATCCAAGTTCAAAGTCCATTCAGTTTAAGCCACGAATCACATCTCTTCAGACACGATGGCTCAACAAACACCTTAAATACAAATACCACGAACAGCATGGTCAACATTACGATGAAGGGGCAGGGCAAGGAAGCGTCATGAAGGGTGTGGGAAGGATGGGGAGCCAGTGAGCGATGCAAAGAGCGTGTAGGAGGGGAAGAGGAATGGGAGGGAAGGAGATGGGAGAAAGAAGAATGGGAATGAGGAAGAGAAGAGGAAGAAGAAGGGGAAGAGGGGAGAGGAAGAAGAGTATATATTTATAAATGGTTAGGTTTTATGATGCAGCTCTGGTTGGTGCTGAAAAAGTAATGTTTATCTTAGTACCCCACTACTTTTGAAAGAGCCCTTCCCATATCCCTGAGCCTGTAAGACACTAATCATGCGTAAATTGTGAGCCTGCAGGTAAGTAGATGGCTGGCGTGTACATTATTTGAAGGGATATCAAAGGTAGAGTGAAGGCCTTGCTGGATTATAGAGATGACATCCTTTGCGATTGTATCATAACAACAATGTTACAACGTATAAGCGTCAATAACAGTAATGCCATGACATTATTTCAGGTTCGAACCTTCGTTATGTATACGTAGATCCTGAAGATGCTAATGACAGCCTGTACATTCTTAAAGTAACAGGCTTCATACTGGTAAATGTATTAATCTATTGCCAAACCGTTGAATTTACTGAATATCTTACTGGTTCACCCACACACTCTCCTAGTCTAAAGAACATAAGAAAATAAGGAAGCTACAATAGGCCGCGAGATCTACACGTGGTAGTTCCTGTTACTTAATACTACCTACATCCACCTTTCATCCCCACCCATGAAATTGTCTAGCCTCCTTTTAAAACTCCCTATTGACTCTGCTCTAACTACCCCACGACTGAGTCCATTCCAATCATTTACCACGCTATTTGTGAACCAGTTTTTCTCTATTTCCAGATAAGTCACTATATGCTGTGGCGAGTCAGTTCCATTAGTTTCTTAGTCTTCGTTCACTCCTCTTAGGAAATAGCATCATGGGTGACTCAGCATCCTCCTGACCTTCTCTCCTGACCTTGCCGCCGCACCTGCCCGGCGTCAGGGAAGTAGGAAGCCACACGAGAAAAAAGGAATGCCCAGAGAAGAGAAACGGAGAGTCATTCAGCCACCGTCTTGGAGGTCCCCCGGAGGTTAATTCAGCTCCTTGCCGTAATCCCCTCCTTCTAAGGGAGCTTGCCATTAGGAGAGCAAGGCGGCCTAGCACAAGACGTATGTGTGTGTGTGTGTGTGACAATGTGTGTGTGCGTGTGTGTGAGTCTCTGTCTCTCTCTCTCTCTCTCTCTCTCTCTCTCTCTCTCTCTCTCTCCTCTCTCTCTCCTCTCTCTCTCTCTCTCTCTCTCTCTCCTCTCTCTCTCTCTCTCTCTCCTCCTCTTCTCTCTCTCTCCTCTCTCTCTCTCTCTCTCTCTCTCTCTCCCTCTCTCTCTCTCTCTCTCTCTCTCTCTCTCTCTCTCTCTCTCTCTCTCTCTCTCTCTCTCTCTCCTCTCTCTCTCTCTCTGCTATCTTGGAAAGGAGTTCAATCTCTTCAATACCACTAAATAATTACTTGTTTCGCTTCAATGATCTGAAGTGTTTTAGGTGCAGTGTCTCTGTTCTCAGTGCACAGACTCGGCCTCGTCAAATAAAACTTTACTTTAGCACAAATTAACGAAAACAAAAGACAACGACCATCACAAAGTCTTTACACGTGATTGAAGTCCTGATTGAGTACTGATGCCCTATTATATATATTTTATATTTGCACGTTCATAAAATACAGTTTCATTATCGTTATGCAATTTTGACAGTAACGAAAACCATGATATTAATGGTTCTTTTCTTCTTTTTTATAGTATTTATTATAGCAAGATATTCGTTAACCAAAAAATGAGTGGGTTCAATCCTTTCATATATTTTCTTCTCTCTCTCTCTCTCTCTCTCTCTCTCTCTCTCTCTCTCTCTCTCTCTCTCTCTCTCTCTCTCTCTCTCTCTCTCTCTCTCTCTCTCTCTCTCTCTCTCTCTCTCTCTCTCTCTCTCTCTCTCTCTCTCTCTCTCTCACTGTCTTAGTCTTCTCTTATTTTTCTTATTCGAATGTTGTCAATGTCAATATGTCGCAATGTTCACTCTATTCTTTGCTTCTGAGTCTATGTTCGTCCATCGCATTCTTCACTCCAGACCCCTTTCGCCCGTTGTTCTATGATCCTTTCTTGTTCTTCCTTCTCCTTTTCTTCCTCCTCCTACTTGGACAGACTTCATAGAATCTAAGCCAATAACGACTGGAGGGATATTAGAATGACTGTTTAAACAAAGCTTGGCAAATATGCAACGGCACATTAAACAAGATGTGGAGTCAAGCGTTCCACATCGAAATCAGCGGATATTACCCAACAATAAACCGAAATATTAGTTTAGCGAAATAATAAATATCCTTTCAGCCAAAGACATGGTTGCCAATAATATGAAAGAGCAAAGAACCGTAATGACAAGCTAGCTCAAACACGACAGATTTCGACGAACTGTTATAAAGTTTATCAAAAAGAATAAGAAAATGTTTGACCTTAATATCATGAACACCAGTAAAGCAAATTACAACGAACGTCACATTTGAATAATTAAAAAGCACAAAAAAGTGAATACACGAACGACTAAATCATTCTGTATAATATTATATGTAAGCATTCGATTTAGTTTTGTTTTTTAATTCATTTTCACAGCGGATTAATTTTTGAGAATCTTCCATATCCCAAAACACTACAAACATGAACACCTTCCTAAGCACATGTGCATCTCAGAAAAACGTTGTTCTGCGCACAAGTAAAATGAAGACAAATACTGTGTCAAGACGACATTTCAGCAACAGTACTGCAAAGGTTGAACACACGCTAATTAGATTGTTATTCATCTTCTTTGACATATCACTGATTTCTGAAACATTTTATTACGAAGAAAATTTACAAACGTCACACAAATTTCTAAAAAAGGCAATGAGTCTCAACCTAGAAATTACCGACCAGTTAACGTGACATCCGTTGTGGGAAAATTAATGGAAAGTTCATTGATCAGAAAGAAAACGTTCGAATATTTGCAAGAAAATATCATATTCAAGGATGCTCATTGCTCAACATGCCTCGAGAAATTACTTTAATTATTTTAAGAAGTGTACAAAATACACGTTGATAGTTGATGCCGTATACATCTTTAAAAATTCCAACTCTCAGCCTGATTGACTGAAGTGTCTCTGTAAAGTTCCACGTAATGCTGTCGGACCTTCCCTATATAGACCACCGCGCCGTATCCATTCACAAAATTTATAATTTCATATTAAACTTATATAAACAGACAGCCCGGGATATCTGCCCATACCACTACTATCAAACTCTGAAGGGCTGGAGATGATAGAGGACCCTGATATTCAGTGACCATCTTCAGAACTCAAAGTACCAGAGGTCGCTACTGCATATGGTAACATGAGTACGGCGTCCTATAAAGGGCAGTACCTTTACACAATGAGCTCTACAGAGCTGGGACCTGATTGACTGCCGCCTCCCTAAGCAGTGGCAGGCAAGGCTTCCGCACCACCCCTAGTCTTCCACATTGTGTTTACTCTTACACTAAGCAAACAACATATTACTAAGCTGGTAATAATATTATGCTGCAATACTAATGCTAACACAACAATCACTCATACCTTTACCCAACAATAAAGTATATATATATATATATAATTTACATAATATTTTCCTACTTTTCTCAGGACATTCATATTAGTTTATCTTCTTCTAAAGCTTCATGACATATTTTTTTCAAGAAAGCTTCACTTTGGTGAGTTTGCATTTCGATCAATCAATTCCCTGCAAGGACTATTGGTTTGATAACTGGTCTGTATTCTGGGACTGAGAGTGCTGTGAAGTGTGGGGCAGGTGTATCCGGCTTCTTTCCTGTGAATACAGGAGTGAGGCAAGGGTGCGTCCTTGCCCCATCACTTTTCAACGCTTGTATGGACTGGGTATTGGACAAGGTTGTAGATCAAAGTGATTGTGGAGCATCCGTTGGCAACACCAAGATCA
>JACEEZ010005389.1:180000-182500 GCA_016584305.1 Chionoecetes opilio | reverse complement strand
GTGCTTGTCTTGATGATTCCTACAATTTATTTTATCATCAATTTGATTATCTGTTCCAAAAACATTTTCCAGTGAAGCAGATAAGAGTTAAACAAAATTATCATAAAAATTCTTACATCACTCCAGCTTTAAAGAACAGCATCAAAGAAAAACACAGGTTAGAAAGACTTGCAAATAAATGGCCAATAACATTTCGTGAATTTTATCGAACTTACAGAAATAAATTAACAACTGTCCTAAGAGCTGCACAAAATAAATACTATAAGGATCAACTAAAGCAATCTCAAGGTAATCCTAAGTCACACTGGAAATCAATTAAAGAAATTCTTGGTAGAAATTCCTCTGCATCCAAGGAATGTTGAATAGAGCTAAAACCCTTGTGTAACAATACAGCAAATAAATAACGACCACTTCTGAAGCTTTGGAAATTCAGCAAACAACAACACCTTAAATAACAAGTCACATGATCAATATTTACGCAATCCTCTTGATTTTTCCATGTACCTTACTCCTGTAAAACTGTCGGAAATAGAGAGCTTCCTAAAAGGCAGTAAGTCTGATGCGGCAGGATATGATGATATTTCACCCAAACTACTAAGACACACTGCCTCTTTCATTTCTACTCCTTTAACACACATAAGTAACTTCTCCTTTAAGACCGGTATCTTTCCAAGTGAGCTTAAAAAGGCAAAGGTAATTCCGCTGCACAAATCACGTAGTAAGCATGATATTGATAATTACAGACCCATTTCGATTCTTCCAGCATTTAGCAAATTGTTTGAAAAGGCACTCTCCACTCTCCTTGTTAACTACCTTGAGAAAAATCGCCTACTAAAGGCGGCGTCACACTAGCACTTTTTCCGTCTAGTTTTTTCTGCAACTTTCTCATAACTAACAATTTTCTGACTGCAAACCATCACACACACACAATCGTTCGCCTGCACTACCAGTCAGCTGTTGCATGTAAACAAACAAGGCTCCGACGCCAGGGCAAGCTATTGCTGGTATACACTTAATTATGTGTATTATTTATCAGTAGTAGACCTAATATCGACCTAGATAAGACCTAGAATATCAAGGCCTTCTTGGTGTACAAGTCTGAGTGGTCCCAGAGACAAGCTAGAGGGTGGCCACGCGTATGCATTCAACGAGAAATTCTTCTGAGCTACCTACGTGTCCACAGCATTTCGTCTATAATCTTAAGTTGAAGTCTTGAAGAGTGAGAAACAAATTTTGAGTGTGTCTTGAAAAAGAAACACAACGAGCTTGACAGACGACCTACAAAGCGATAATAAGCAGAAAAGGTCACAAGAAGAAGAAGAAGAAGAACAATCGAGTCATGCGAGAGACTGTTGGCTGTTATATAGAACCGGCTTTTAAATGTATCTACATGTACAATAGTCACGTGAATATTTTTGATACTTTCAAATGTATTGAATTATAATTTGCAAAAAATTACTGATTTATATCAAATATCTTTAAAGTAATCACTATGGATTTTGATTTGACTAAGAAAGTTGACTTCAACTTTCCATATCAAGACGATCACGATCGACTGACTCAGACTGATTGATTCAGACGGACTAACTAGTCAGAGCGAGAAAAAACTAGTCAGAGCGAGAAAAAACCAACGGAGATGACGTAAGATTAGACGTAACTAGACGGAAAAAGTGCTAGTGTGACGCCGCCTTAACAGATTGTCAACATGGATTCAGATCAAACCACTCTACAGAGTCAGCAATTTTACAATTTGTTAATGATGTATATATATACTTGGAAGGTAAATTCTATGTAGCTGGAATATTCTTAGATCTATCAAAAGCCTTTGATACCTTAGATCATAACATACTTCTTGATAAACTAGAACATATAGGGATAAGGGGCATTACTCACCGGTTATTGAAGAGCTACATCAGTAACAGGTCACAAAGTGTATATTGTAATTCCATGTATTCGTTTTTCAAAGTTATAACTAAAGGTGTACCTCAGGGTTCTATTCTAGGGCCTCTACTTTTTCTCATCTATATTAATGATATACCAAATGCAAGCACAAAACTTATATTTACTATTTATGCTGATGACACTAATCTCTTATTAACTGATGCAAATATTGATTCCTTATATATAAATTTAAATCTTGAATTAAATTTAATATATCAATGGCTAAAGTCCAATAAATTGCATCTCAATATTGCAAAAACCAATTACATACTTTTCCAAAATCGATCAATAAAGAATATTATGCCTCCATTGTCATTAAAAGGTCAATTGATTCAACGTGTACCTCATACAAAATTTCTAGGAATTAATATTAACGAGAACTTAAACTGGAGCTTTCACATTAATCAAGTTTGTTTGAAATTATCTAAAATATGTGGTATATTGTATAGGGTCCGCCATCAACTTACAACTGAATCTATGTTAAGTATATATTATACGTTGTGTTACCCTCACTTGATTTGTTGCGTTTCTCTATGGGGTTGCACATGGTCATCTTTCT
>JACEEZ010005389.1:167500-175000 GCA_016584305.1 Chionoecetes opilio | reverse complement strand
TACATATGGCAAAATATATTAATTACATAAAAAAAATGTAATTATATGCGCATATAATATATTTTAACAAACAATACAACTTTTTCTTCTAAGAATTAAGAATGTTCAGTTAATTAAATCAATATTGTTTAGAGTAATTAGCGAGTAATTTTTAGAGTAATTGATTTAGAGTTTTTAGAGTAATAACAGTTGGTTTAGTTATGTTATGTTATGGTGCTGAAAAGCAAGTGTATGTTGGTTAGCATAGACATCAAGATCAGAGAGGAAAACAATTTACGTTAATAGGATCATAATTTGAAAACAAGATCAGTAACATTCGAGATGCAGCATCACCAACAACTATATGATTCCATAGTCACACATACATATACGAAGGTATTTTGACTTCACCTACACACACTGATGATCTCTACAGCGTTTCACTACAAAATTCAAAAACTTTTCCAGAAAATTAAGGTGTGGAATGGGGGGGAAAGGCCGCTTCATTTTTCGACTTAACCCCTTGAGACCCAGAACGTAATGTCCATTGTAATTTGACTACCATAAGGCGATATTTAGTGAATATAAGCAATATTTTATAGATATGACCTGTTTAGTATCCTTGGCGACTAACTAATTTGATATATTTAGTTATTTTTCGTAATTGTATGGCTAACAACATACATCTTTTTTATAGCAAAGGAAAAATCTGGGCGTGAAGTGGTTAAACACGTGCATCAATGCCTCACGTGGCGCTTCTACGTCGACCTTCATCAGCATCACTGGATCAGGATATTTCAGAAATCTTTATCGCTTTGTTCTGTATCCTGAGTATTGATTTATTGATCTACCAAACACAAAAGTAGCCACCATGCATTTCACAGGCGATACAATGCTTGTATGGCGTAACTCGACAATCCCTCTTCCCGAGGCGACACTTAGGAGTTAAATTATAATAGTAATGGTAATTCTTATTGCACCAAATTATGGAAAAAAAGTGACTTATGTAGCGTCGTAACTCAGGGGTTGACCCATAATTTCTATAAAGGATCAAATGCTATTTCTATAAAGTGCTTCTTTTTCGAACTGAACTAATGCGTTTCCAAAGATATCCATACCTTCCCAATCGAAAATGAGAGATGACAAATATGCAAAGCTAACGAGAATATTGTGAAATCTTTGAAACGGGAATGTGACTGCCATAGACGTACAAGGAGAGTAGACTGAGGCGAAGAGATGTCTGGATTCATGCAAGGAACGTGGTGGAAAAGTCTTCTTTTGGCATTAAGTTATGATCAAAAACAAAAAATAATATCGAGCTAATTTTTATAAAAGCTGGTTTAAACCCATCGGTATGAGTTACGATACAAGTATATTCGCATACTTTTTCTTTACTTTTTGATCAAACAATAACCTTCCTACTTTTCTTCTCTCTCTCTCTCTCTCTCTCTCTCTCTCTCTCTCTCTCTCTCTCTCTCTCTCTCTCTCTCTCTCTCTCTCTCTCTCTACTCTCTCTCCTCTCTCTCTCTCTCTCTCTTCTCTCTCTCTCTCTCTCTCTCTCTCTCTCTCTCTCTCTCTCTCTCTCTCTCTCTCTCTCTCTCTCTCTCTCTCTCTCTCTCTCTCTCTCAATTATCTTTTTACTCACTATCTCCTGGTTACCATCACGATAGATAACGCTTTGGGTACTTTTTCTTCAAGCCGTGTTATCTTGCTAGCATTTATGATTCTCTTTCTCTTCCTCCCTTATCACTACATCTACTTTCCTCTTAATTCTTGCGGACGGAATTTAGAGGCTCATTTTTCTGTCCTAAACTGTTTATCTGTCCAAGTGCACGTTAACGCCACACGGGGACTTGCATTGGTGCCAGCCAGGGATTCCGTGTACACGTACCAGCAAAGATGAGACTGAACAATATGATTACAATTCCTTAATTTACTTATTACGACTCCTTTTCCTATTTTTCTTCCTTTTCTTGTAGATTAAAATAGATTATACTTGACGCTGGTTTTTTACATAAAAAACATATTCGTCATGTTGCTTGACAAACGATTAACCCCTAGAGGCCCAGAACGTAATTTCAATTGTAATTTGGGTACCATTAGATGATGGCGCGTGCCGTCCCACCCTCCCCGATGAACACTAAGGAGCGGGAGTGACCTCACGCCCCGCCCACCTGTGACCTGACTGGGGCTGCGGCTACAGCGGCGGGTTGATGCCCGCTCATTTATTACTGCTTTTTATGTATATATGTATGTGTATGTATGTGTATGTGTATGTATGTGCATATGAATATGTATATGTATATATATGTAATAGATGTAAATAAATAAATAAAAATATATAAAAAAGACGATTTTTAGTGAATATAAGCAATATTTTATAGATATGACCTGTTTATTATCCTTGTCTCCTAGTATATTTAGTATATTCAGTTACTTTTCGTAATTGTATGGCTAACAACAGACAATTTTATATAGCAAAGGAAAGATCTGGACGGGCAGGGGTAAAATACAAAAGGCCATAAGAGGAAGCAAACTGTATTAGGAGGGATTGAATAGTTAAGATTAATGCAGGCAATGAAATATAGCATAAGTGAACACAGACTGGGAGGAAAGAGTTGACACGTGACCGAATATTGTGTAGACTTTTTCGTATAATAAAACCAGATTATAATGTACTTTATGTGAGTTTTTAAAGAGGTAAGTTAAAGATGAACCTAAGATTTCTGGACATGAATGCAAAATATCGCGAACATTATCTGGAATATAAGAAGAGCGAGATGTCTAAAGAGGGAGCAATATACGTATCTAATCATGATCAGGGAAGGTAGATAGAAGGTAGATAGAAGGTAGAAGGTAGATAGAAGGTAGAAGGTAGATAGAAGGTAGATAGAAGGTACAAGGTAAATAAACATAAGCGATGCAAGACGGTAATTGTAAGGAAGATAAAACGATCATCAGTCACCTTGCACCTCACTTGAGCTGCCGGAGAAGAGTTCACCTTCAATCAAAAAGATTAACAACATTTCTGCAGCACTACTTTGTTAGGTACTTTCCATACACTTTACGTCCTTTTTACTGTCATGCTTGCCAGCCATCGGAGGTCTACGCCAGGCTCTGCTCAGACGTGCAGTCTCTGATAGAGTTAGGAATAAAATAATTTGTGTTTCCTAGTTCCTCAAACATGAATTCGTCACTATAAAACTTTTGGTAGAAATTATATTTTTGCATTTAAAGAAATAAACTTTCAGTTTGATTGCACCTGAATACTAAGTTATTTCAAATTTATCAACACACATAAAACTTTTCTGTAATTCAAATATTTGCACATAAGACATTACAGGTAACCTATTTCACTCACATATAAATTTCTTTTTCTTTTCATGTAAAGTATTGTTTCAATTTCACAACCACTTGTGCAATAGCCACTTTTACAACACACATAGAACTATTTAACTCACATGTAAATTTCTTTTTCTTTTTATGTAAAGTATTGTTTCAATTTCACAACCACTTGTGCAATAGCCACTTTTACAACACACATAGAACTAATTTCTTCCCATGGTGAACACATCACAATTTCCTGGAACCGTCCTCATTCCGATTACCATGAGTTCTCTCTCTCTCTCTCTCTCTCTCTCTCTCTCTCTCTCTCTCTCTCTCTCTCTCTCTCTCTCTCTCTCTCTCTCTCCTCTCTCTCTCTCTCTCTCTTCTCTCTTCTCTCTCCTCTCTCTCTCTCTCTCTCTCTCTCTCTCTCTCTCTCCCCTCTCTCTCTCTCTCTCCTCTCTCTCTCTCTCTCTCTCTCTCCTCTCTCTCTCTCTCTCTCTCTCTCTCTCTCTCTCTCTCTCTCTCTCTCTCTCTGTTGCTATCTCGTATACGTTCATCTTTCCGCCTTTCCTTCGCTACCCAAACACTTTACGAGTACATAGTTTGGGGTAAACTCCAAATTTCTTAAATGTCAAAACTTTATTCAGCTAGACGAAGTTTTCCTGGATGAGGCTTCCATAAAGGCTGCTTTGAATAATTCTTGGCTGTGGAGCACCGCAAAGTCTCGCTCTCGCCTCCCCTTTGGCCTGGCTTATCAACGGCTCTCCTCTTACCAACACCTTGCCAGCTTCTTAACCAGTGTTGCAGAAAAAATATTCTTCAATTGAAAACCATTTTAAGGAAATTCTACGACGCTTAAGAACACTAGAGCAAACAAGAAGCATTGCTTGTCAAATTAAACTAACATGTAAATGCGCGAGTATTCTACACGTAATAAATGCACGACGGGTTATGTGCATGTGCATACATAATAAAAATACGATATATAAAAAGGTAAAGATGGGAGCATACGCTAAGCTGCGCGTGGCATTCGGTGCTCATCTCCGTGGCATTAGCCCTTAGAGCCTGTGGTGGGTGAGGACCCGTTACCCCGGGACACATGGCTAGTGTGACTCCCGGGTTACCACAGTTACCTTCCCCAGGTTACCCCAGGTACCCATTTATCAACCCCGAAAGGAAGGAAGAACAGCTGGGTAGGCTGGTCACCGACTTGCCCTGGCCCGGGATCGAACCAGGGCCCGCAGATTCGTAGCCAGGCACGCTAGCCACTGCACCACGGAGGCGACACTATATGGTCCTATCAAAATCAGTTATCATGAAACAAGCCTCGTTACTCCGTTATTATTTTTTTGCCTCTCTGGAATTTTGGCAAATATCCTTACCGTGATGCTATTATATATACAAAACTACCTCATGCCAAATAATTATAGGCGGTAATATCCAATTCCTGAAGGAGCTACATTCTTGAAATACCAAACTCTGACATTTGTTTTCTTATTACCTGTTCTTCCCGCCCATCTGTTTTCAGTAAGCTACATATATTGGATTTCCCAGCGGTGCACACATGCCGTTACTACAGACTGACAAGCCCACATTATTAATAGAATTTTTAAGTCCCTGAGAAGACAAAGTTTTCTGAGCTGTATTCAGGAAGCTCTTGAGACCCTCCAGAAGGTGAAGGAATTACGGAAGCCTCAGGGCAGGGCAATGATTTTGATGTAGAAATTATATACATGAAATAGTCGTTTCCACCGGTTCCAGCCTCATTAATAGATGTTTGTGCATTTCGGATATGTATGTTTTGCATCTCCTTAGACTTAGAACAGAAATGAGTGTGTTAATAAAATCTTAAGGGTTAAAAATCATGAGGGCTAAAAAATAGGCTTAAAATCATGAAGGGGTTAAAAAAGCATGAGGGTCAATAAAATCTTTCCATATAATATCACACAGAGGGACAGGAAGGAAAGGTCAGACCTGCTCTCTGCTCCGCCATTCCTGTCATAACCAAAGAGTGTCACGGGCAATACCTTCTACACTTTTATATTCTTTGTTACATAAATACGTGCTGTTTGATGCGTCAGCCAGAATCGAGATAATGGTGCTTAGCGTGAACCCTTGCCATAAACCTGCACAAGACGACGAGATGATAGACGACTGTTAAGATGGTAGGTAGCAAATACACTGCTAAAAGTTACTGTTTCGTTTCGTTATAGTATATGTATAGTTTATGCATGTAATTTTTATTTTCATTACTACCTTTATAAATGACATTACCGCTCTCCTGTATTAACACCCACACACACACACACCCCTACACACAAAAGCACACACACACACCCACACACACACACTACACGTGGAGGAGGAAATTAATGTCAAACTTTCCCTTCTCCCTCTCGCCCTGACCGTGAGTGGCGGCAACCGTGCGTCACTGATCTCGCCGCTTCCCTTTTTCTCTCCTTTCACTTATTTTTTCTCATTTTTGGTCTCAAGCTCACCGTTGTCATCTCCGAAATCCGAGTGACGGTGCTTCTGCTCTTCTTGCACGTCACCGTTTCATCTTCTCTTCCCTTATTGCGTATTTATATATGTATTTATATATGTTCACCCTGCATTGTTATCTACCCAGCTGTTATGGAGTGTAAGAGAGGATTTCAGATATAAAAGAATTTACCAAAACATCCCTTTGTCCTTTACATCAAACTCATAGGTGCATTGATCTTCATTCAGTTATTCATCAAAAGAACACAGAAAACATACATGACTGTCCCGTATGTTATTTCATAGTAAAGTTTATCTATCGTCCTTCTTCCTTCTAATATAATGATAATGTATGATCTTCCTTTCATAAAACATTTAGAGATATCATCATACATATAGAATCTTATCCTTATAATATGTAATCTTTTGTATCAACCCAACAGGTGCATTGAGGATCACTTACACATTCATCAAGAGGATGGAGCGAGCATACAAGTCTAACCCGAATGTTTGTCATAATAAAGAAATTATCTATCGTCTTTCTATCCTCAAAAAATTCATCAAAGTCAATACGAACGCAAGAAAGGGATGTATCAGAAATAAAGGAAAAGAAAATATATTGGCGACGTCATAATTCAGAGAAGGTAACTCTTTTATATGTGTTTTTCCTTATCAAAGAGAAGCGTCTCGGCAATTTCACAGTCGATGATCAAAGGTGCACAAGCCTCAAGCAGCTCCTTCTATGTTAAAGGTAACGTCGTGACCTACTCTGCGGGACGTATTGGAATTTTACGCATTTTATTTCCCCTCCGCTGTGAAGTTCTCTTGTATCGTTTGTACAGTTTATCAGTTCAGGTTTTCAGTTTATTTAAAAGAAAAAAATTGATCACTCAGTATAAATGATACATATAATATCAAGCTAACTCTGTGATCGTTACTTAATGGGTGAAGATCTATGAGTGTGTGTGTGTGTGTGTGTGTGTGTGTGTGTGTGTGTGTGTGTGTGTGTGTGTGTGTGTGTGTGTGTGTGTGTGTGTGTGTGTGTGTGTGTGTGTGTGTGTGTGTGTGTGTGTGTGTGTGTGTGTGTGTGTGTGTGTGTGTATTCACCCACGGTTTTGTGCACGTAAGTTGGACTCGCGATCGCCAGTTTCACTCTCCCGGAGGCATATTTCCATTCTGCACTCACATTTCGGCCAACCCCCACCCCCACCTTCTGCTTCGGCTACCTCCTTCCCCCGATCGGCCCAGCTCACTCACTCGCGGATGCCACGTCCCAATAATATATTACAAAAAAATCTGGCCTAAGTAGATCACCCCATCCTCTCCCTCTATTTTTTTAAGATAAGTAATGTTTGCTAATAGTTAAGTTGGGTTATAGTTAGGTTAGGTTAGTATGTATATGAGTGGACAGGGCTGAGCGGGTCTAGGAGGTGGCTGTTGCGGGAGGTAGGGGGTGGGGATTGGCTGAAATGTGAGTGCAGAACGGAAATATGCCTCCCAGAATGTGTTTGGAGCTCTTAGTGACCGATCTTTGGGTAATGCTGGGACCTCACATACCACACATACCCATCCCTTTCCTCAAGGGTGACAGTAACCGCCCACATTAGTCAGTAAAAAATTCCCGGGAGCAAGCAGAGACTTGAATCGGCGAACACAGAATGGTGTGCCAAGCTCTTATCCATTGGACCATCGGGTAGTGTAAAGGGCAGATCG
>JACEEZ010005389.1:160000-162500 GCA_016584305.1 Chionoecetes opilio | reverse complement strand
GAGAGAGAGAGAGAGAGGAGAGAGAGAGAAGAGAGAGAGAGAGAGCGAGGAGAGAGCGAGGAGAGGAGAGAGTAGATGAGAGATAGAGGAGAGAGAGAGAGCAGAGAGAGAGAGAGAGAGAGAGAGAGAGGAGAGACAGAGAGAGAGGAGAGGAGATGGAAGAGAGAGGAGAGAGAGAGAGAGAGGCGAGAGGAGAGAGAGAGAGAGAGAGAGAGAGAGAGAGAGAGAGATGAGAGAACGACCACCCGATGAGAGATAGAGAGAGGAGAGAGAGAGGAGGAGAGAGAGGAGAGGAGAGAGGAGAGAGGAGGAGAGAGAGAGAGAGAGAGAGCGAAGGAGAAAGGGGCAAGGGAGTTGATGAGGTTTAGCATAGAGTGAAGTAAGGCAGACACACACTATGGAAAATAAAAGTAAGGAGGCTAAGCACGAACCTATTTTTAATTAGAATGTAAATATGAGTGAGACGTAACGTGCAGTGGACATAATAATAAAGTGGAAAGGTACAGCTTGGTGAAGTGGGAAAAGGGCAGATGGTCTTGTGGATTGGTTGCATATAGATAGCAGATTCATCCTGCTTCGTAAAACTTGTCCAATTTTCGTTTATGAATTATAGTTGTATTACAGAGACCCACTAATATCATTACAGCCAGCCATCGTCAAGAACATTAGCAGTCGTACAACAGAACAAGAGTTACAAGAAAACGTATAAGAAAAGAACAAGTAATAGTAATGGTTAAGAATTTGCCTTTTATATACTAACAAACTATTTGGATCAGCTTCTTCGGAGCTAGAATTGTGTGGTGGAAGAAGAACTACTGATCTAATCATTGAATTAAGACTATTGGATGAGGGAGGAGGAACAGTGTGAATAGTCTGTCTGTATGATATGGCTATCCTTATCCTCACTTCACTAACCTCATCCATACCTATTTTCCTAAATGTATATGATGAAAATATATAAAGAAGATTATATATCTCCATAAATCAAATAATTATAGACATCCTTGATCTGTGAATCTGTATCGTGTTTGCCGGCGGGGCTTAACCTCACCATACCCATTCAAATCATATTCAATTTATATCAATATTTTCCGGTATTTTCATCATCTTTCGGCCGTGCCACAATGGCCACGACAATTGCACGTCAAAACCACAAACAAATTCAATCCTCTGTAATTAATATCTTCAAATATATATCCCAGCCACATCCGCTTAAAATGAGCAGTAAAAATAGTTGACCATTCTCCATTCTGCAGCTCCATAATGCATTTTAATACACGTAATAGAAATTCTGATCACGTACCGTCAGAGAGCTGCTCTATTTATTTACTTTCCTACTGAATTTTTCACCTTTTTCGTTATTCTGAGTTTTCTCACCGCCAACCACAGGGTCTCGCGCCGTCTTGGCAACACCTAAACTCCATTACGGACTCCCAGCGGGTCTCGCCTCCTTCACACACTTACCGCGGGCGAGGAAAAAACCTGATGGAAAGGTACTGCTATTGTTTAGTAAGGATACGGAGGCAAGGAGTTAGCCATCAAAGCGATCCAGCCTCTAAGCTTAAGGAGTACCCGCTATAAAGTTGTACCTTACACATACAGAAAGAATATTACCTTGGTGAAAATTCTTCGACCTCGAGTATACGATAAACTGGAAATACTTACTTTTTTCTCTCCCGCAAACTTTCATGGACGGAGCAAATACTTACACACACTTACTGGTTGATAAAAGAAACATAAAAAATAAAACGATGAATAAACAAATAAGCAATAACAGTGAAAAAGAAAAAAAAAATCTACTTAAATGTTACGTTTGCAACTAACTCGATGTTATGAATGGTAATGTAATTCTTTAATAATGAAGGAGTTTAAATATAGGTGAGGCAACAGAATGGTCACGTGGAACAGTAAGTACACCTGTGAGTTTATTACCTATTACATAACTTATGATGGTATTAATAGTATATATCCTTAACGTGCATATTGTTCCGCTTCGATAATTTCTTATTAATTGTGATGCGGTTCAGACTAGAGTACAAAAGAGAAACAAGAAAGGGAAGATGAGAGAGAGAGAGGAGAGAGAGATGAGATAGAGAGAGAGAGAGGAGAGAGGAGTGAGAGAGGAGAGAGAGAGAGAGAGCGGAGAGAGAGAGGAGAGAGAGAGACGAGAGAGAGAGAGATGAGATGAGAGAGAGAGGAGAGAGAGAGAGGGATGAGGAGAGGAGAGAGAGAGAGAAAGAGAGACAAAACAAAACAGACATATAAGCCACAGGTTAAACAGCCAACAAAACAGGTAAATATAAGCCACAGGTAAAGCAGGACAACACACAAAGAGACTATAAGACTGGGTACAACAGGGACATACAAACAGACATATTAGCACACGGGGGAAAAACAGACAACAAACAGACATAAATGGCCGACGGGTAAAAACAGACATTACAAAACAGACATATAAGCCACGGGTAAACAGACATAAAACAACAGACATATAAGCCAC
>JACEEZ010005389.1:150000-152500 GCA_016584305.1 Chionoecetes opilio | reverse complement strand
CGGCGAGTCGAGAGCTTCAGATGCGAATAGTCGGGCGATGACACCAGTGCACCTGCCTCCCTGCCCAGGTAAATGTTGCCACATACTGCGTTGCCAACAGTTGCTCCTTGTTATTGTGTATTCGCTTTCGTTTTGGGGTTGCTATTGTTTTCTTGGACTACTGCTGCATTACTATTGACCTACAGGAACATCTCTTCAGCAGATCGATATTGACCGCAAGAAGAAAAAAGGATACAAAGCTGTAATTGTATTTTTTCTCTCCTTGCTGTTACGTCCTTCAGTCTGAAATTCCTCCAGCCCTCACGACTTTCCTCCTTATTCTCACCACTCACCGTGCACTGAGACCCGCCTCAGTCCCACCCGCCCAACACCTTGCACTTTTTACCCTCCCATCCACGTTATCTCTGGTAGAAAAATATGTATTTACTATTTTCGAGCACAAAAACTCATACCATCAACACTAACAACATAGAAGCCTTGACAGAAATCAAACATATGCTTTACTGATGACTACAAACTTTTGTCTTCGGGCATAAAATTCAGGAAGCGAGATGCAAAAATGGAGCACAACGTAGTATATGCTACGAATATGTTTCCCTCCGCATATCCAAGCGGCGACAGCGACAACCCTCCTATGCATCACCCAGTTTTTCTTATTGAGTTTTGACAATCTCTAAACGCAACCTTACTCAGTAAAGGAAACAAATTTCCTGCGGGATCTCCGTTAAATGTCTCCTTCAGATAAACTATTATTACCTCTGACATTTAAAGGAATAATACTAATAAAAGGTAGGTGCGAGATCAAGCGTAACGGCACAGGAATAGACCAGTAGAAAATGTATAATAATAGACCGACTGCAACGATACATAGTGTATAAAGCTTAATAATTTCAAGGATTTTAATCATTCACATAACAGATAAGCAAAAGATGAGTTTTTTCTCTCTTTCTATGACAAGATCCACCTTAATTCCACCTTGATTATCTATTATTTCTTCTTAGCGTTAAAGTGTGACGCGCCTAATTTCCATGAACCCATTTGTGTGTGACGCGCCTTCCCAAGGGACTGTCGGCAAGGAGCTGCAACTCGCCTGTTGCAGTAACTAACCCCAAGCTTGCGCGCCGCGTCCTCTCCGCGACGGGCGGCACGATGCGGTCAAGGGTCGAGGGCAGCTTATGAAGACCTGGCGACTTTGACCCTCGGCTCTGTGAATGTCCATGCACACTCCAACGCCCGATTTGGGAGTCTCGCTCTCTGAGCTTGTGATTCATGTGTTGGGCGCGCACACCCTCCGCCCACCGCCCACATGCAGAACACCCGGCTTAAACTACCCACGCAGACTGCCTCGGTGGAATTATAAATCATCCTTTACTGCTTTGAAAACATGAACATTTTATATGGTCGAGAAATGTAGCTTTTTGTAACTTTGTAGCGTTCAGTTACGAAAGAACAAGTATACATACAATTAAAATATATCGCTAACTTGCAACATTTGTTTATTCTTTGTCAACACAAAACAAGGCAAACAGCAGGCAAACATATTATGCCTGACTGACTCTAGGGCATCTCAACCAAGCTTTTAAGGCCCATTTTTGTTTCTGAATGTCTCCGTACAACTATATTTGTCTATTGTCAGCTAATAAAAACAAACAGTTATGATCCGAGCAAACGAAAAGCTGCGCTACAAACAAGAAAAGACGGACAGAGTTCCATATCACGAGTCGTCTCACATACAACCATATTACGTCTTCTGTATTATCCATGTTATTAGTATTCTCTCTCTCTCTCTCTCTCTCTCTCTCTCTCTCTCTCTCTCTCTCTCTCTCCTCTCTCTTCTCTCTCTCTCTCTCTCTCTCTCTCTCTCTCTCTCTCTCTCTCTCTCTCTCTCTCTCTCATCTCTCTCTCTCTCTCTCTCTTTCTCTCTCTCCTCTCCTCTCTCTCTCTCTCTCTCTCTCTCTCTCTCTCAAATAAAAAATAATAAAAAAGGAACACAAATCAAGGCAGTTTCTTAAATCTTCCTTTCAACAGAGAGGGAAACAACACAAAGGTCAAGCGGCCCAACACAGGACACCACTGTATGTGATGGGCCGAGCCACGATCTTGGGGCCTTGGTGGTATTATCTTCCTAAAGAGCGCGAGTAAGATGACGGTCATGCACACACACAGCCTTCACGTCAGTCGCCGTCCATGTGGCAGTTGACTTGGCAGATTTTTATTCTCAACCAGACTCTTTAATGATGCTATTGTATGGGATGTTTGAGAAAATGTTCCTATTGGAGGCTGCACATTCCTACCAAGTGACTGCACCAACTTCTTCGTTTTTCAGCAATAACAACAGAATCTTTCTTTAATATGTGATATTTACGCTATTATAGTTCTATGTATTTCAAGCAAATGGTTGAAGTGATATGGTACATAATATATTTTAATAACAATATGGTGACAAGTATTCATTTGGAACGCTTCCAGTGCTTGTCTGTGCACAATTGCACATGTGTCA
>JACEEZ010005389.1:140000-145000 GCA_016584305.1 Chionoecetes opilio | reverse complement strand
TTGCAAACCTTCCATTGAGCTATGTAGACGGACATTGTTTTTCTCTTAAATCATCAATAGTGGGTCCCCGGGGTTGTCCTATCACTCACTCTCTTTCTATTATTCATTAAGATCTTTTAAGTCAACCAAACCCCATCCACTCCTACGCTGAGTTTCCCCGCATTTTCAACGTCTTTTTTTAGACGTCCAATCAAAGGAAAAGTGATTTACGGAAAAATGCCACCCAGGCCCAACTTTGATTTTCTATAATTTCGATTGGGCCAAGAAAAAACCCTTTTTTTGTTCAAGCCTCAAAAACCCCAAATTTTTTCACTATCTACCCGACAAAACCTACAAGATAACTATCCCCTCTTCTTCAATGACACTCAACTGTCTCCTTCTTCTACAATGAACATTCTAGGACTATCCTTTACTAAAAATCTAAAATGGAAATCTCACATCTCATCTTTTGCTAAAAACAGCTTCTAAGAGGTTAGGTGTCCTGTGGCGTCTGCGTCCTTTTTTCTCCCTCCCAATTGTTGCTCTCTACAGGAGCCTATCCCCCCATGTATGGAGTCTGTCTCACATGTTTGGGGAGGATCCACTCATACAGCTCCCCGTAAACAGGGTTGAGTCAAAAGCTTTTCGTCTCATCAATCCTCTCCTCTGACTGACTGTCTTCAACCCTTTAAATCACCGCCGCAATGTTGCTTCTCTTGCTCTTTCTACCGTTATTTTCATGCTCACTGCTCTTCTGAACTTGCAAAACTGCATGTTCTCCCCCTCCACGGCCTCGCTGAACAAGACTTTCTACTCATTCTCATCCTATTCTGTCCATCTTCCTAATGCAAGAGTAATCAGTATCTTACTCTTTCATCCCTTTCACTGGGAAAAACCTCTGGAACTCTCTTCCTGTTGATTTTTTTCCACTTTACTATGACTTAAATTTTTTCAAAAGAAGAGAAAACAAGCCCACCTCCCGAAACTAAATTGGTCCCCCCTCTCTTTTATTTTATTCTTTAAACGTCTTCTTTAGGGGGACTGGCAACTAAATGGGCTTTGTGTTTCCCATTTTGTTGTGCCCTGGCCAGTTCTTTCTGATGTAAAAAAAAAAAAAAAAACTCAGTTCTCGGTGTGACGGTATACAAGATCCCGCCAGTGATGATTGGTCCAGCGCTGCGCCAAATTTGGTGTTTTTAAATCTAACCTAACCTTACCTACCTTCATCAATTCATGGGGACATACGCCTGGGGGCGGCGTTCGCCTCGCCCACACTACGACGCCACTCCTAGGGGGGTCACCACGCGCGAGTTCCCATGCAGGCTCTTCCCTATCACCAAGAAGCTCTCGACAAAGAAACATCAACTTGCCCCAGCCACGAGCCTTGTGGGCGCCCCCTTGCGCCTCCCACACGCCGGATGTCTCTTACAGATACAAACCCGATGGGGAAGGACGCTTTCAGGGGTTTAGCGTGCCAACATGCACCATATAGCCGAAGTTGGCGCTGACGGGGACTTATGAGGTAATAGGCTCGATTCAGTCTACGGTGCCAAGTCGCTGAGTTGACACTAGTCATCCCAGCGATAAACCCCATGATTCTGCGAAGACAACTAGTACCAAAAGGCATTGATTCGTCTCGTTCAAGTCACTATGTAGTGTCAATGTCTACAACTCATAGAGTAAGACAGGGGGATACAAGCGACTTGAAATCCGGATCTGTTGTCTCCTGCAACAGGTCACCGACAACGCCAAAATACTCCCCCTGAGCGAGTCCATAACACCGGGAGCATGCCAATCCGTCGAAGACTTCTTGACGTGCACCCGCCTCATATGGACTGGCGCTACCACGGTATGTAAAAACTTTCAAGATCTCAAATGGTCTCCGCAACAGCAATGAACAGGACTGTACTGCTTCATCTAGGTAAGTCTCCAAATATCCTGGACCTTGGTCTTGGCCAGGACGACCTCAAAGTCCCAAAGGCTTTGCTTCGTGCCATCGCCTCGAGAGCCATCACCATTGACCTCCAGCGACTCAGCAAGGATTACGCATCATCAGGCAAAAACAGATCAGTGATCTTGGGTGTTGCCGACGATGCCCACAATCCACTTTGATCTAAAATTGCCAATACCCAGTCCATACAAGCGTTGAAAAAGTGATGGGGCAAGGACGCCCCCTGCCTCCACTCCGTATCACAGGAAAAAGAGCTGGATACACCTCGCCCCACACTTCACAGCACTCTCAGTCCCAGGAATACAGAACAGTTATCAACCAATAGTCCTTGCAGGAATCCCTCGAAGTCGACAGAAGATCCCCAGAGTGACTCACGTGCACGAGTCAAAGCCTTATTGAGATCAAAGTAGGCTGCAAGCATCCCCTGTCGAAACTCACGTCTGCGTTCCACCAGGACACGAAGCGCTATGGAGACGGCCGTTGTTGAACTTACCAGGCTGTGAACCCAGACTGCTGAGGTCTATGATGCTTCACCAGTATGACTGCGATTCATGTCAAGCAATAGATGGGCAAGCACCTTGCCTGGCCGCGGAAGCAGTGTAATACCGCGGTAATTGTTGCAGTCCTAAACGGTCCCCTTTCCCTTTCCCAGATAGGGAGACCAGCCCCCTTTTTAGTTCAGTGAGGAATGGTACCTGATGTTCACCGGCAGTCAGGACAGAATGCAACCGCGGGATCATGGCCTCCACCCCCAGCTTTGAGGAGCTCCGCACTGGATATTATAAACACCACCTGCCTTTCCACCCTTCAACTTTGCTACAGCCTCTCTGACTTCGTCAAGAGAGGGTGCGGTTTCGTCAATGGGGGGACGGCATCCACTGCCTGTAACCCGTGGTGTGAAGCTGCTCAGTTGGAGGGCCACCGTAAACAACTGCCCAAAGTATTTCACCCACGAGCCATCTGCCCATCCATGTCCGACACGAGGCGCCCACCCTGCTGTTCGAATAGCACTCGCCCGAGAAGGAGATTTGGGAACGGAGCTTCTTCGGGGCTCGGTAGGCGGGTCGGAGGTCATTAGCGTTCAAATGACCCCTCGACATCCTCAGCGAGACTCCTGACATACCTCTCCTTGTCTCTCCCAGGAGGGTTCTAGTCCGGCGTGACAGAGCCCTGTGCTGGTCCCGGTTCCCAGCCAGCCTGGCAGCGCGACTCTCCTCGATTTTCTCCAGCGTCTCCGTCGGGGACAAAACCACGCCTTGACCTCGGGCGCTCCCCAATACACTCCTTGGCAGCCTGTAGAGTTTCACGTTTGAAGGTATCCCACAGTTTCTACAGGATCCCCGAGAGCACCGAGCACATCAACCGTTTGAGACTGCCACCGCATACTCATGAGCACATGTCAAGTCCTTCAGTTTCAAAGATGAAACACAGTATGGTTTATCTCTTGAGATTCTTTTTGGACTTGACATGAAGCTTAAGTGTAGCAACAACAAGTCTGTGATCTGTCCAAAGAACCAGCACTCCCGGTAAACCCTGCAGTTCTGGAGGATCCTCCAACGAGTGCTAACGAGGATGTGGTCGATCTCCTTAGCTACCCCTCCGGCATTACTATACCATGTCCAGCGGTGCAGCTCTGGTCTTGATACCAAGAACCTTCAATTCCAAACCCTTCTGGACCTTGCAAAGTTCAGAAGCAGAGAACTGTTGGTGTTTCTGATACCGGAGCCATGGGGACCAACACACAACTCGTAGCCATCTCTCACAGTGCCAGTAGTAGCATTGAAGTCGCCCAAGACAATGAGTGTGACCTTACCTTACCTAACCTAATTTATCTAACTTAAAATAACCTAATATACCGCCCTAAAGCGTGATATTTGGTCCAAGTAACAGCCCGCGTCGTCTGTTTGTTTACATCCACCGAGTTCTGCGCATGCGTTGGACCAACCGGCACGGCAGATCTTCTATACCGCCACACCGGCATTTCCCCGCGCAACCCCGCAGACGAAAGCCAAATCGTGCCCCGTGACAGCAGACTCGTGGCTCCGTGCGCTACGAGGATTGCGGGCTAAACATGGGTGGTGTGGAGGTTATGTGAGACGTCAAGAGAGATGGGGAGGTAATAGTGGCACAAAGTTAGGTGACTTCTGGATTACAGGTAATTAGAATGAAAGTTTACCTCAGGGAGACTACTCGTGATCTCTCTCTCTCTCTCTCTCTCTCTCTCTCTCTCTCTCTCTCTCTCTCTCTCTCTCTCTCTCGTCTCTCTCTCTCTCTCTCTCTCATCTCTCTCTCTCTCTCTCTCTCTCTCTCTCTCTCTCTCTCATCTCCTCTCTCTCTCTCTCTCTCTCTCTCTCTCTCTCTCTCTCTCTCTCTCTCTCTCTCTCTCTCTCTCTCTCTCATGCAAGAGCAGCACGGCATGCCAGTCCATGTACCTTCAGCCTCAGAACGTCAATGATTTACTGGCACACCAATTTCGTCTTTCCGACTGGCAAATCAAGCTCCTTTTCCTGCCCTCTTCAAGGCGATTCACTCTATTTTGCCGTCAAAGGTATTGCCAAATGTGATTCTTTTCTTGCAATCTTCCACTCATACAGCTCTCCTAAACAGGGTTGAGTCAAAAGCTTTTCGTCTCATCAACTCCCCTCCTCTGACTGACTGTCTTCAATCTTTAAATCACCGCCTCGATGTTGCTTTTCTTGCTATCTCTTACCGTTATTTTCATGCTCACTGCTCTTCTGAACTTGCTAACTGCATGCCTCCCCCTCTCCCGCGGCCTCGCTGCACAAGACTTCTACTCATTCTCATCCCTATTCTGTCCATCTCCCTAATGCAAGAGTTAATCAGTATCTTTACTCTTTCATCCCTTTCACTGGTAAACTCAGGAACTCTCTTTCTGTTTCAAGTTTTCCTCCTCTCTACGACTTAAATCGTTTCAAGAGAGGAGCAAGAAGACACCTCCCGAACTAAATTGGCCCACCCCTACGTTTTATATTCTCTTACTGTCTCCTTTATAGGGACTGGCAACTAGGCGGGCTTTTTGTTACTTTTTTGTTTTGTCCTTGGCCAGTCC
>JACEEZ010005389.1:130000-135000 GCA_016584305.1 Chionoecetes opilio | reverse complement strand
GTGTGTGTGTGTGCGTGCGTGTGCGTGTGTGTGTGTGTGTGTGTGTGTGTTTGTGGTGTGTGTGTGTGTGTGTGTGTGTGTGGTGTGTGTGTGTGTGTGTGTGTGTGTGTGTGTGTGTGTGTGTGTGTGTGTGTGTGTGTGTGTGTGTGTGTGTGTGTGTGTGTGTGCAGCCTCGTTAGAGTGAAAATACAAGTTTTACTCAACTCACTCAAGCGGAGTAACAAAAACACGCCACAAAATAAAGCAAACCAACTACAAATAGTCGCATAAAAAGGCAAGATTTCCAACCCAGTCAGGGAATGGACCGGTCACGTCACACTCGGCAGCAGTAGCAGTAGCAGCAGCAGCACGCCGGTCAGCATATTCCCGTTTTCTGGAACAGTGTGTGGCGTATACTCCTGACCACGTCAGGTTAGGTTACGCTAGGTTACGGTTAGGGTAGGTTAAATTTCCTGGGTTAATATGGGTAACTCTGTCTGAAAATCACAATGAGGGTATTTGCGAGAAATTTCTATGGGTAGTTTCGGAGCTACAGCCAAGCATCTTCACTCGGAAACCACATATTCTCATAGAGTTGGGGAATATGCAGCAGGCCAGAGCACCCAGCGTAACAACAGTACATTGCACGTCCGCATGGTGGCTGCATTCTTATCTCGAGACGCTGACGCCCGCCTTCCTGTACCCCGCACCTCCGTGTTGCATAGTCAACTTCAAAAACTTGTAGAGGTGGTCGCGTGGTTCACCGAAAAGGCAGCCATGTCCCAAGGAGAGTCACAACTTTCAGCAAGACATCAATCGCTCATAAATGTTCGACTGATCTACATAAAAGTATAGTGGACACTGTAGAAAGTGTTCTAAACTTACAACATGTATGAATATGAATAATCATCTTGACAGTTTTGACGATGGGCAAGTTTCCATATGAGAACATCAACGCAGTCGGGCATCCAGAAGGCTTCTAGAGTACTGAACCTCATTCTGATTTCAATTATTTATTAGGGGTAAGTCTTGTATTGAACGATATTCCTCCCTGAGTTCACCCACGTTGGATCTCCGTTGTTTTTCAAGTAGTAAGACATTCAATTTCCATATTCATTCCCACTTTAATATTCCAGGTCTCCTGCTGATGAAATATTCAGCGATCACCGCCGATCACCCGCCTAACCTCCATCGCCCATTCTATACAGACCACCATAATTCCCGCACATCACCGTGTATTCTTTTCATCAATGACAACATAATAGCCAACATATCGCACGCAGGTGAATGTCACAGTTCAAGATACTCCTTTCCCGCAGCCACACCGGGCAGCATATTTCCGTTTTCTGGAACAGTATGTCACGTTCCTCTTGAACACGTCAGGTTAGGTTACGTTAGGTTACGGTTAGGTGAAGGTAAGTTTCCTGGATATATAAGGATAACTTTGTGTGGGAATCACAATGAGGATATTTTCGAGAACATCCTATGGTTGGTTTCTGAACTACAACCAAGCGTCTTCACTCGGAAACCACATACTCCCATAGAGTTGGGGAATATGCTACCGTGTAATACTAGTGTCTGCTTCCAAACACACTTTCGCCGGATTCGTGCCGCGTATTTCGACAACGTGCAGGAAGCCACGACGAGCCACCTGCAGACGCCCACTCATTCCTAGGCTCCCCCACGCACTTGACCCCTACCGCGCCGGGTACAATACAGTCTTCGTCCGTGCATGGCAACGACGACAGACCCTTAAGGACCAAGCTTCTGACACCAACATATATGGTATACGAAATGCAAATACTGGCAAGCGTCCGTATGAGCCACGCAGCGCGACGACCATACGAGGAACACAAGGGCTCGACACACGTGGGCTTCACTTTTACATTCCTCTCAAACGCGACGGCATCCCGGTCGTCTAGAAGAGAGAGAGAGTGAATACATTCTCTTCACTGGCAAATTTTACTTCCTTTTCAGTGTCGGCGCGTGAGGCTGTTAATAACTTTACCTCACTGGATGTTTAATATCTGCTGTGACGCTTGTGACGTACACTCTACAGTACCTACATGAGGCAGGCATGAGATGAGGCGACAAGGCTACCGTCATGTATGTGGATTATATACTGACAATTACTGACAAAGAAATATCCAATACTATAGATACGAAATGACGGACCAGGAGTAAACAAAATCATTACGGAAGCAACACAAAGACAGATCAGTAGCCATCCTGATATGCACCTGACTAGTGATATAATACAGAGGATGTAAAGAAAAGGAGCAGAAGTAGCTTCTTTAAATAAGGCTTCGATGAAACAAAAGGAAGAAATGACAAGATCCCTAGAAGTATAATATAAGTTCTTAAAAGTGGAACCACGGTACTTTTCTGCCGTAAAATATAAGCACACTTACAGTCAATGAATAGATATGTTAACAGCAGTTTTAGTAATTTTCCATAGTGAATATATATCAACGAATGGTCCTGAAATGCTTTCCTCTATATTAGAAATGGTGTCTTTCGCGAATGAATAGTTTAAGCTATGACAACACTAAGAGGAGCTCAAGCAAGCCATATGAAAACTCCACGAAGGTGATGAATCTTGCAGTTTATTGATATTACGTATAAAGACATGCATAATAACATTGGGAAGAAGGTTCAAACGAGGGTTTAAATGTTGCAATTTTCCAATAATCTTGCTGAGGAATATACATAAATTAATTATTCGTGGTCGTCCTACACGGGGGGAGGGGGGACGAGAAGACCTTGTATCGAAGGAGGAAACCATATATATTCTAACCTTAAAAGTTACATTTTGATACATTACCACCACCATCACCATCTCTAACACGACGCAAGGAGAATTAGAGAGAACTGCCACTTCGAAATGCCAGGGGTCGCTGGCAGTTTTAACTCACACTTTGGTGAAAAGTTGGTCAACTTGAAAGAAAAATATGGGCTTATTCCACTGCACTTAAAACGCACAAGTATAATATTAAGAACGATTTTCTTCTATATATATATTGTATAGAAGCTTGATTCTGTAAAACATGTATATAACCAAATAACCAAGCAAGTTACAGTTAAGGAGGCGATGGAAATGTTACTCTATGATATTATATAGTCAATAACGAATGTTTAGAAGTTATTTATATCTAGGCAGTCATATTTTCCTGTTATAATTGTGTATCAATTAGATAGAAAGCCTAGAAGTGCAATGAGCCGACGCGTGAAGTCGCAATGTTTTTATTCAATCTCCCCGCCACAATCTCCCCCGCCACCACTCCCGGCCGCGGCATGTCGCCTCCACAATTATAACCTACATGGTCGCAGCAACAGAACGATTTCGGCATTCTTTATTCTTCTCTTTTCCAAGGCATTGCTTATTGTATTCTGACAAGCGTTTGCCAGACGCAGCAGTACTGTCTTAGAAAACAGTGTGAACATCGCCCCCAATAAAACATGCTACAATATACATGTAAAATATATATTAAGCTTTGATACTCGCGGCGAGTAATTTGCATTAAATTGCTATTATAAAACGTTCCATCGTAATGCATGTCATCCATACAATTAGTAGAACAACAGTAGAACTATATTTTTTGGTATTCAGATGCGGTGCATCAATATTTATCGCGAAATTGATTTATGAAAATATTAGTCGCGGAGCCAAAACACAAGTAGACCAACCTTTGAGTTAAAACTGCCAGCGACCACTGGCATTTCTCGAGTTGCAGTTCATTGGAATTATCTATCAATGCCCTTAATAATAACCTAAATGCATGTTAAAACAAGAACAATAATGCGAGTAATAAAATAAGATCTAGTGATAATGAAGACAACAAAAAACAAGAAGCAGCCACAACAATAATAACAGACAACAATTGTAATAAATAGATTATGAGTGTAACAATAATACTAATAATAATAATGGTAGTAATAATATTAATAATGATAAGGATAATATAAAAAT
The DNA here is from genome assembly GCA_016584305.1 of Chionoecetes opilio. Classification (NCBI taxonomy): domain Eukaryota; kingdom Metazoa; phylum Arthropoda; class Malacostraca; order Decapoda; family Majidae; genus Chionoecetes; species Chionoecetes opilio. The sequence continues at coordinate 131,051 of JACEEZ010005389.1, read as the reverse complement.
CACTAATGGTAATGATAACAATAATGATAATAATAATGTTATCGTAATATTAGTAAAAATGATAACTATATAGGTAATAATAATAATGTCATTAATAGTAGAAATTTAAACTAGGAAATAGACGTCCACACTACAGATGTGGAACGTGTCCAAACTCGCACAGGCTAAAGTCAACTTTTTAAATACCCTCACCTTAAAATATTTATATTACAGCCTGACCTAACCCAACCTAACCTTCACCATCCCCTTCTTTGATTTTCTTTACTTTTTACAAAGAAAAGAAAAGTGCTAAATTGTTCTTGAATTTTTTTTTTCTTAAAGTAAAAAAAAAAATAGTGTGGTGATGGCGGTGGTGATGGTGGTGGTGGTGGTGGTGTGGTGATGGTGGTGGTTGTGGTGATGGTGGTGGTTGTGATGAAGGTGGTGATGGTGGTGGTGATTGTGGTGGTGGTGGTGGTGATGGTGGTGGTGGTGGTGATGGTGGTGGTGGTGGTGGTGGTGGTGGTGGTGGTGGTGGTGGTGATGGTCGTGGTGGTGGTGTGCTGGTGGTGGTGGTGGTGGTGATGGTGGTGTGGTGGTGGTGGTGGTGATGGTGTGGTTGTGGTGGTGGTAGTGGTGGTGGTGGTAATGGTGGTAATGGTGGTGGTGGTAGGGGTGGTTTGGTGGTGTGGTGATGGTGGTGGTGGTGGTGGTGTGGTGGTGGTGGTGGGGTGTGGTGGTGGTGGTATAGGCGGTGGTGGTGGTGTGGTGGTGGTGGTTATGGTGGTGTGGTGTGTGGTGTGGTGTGGTGTGGTGGTGGTGGTGTGTGGTGGTGGGGGTGGTGGTGGTGGGTGGTGGTGTGGTTGTGGTGGTGGTGGTGTGGTGTGGTGTGGTGGTGGTGGTGGTGGTGGTTGGTGGTGGTTTGGGGGTGGTGGTGGTGGTGGTGGTGGTGGTTTGGGGGTGGTGGTGGTGGTGGTGGTGGTGGTGGTGGTGGTGGTGGTGGTAGTGGGTGGAGGTGGTGGTGGTGGTGGTGGTGTGGTGGGGGTTTGGTGGTGGTGGTGGTGGGGTGGGT
>JACEEZ010005389.1:110000-125000 GCA_016584305.1 Chionoecetes opilio | reverse complement strand
TCTAATGCCCTCCAGATTAATATGTTTGCCTCCGTCCCTGTGTTTGCCGTCGGAACCCTCCCTGGCCGTATCAGGGGCTGAGCAAGCAAGTCATCTGCATGTGAAAACATCTTGCACATTTCGCGGTGTTATAACACAAACTTAATGCCTCATAAAAACCTTAGTAATTAACATAAAAATAGCCTGGCCAAGTTTATGCCTCAGCTCTTACAATGTAATAAATTCAAGCCAAACATAATCACAGCCACGGCAATATCCCGGCCTAATTTGCTACTCTCAACCGGTTAGTTTACGTTCATAATGTATCAAACACCGCTGCATGAAGCTGAGTAATTCATTGCTCATCATTAAGCCCATGCATGGGTTACAAGCCTATAAGATGCGGCCTCGCTGGCTGACGTGCCTTCACTCCACCCCTCACTGCCACGGCGGCGCCTCGGCCCCAGGGACCAAGGCAGGGGCAATTGGCAGTGCTACTCAGTTAATTCATCCATTATTAGACAAAATAAAAATATATTAAAAGAAAATAAAGATGTTTGATCACGTAGAACAATGCATGTGTATTTTGATAACTTGAAATTAATGAATATGCAATTCAAAATACACATACACGCATACATAAACAAAAAAAATACACCTAACGTTCCTAATGAAGCACCCGCTCGAAATCGCCGTAATTCCTCCTTCCAGCTGGCACAGGGTTACCAGCTGCCGCGCCTCCACATCGGTGTTGGTAAGACAGTGCCAAGGCTTCAGGAAGAGATGACTGCAGGCGTCGCACGCACAGTGTATGTACTGTGCCTTATAGAGACACAAAAAAAGTGGCATCAATCGCAGAAAACGGCAGCGAAAACAAGGAAAAAGGAGTCCCCGAGTACACATGGTCTCAGGTGATGAGCACACACACACACACACACACACACACACACACACACACACACACACACACACACACACACACACACACACACACCGTAGTGTAGGGGAAGCACGCTCGGTTCACAACCGAGAAGTCCCGGGTTTCGTCCCCGGCGGAGCGAAACAGAAGGTTGTTTCCATTAAAATCCTAGCCCCGTCACCCAGCAGTGAATGGTACCAGGGTGTTAGCCGGGTTTGTGACCCCCTCCGGGGTGCTGGCTTCCCCAACACTAAGCACTAAGGATTGAATGATAAAAATGTTTGATATGGAGACGGGGCCCTACGAGCGTTCTCAGGCCCTGTAAACTCACAATAGGTAAGTACAAAACACACACACACACACACACACCACACACACACCACCTCCGTACTCCGGGTAGAGTAAGCCGCTCGGTTCACAACTGAAAGTCCGGTTTCGATCCCGGCGGAGCGGAGACAGATGGGATGTTTCCTTAAAACCGAGCCCTGTACATCCACAGTGAATGGGTACCGGGTGTTGCGGGGGTTGTGACCCGCTTTCCTTGTTTTCGGAAACATAAGCAATAGGTAAGTAAATATATAGATATGCTGAATGATACCAACCTATTAGCGGCCCCCCAAAACTAACCACTAGGCTACATTGTGAATGAACGGGAACGAGGCTGCCAGGCCTGACAAAATAGATTCCTAACAACACAAAAAACACAAACCAACAACCCCGAGGGGAAAGGAGCCCCGGTCACAATGAGTCGGTTCGACCCCACAACAATTTTCTAAAACCGACCCCACACCCAAATAATTACCTTAAAGCCGGATTTTCCCCCCCCAAAAAGGAAAGGTTTCCCAAAACAACAATGGGTAAATGATAAAATTAATGACCCATACGGGTAGTCACCCCTTGAAAATACAACCCTTTTAATACCAAAAAAACCAAAACCCAAAAAACCCCACCCCAAACCAACCATCCCCAAAACCACAAAAAAACCAACCACACAAAAGGGCACAAACAAAAAAAAAAACCAACAAAACCACACACAAAAACCAAACCAAACACACCAAAACAACATAACCAATGGGAACCACCAACAAAACACAAAAACCAAACCACACAGAAACAAACCCCCAAAAACAAAACCACAAAACACAAAATCAACAACCACACACAAACACAAAGACAAAAAAACACAACAAAAACAAACCCAAACCCACCCAACAAAGGAAACAAAAAACAAAACCAAATTAACCCAAAAAATATAGTTGGCAAGTAATAATAACCAAATAAAATTTAATATTCCCCTTTCTTTCCTCCAAAACGCCCTAAAAACACCCCTCCACGCAGGGTATATAAAGGGACACAAAAAAACCTTCCCTTTAAGATAAAATTTAAGGGCCCCTTCAAAAAATCAGAACCCAAAATTCCTGTTGCAACTAAAAAGGGTAGTTCCCTTTCACCAATTTCAAAAATCATTCTGTTACTCTCGTTTTACCCTCACACTTTTATTTTCTTTATCTTTTCTTCCCTCCTCCCCCTTAAACCAATTTTTTGTTTTTCTTTGGAAATTGATTCTCGCCTAAATTTTTTCAGAACACAAGCTTTTTTAAATTTTTACTTTTCCATAAATGCTTTTTCTACTATACTTTTTTTAAAGTTTACAAACAAAAAGGGAAAAATTCCCTTTTTTAAACTTAAAAGAAACCATCACACACTGAAAAATAATTTTAAATTTTATTTTGTCCGCCATATCGAAAAACTCTCTCGGGAACAGCATCTTTTTTTTTGGTCCTAAATTATGGAATACTTTACCAACTGACTTGAAAAAATCTGTGAATTCGGGTTGATTTCCTCGATTTAAAAAAAATAAAAAAATATTATTTTCACGCAAAAAAAATTTGTAGAAATAACCCCCCCATAAATAAAGAGATAGTGTCAAAATTCAGAATCTTTTTTTCTCTTGTATACTGTTTTAAATTAAGTAATTTTTGCTCCTCAGCTAAAAAGTATTTTTTTTTTTTAATAGAAATAATCTGTCAAAGGGGCCTGGGGTCGACAGATTCATTCCAAAAATTTATTTAAATTTTTTATTTTTATAGTTAAATTTCTATGGAATAAACTTACTTTCTTTCTTACACTTCTTACACACACTCCGTAGTGTAGGGGGAAGCACGCTCGGTTCACAACCAGAAGTCCCAGGGTTTTATCCCCGGGCGGGCGGAAACAGATGGGTTGTTTCTTTTAAAAACCCCCAGCCCCCGTCCAAAACCCGCAGTGAAAAGGGTACCGGGTGTTGCCCGGGGGTTGTGACCCGCCCCCTGGGGGGGGTGGTTTCGGCCAACACTAAGCAATAAGGATAAATGATAAGAATGTTGATATGGAACGGACCATCGATGTACTAGGGCCCTTTTAAAAAACAACAACTAGTGAATACACACAACACACACACACACACCACACCAACACCACACACCAAACACACACACACACACACACCACACACACACACACAACACACAACACACCACACACACACACACACACACCACACACACACCACACAACACACCACACACACACACACAACACACACACACACACCCAACACACACACACACACCACACACACACACACACACCACACACACACCACACAACACACACACACACACACACCACAACACAACACACACACACACACACACACACACACACACACACAACACACACACACACACACACACACACACACCACACCACAACACCACACAACACACCACACACACACAACAAACACCACACCCCACACACACACCCACACACACACAACAAAACCCCAACACACAACACATATAGGTTTGGCAGTAATAATGAAGCCAAATCGAAGTAATGAGGTATCCCTGTTGCGTGTGTCCTCACAAAGCACGAGACCCCTAAGCAAACAGCGCCCTGGCCCGGCACCAAGCAGGTCATGCATCGCGGAGAGCACACAAGCCATCACCATCCACCTCAGCCTGGCACGCCATCACCATATACACGCGCGCCATCACACACACAAATCACGGACACCAATTCACTGCTGACACACTAAGACGCGAAGTGTTTCCTGGCATCCATTTCTATCATCCACTTCTGTTATCTCTCGCCTTCACTGCACATCTCCTACCTTTTTCTTTATTATTTTCTTCCTCTTCCTCCTCCTTCAGAACCCAGATTCCTTTCCTCCGTGTTTTCTTTTTCCATACTCGTATCTTCTTCGTCCTTCACTTTGTCTGCCTCATTCACCCATACCTTTCCCTCCCTGTCCCTATCCCCTTCGGTCGTCTTTCTCTTCTCTCTTTCCCCTTGCCGCGGGAAGTGCTCTGGGGAATAGGACAAACACCTTGGCGTAAAAATATGAGAGTATAAATCTTTTGTGAAGATGAGGGATGGCATGAGCATTGTACATCATCACACCTCACACCCTCTCTCCCACTGCCTCCTTACACCTACCATCTCATCCCAACCCTCCTCCTATTCCTCCATTTCCTACTGCCACTACCATTCCATCTATTCATCTCGTCCTCGTCCTCCTCCTCCTCCTCCTCGTCCTCCTCCTCCTCGTCCTCCTCCTCCTCGTCCTCCTCCTCCTCGTCCTCCTCCTCCTCGTCCTCCTCCTCCTCGTCCTCCTCCTCCTCGTCCTCCTCCTCCTCGTCCTCCTCGTCCTCCTCCTCCTCGTCCTCCTCCTCGTCCTCCTCCTCGTCCTCCTCCTCGTCCTCCTCCTCGTCGTCCTCCTCCTCCTCCTCCTCCTCCTCCTCCTCCTGGTTGAGGATTCCATCCTGTTTGGGGATGACGGACTCCACCTCAGCCCCGTTCGCCATGCACGATTAGGACGTCTGCTAAATGATAAAGTTTCTTCTTACAGATCAAAAAACGACGAGCGGACGGCAGTAGCAGCACCACCTTAACCCCTTTCTTACCCCACAGCAACGCTGGGTCACGGCCCGTTTCCGCAAATGCTAATCAAAGTAACTTAATCAAGCGCCCTGGTACAGTGGACCCCAGACACCCTGCCGGTAAACGCTCACGCAAGGTTACCAAAACTATTAAAGAACTTAAATCACTATATACAAATGCCAGAAGCATTATTTTAAAGCGTAACGAGCTAATAGCATACGTTGTTGCCGAAACGCCAGATATCGTCAGTATCACTGAGAGTTGGTTCAACACATAAGATAAACATTTATTAGCTGAAATAGCCATTCCAGGCTATAAGACATTCCTAAATTGTCGTACGCATAAAGCAGGTGAAGGTGTCATTCTTTACATTAAAGAAAATTTGCAAGCAATCGAAATCGATAAAGTAAATAAAGATCACTATGACTCAGTCTACGCAAAGATTAAGCAAAACGGTAAATTGCTAACTATTGGGACAATATATCGTCCTCCCAAATCTAATGCGGAAGTCGATGGCCTCCTCTATGACGAGATAAAGTCAGTTATCAACAATAATACCGACACAATTATATGTGGAGATTTTAACCTACCTCGTATAAACTGGAATAATAATTTTGCTGATAGAGAAGGTATGCGATTGCTTGATATGGTAAACGAAGTATATTTAAATCAGGTGGTCCGTGAGCCTACAAGGGAAGGAAAATAGTATCCTAGATTTAGTTTTCACTACCGACACTGATCTGATTGATTACTGCGATATAGGTGAACATTTGGCAAACAGTGATCACAGGTTAATCAGATGCGGCATAAATTGCAATGTAGACATCACAGAAAATCGGTTATTAGTTCCCAATTATAATAAAGCAGATTTCACGAAGATCAGCAGGGTACTAAACGAAGTTGATTGGGTTGACCTACTAAACGGTAATAACGCCGAAAACATGTGTAATGTATTCACTAATAAACTCCAATCGGTGGTTGAAAAACATGTTTCCATGATAAGGAAACGTCTAAATAACATAAACAAACCCAGTTGGATGACTAATGAGATTCGACAAATCATTGACAGTAAGCGACGAGCGTATAAAGTTTACAAGCGATCAAATGCGGACTGCGATTCTAGAGAATACAATGACATAAAACGTCGTTGCAAAGGATTAATAAAGACTAAAATGCGCGAGTATGAAGAAAAAATTGCAAAGGAATCCAAATCAAACCCGAAAAGGTTCTTTCAATACGTTCGAAGTAAGAAAAACGTCAAAACAAGTATTGGGCTACTGAAAGATAAGAATAACATCTTGGTAAATGATAATAAGAGCATGGCATTCGTACTCAATGAATACTTTAATGCGGTATTTATTAAAGAACACGAAGCTCCATTACCAGAACCAGTAACCATGTATGCGGGACTCGAAAGGGATAGATTGGAAATAGGAGAGATAACATTAGACGAAATATCAAAGTATTTGCAGAAACTCGACCCAGCAAAATCCGTGGGGGTGGACGAAATTTCGCCGCGATTACTTCGCGAATGTCAGTCAACTTTCGCTCCCATTAAAGATTATTCTCAATAAATCGCAATTGGACAAAAATGTTCCTAGTATGTGGAAAGTAGCTAATGTGACACCGATATTCAAGAAAGGGAGTAAGAGCCTCGCAAGTAATTATCGCCCAATTAGTCTAATGTCTGTGATTGTTAAACTATTTGAGAAAATATTGCAGGATAAAATAGTGTCTTTTCTCGATGAAAATAACTCAATACTAAACTCCCAGCATGGATTTCGAAATAAAAGATCATGCTTAACAAACCTACTCGATTTTTTGTTAATGTCATTTATTCAAACTAGGACGCTAAAATTCCCTCGGATGTAATATACCTTGATTTTCAGAAAGCCTTCGATACAGTTCCCCATAAGCGACTGTTGACCAAGCTAAGGGCACATGGCTTAGGAGAGCAATTATGCTCATGGATTGGCGATTGGCTTTCAAATCGTAAACAACGGGTAGTAATAAATGGCGAGGCATCTGATTGGTTAGATGTTACTAGTGGGGTGCCTCAGGGCTCGGTCTTGGGTCCTACTCTTTTACTGATATATATCAACGATCTGGACTGCGGACTTGTATCTAAAATATCGAAATTTGCAGATGACACCAAATTAGGCGGTAAAGCATATACTAGAGAAAACTGCGAACTCATACAGAATGATCTCGACAAACTATCAGATTGGAGTGATAAATGGCTATTAAAATTCAATTCCGATAAATGTAAAGTAATGCATATAGGCAACGATAACCTCAAATATAACTATCAAATGCAAAATAAATCGTTAACTGAAGTACAGCAGGAAAAGGATTTAGGTGTCATCATCAGTAATGATCTGAAAACCAGTCCGCATTGCCTAGCTGCCAGTAAAAAGGCAAATATGATGTTGGGCTTTATTAAACGTAACTTTGAACATAAAACTCCGAAAGTAATGACACAATTATACACGTCCTTGGTTAGGCCGCACTTGGAATATGCCGTTCAATTCTGGTCGCCCTGTTTCGTAAAAGATCAAGCCAAATTGGAATCAGTGCAAAGAAGAGCAACCAAACAAATTCCATCTCTGCGAAATTCATCTTATGAAGAGAGACTGTGGAAACTTAATATGTTTTCCTTAAAGGATCGAAGAATCCGTGGGGACTTGATAGAAACCTTTAAGATCCTAAAAGGATTTGATGTCATTAATCAAGAGAACCTATTCGAGCTTTCAACTCAAGTGACAACAAGAAATAATGGTTTAAAACTAAACGGTCAACGTTGCAGCACCGATCTCCGTAAAAATTATTTCAATGTTAGAGTCGTTGATCGATGGAACAAGTTACCAGCAAATGTTGTCGGAGCCAGCACAATAACTACATTTAAAAACAGACTTGACGCGCACTGTAAAGTAAATGGGTATTGATAGTGCGAATTCATATCTAGTCCCCCGTATCGATTAGTTGTAGTGGTAGTGGTAGTTGTAATTAGTATTTTTCATATCCTATCATCCTGCACTATGAAAATTCCATGTTCCTATCATCCTGCACTATGAAAATTCCATGTTCCTATCCTCTTTAGGGACATGGTATCTTTTTCCAACTGTTTTCTTACAAGTAGTTGATAGTTAGTAGTATGTAGTGCAGCAGATACCCTCGTTATGGACCAATAGGTCTCCTGGTGTCTGTTATTCCTATGAAATCCTATGTAATCCTCCTTCTCTCAAGTCGACTCGCCATACTCTCAACCTCTCCCTCATCCTTCTTCCTTCCCCGACACCTCCTTTCCTTTCTTCCTTCCCTCATCCATAGGCGCTGCCCCCTTCAGCCTCTCGCCCTATGCCTGCCCTGCACCGTCATTTCTCTTTATGCTGATTCCCTTTCCTGATTGCCTGTTTCCATTTCTCTTATTTCTCAGTTTCCGCTGTTCAGTATTCAGTCTCGTTTTATTTCTTTTTCCCTGAATACATGAACCTTTTTTTTTTTTCTTTTAAAGGGGAAGAGGGTATGTGACTTGAATATTGATATGAAATGTGTTATATATCTGGTTGTAGAATACTAATAAAGCTTTTTTTTTGACTTGATTATCCTTTAAAGCTCCGCATACTGAGAGACCAGACATTATATCTCTCTAATATCTGTCATTAAACGTAACATTTTTTTTTCTAGTTTTGAATATAACGTTGATTCTCATATGTGGAGTAACTTCAGAGAGTCGCGCTAATTCCCTTCACCTTGAATGCCCTCCTGCCTCTATAGACACGAGGTCAAGGCCGCCGATCCCCCAGCCCTCCAGGGAGTAAGAGGAATTTCCTATCAACAAATGTTAAAGAGTTATTTCTTTCACAGCACAGTATATCGAGGCAGGTAGAGCAAAACGGGTCCGCCCTTCGGTGGAAACTGTCTGCATTTTTCTTATTGCTCAAGGAAGAGCGAGTGTAGGAGGACAAGGAGAGACAAGGAGGGTGAGGGGGAAAATGAATTATGCAGCCAAGGGGCGTGAAATGGGGAAAGGGACGTTCCCCTTAGGTATATTCCCTGCGAGGTCTTCTTCAGGGTTAAACGGCCGACCGGGGAGCCCTCTGACGGGGTGATAGGGGCGGAAAGACGAGGCGGGGCGCTTAGGGGAGGCTAGACAAGAGGAAGGGAGAGGAGGAGAGCAGCGGAGAGGAATGGGTGTGAGAGGCGAGGGTGAAGGGTGCGTGAGAGGATATGGCGGGGTGTGTGCGGGGAGGAGGGAGGTAGGGATGGAAGGAAGTGCTCAGAGGAGATGGAGATGTGAAAGAAGATGAAGGACGCTGCGTGAGAAGGGATTTGGTGGTAAGGCGTAAGAGGGAAGATGAAACAGAATACGTTGAAAGGGGGGACTATGTGAGGAAGGTGTGGGAAAGTAGAGGGATGGAGGAAGGGATGGATAGAAGGGGAGATGTAGGTGTATACGTGAAAGGGGAGACAGAAGGGAGGTGTGAGAGAAGCGAAAGAGGGGATGTCTGAGAGGGGAAACTGGTGGGCGAGGCGTGGGACAGGTGATAAAGGGGAGGGAGAGAGGAAAATGAGACAACGATGGCCTTCAGATGTAGGATTTAAAGGGAATCATAGGCCAATATTTATACCTTTATAATGCTGTGTTAAGAAAGGAAATATCACAAGCTTATAAAAAAGTAATGGGTGAGAGAGAGAGAGAGAGAGAGAGAGAGAGAGAGAGAGAGAGAGAGAGAGAGAGAGAGAGAGAGAGAGAGAGAGAGAGAGAGAGAGAGAGAGAGAGAGAGAGAGAGAGAGAGATGAGAGAGAGAGAGAGAGAGAGAGAGAGGAGAGAGAGAGAGAGAGAGAGAATGCAACATATACAGAAGAAAATATTTGACTGAGAGAAAAGATGATGGACTAAGCCTGAAAGAGGAGTTCAACCGCGCGGGGCAGGATGGGAAAAGCATGTTGGATACTGCCATGATAGCAACCACAGAATCCAATTGCCAACAGCTGACCTAAAAAAAAAAAAAGACACGCACACTGATCTCAAAGGAAAAAAAATCACTGTCCATTCACCTTTTTTCCCTGTCAATTCCAGGCGATTGGATTCTGCGGTCACTCTTATCATGGGATTCACAAAGGTTTTCTGACTCTTCTGGAAGGGTTCAAACACGGTACATAAGTCCAAAATGTATAGCAGGTTATAAATGGTACCTTATTTGCTCTTTTTCTTTTTACGTCGAAGCCTGTAGCGCCTGTTGGCTATGATGTTATTCCTTGAGGGCTCTGGTCGTTGACTCTGCACATTCTGGTCGTGATAATTGGCCCTCGCCCGTTGGTGGCGCAGGCTGGATTTTAATAGTGACACCTGTGATCTCTAGGTGAAGATCCGATTGTAAAATATAGATTGATATTAAGTAGATGTGGCTATAGGTTTATATCCTGTTAATGGAACGGATACCCCCTTCCCCCATCCTTTCCCATTCTACACGCACACAATGGCCAAACATAACACACACATGAACAAACATGTAGCAATAATACTCTTCTCTCATTCCCTGTTCCTGCGTCCACCTCAGGAAGGCCATTGTACCACATGTTGTATATAGGTGTTATTTAGGCGCCATACAACACAGCGAAGGGCAGGGATATGGCCTACAACGCGGTCCCCTTCCTCTCCTCTCTCCACCTCCTCCTTCACCCGGTGTGAATATTACGGAGCTAAGAGGAAAGATATGCCAGTGGTGTGGAAAGGGAAAGCAGGTGATGGTAGGGAAGCATGTGGGGAGGGGGGGAGAGAAGGGGGGGTAGAGAGAGAGAGAGGGGGGGGAGAGAGAGAGAGAGAGAGAGAGAGAGAGAGAGAGAGAGAGAGAGAGAGAGAGAGAGAGAGAGAGAGAGAGAGAGAGAGAGAGAGAGAGAGAAGGAGAGAGAGAGAGAGAGAGAGAGAGAGAGAGAGAGAGAGAGAGAGAGAGAGAGAGAGAGAGAGAGAGAGAGAGAGAGAGAGAGAGACAGACAGACAGACAGACAGACAGACAGACAGACAGACAGACAGACAGACAGACAGACAGACAGACAGACAGACAGACAGACAGACAGACAGACAGACAGACAGGCAGACAGACACACAGACACACACTGACACATATACAGACAGACAGACAGACAGACAGACAGACACAGACAGACAGACAGACAGACAGACACACACTGACACATATACAGACAAACAGACAGACAGACAGACAGACAGACAGACAGACAGACAGACAGACAGACAGACAGACAGACAGACAGACAGACAGACAGACAGACAGACAGACAGACAGACAGACAGACAGAGAGAGAGAGAGATAATAATAATTTAATAATTTATTGGCCGTCATGTTACAATTCAGTATAAGGAAATACATGGTGAGTTATATGTAGTATAGAGGAGAGAGAGAGAGAGAGAGAGAGAGAGAGAGAGAGAGAGAGAGAGAGAGAGAGAGAGAGAGAGAGAGAGAGAGAAGAGAGAGAGAGAGATGAAGAGAGAGAGAGAGAGAGAGGAGAGAAGAGAGAGAGAGAGAGAGAGAGAGAGAATAATGATATGCGAGGATGAAGACACAAAGAATGTAAGAAGAGGGTGGATAAAATCATCGGGACAGGAAACATCAGGAAGGCGACAGGACGACACGGAATGGATAAATTTTGAATTAAATCGAAGTATTATGGCATTTTGTTAATGTATTCGTCTCCCAATTGAAATGGTTAAGTAATCTGCCTAATGGGAATATCTTTTATTCATAATGCATAGAGGTAACATCCATAATGAACCAGTGTGTAGTACTGAGAAAATGACGTAATGGATGCAGATTGTAGACTTAGATAGACTGCAATGGAGTGCTGGTGATATGACACGCCTTACTTCATCCATCTCCCTTTGATTGACTTCAGTATTTCAGGTAAGATCAACACGTCATCTCCGCAAAGTTTCAGAGAATTCCTTGCTAACACGAACATACGTACGTACATATATCAATACATTTGCCAAGCTCCACTGATGGGATCACTGAAGACAGACAGACGGATATATATAGAGACAAATCTATAAAAAAAGCTTTGTGTTGTGATATAAAGTTGTAGTCTAAATCACGGTGTCTTCCCCCTACGCATAACAATTACTAAGAGGAGGGGGAAAAGGAAAAGCAGAAAAGCATGGAGTATTTATTATAATAGGGCACACCTTGTTAACGCTAGACTACAACTATAAAAGGTATATTAAGAGTGAAGAAAATATGCAAGCTCAAGTCTAATGATCAATGCTAGGAATTAAAATGTAAGGATGGCAAACAGATTAAAATTCTAAAGATAAAATATACTTCAGTGAAAACTTTAAAAGAAGGCAGCGTAAAAGCACCGATCACTGGTGAAATATAAGAAAAATACTGGCGTATACAGCAAAAGTATAATAACCCTTTTCCGCCATTAGTGCTGTCATGGGCACTACTCCAGGTCATGGCAACCCTTTAACAGCCTCCATTTCAACGTCAGGAGAACGTATCTCTCTGAAAATGGTATTCTCATAACTGACACACCCTCGCAGCACACTCAACCCTGCCACCCTGCCACCCAACATGCCCCGGCAGGGAGGCGGTGATGGCGCACTCGGTGTGATGGGAAGAAGTCGTGTAATCCCGCTTGTTATCGTGGTGTTGATTAGTTGCCGAGTGTAAGTTATCGGCGGCTTAGTCAGGACTACTTGATGAGCACAGCGTGAGGTGAGGAGCGGAGGAAGGCTGGGCAGGGCGTGATGACTTAAAGATGAGGCGGGTTATGCCAAGACGCCAGCCAGGCTACGGGCGATCATCATCTTGAAAAAACCCCGTGAGATATAGAATATATTTAGTTGATGCAAGTTAGTTTGTTGTTCCCTGATAACACAATTAACAATTAACATCAGGTATGGGGACATCAATCTCTAATGGAGGATAATGTTGAGGTCATCACTCCAGCAACCAGGACGAAAACGTTATCTCTGTTTAGAAATAAATATCTTGTTTACAAAGATTTATTATTACCCAAAATTTCCATAAGTAATGAATAAATCAAATATAGTTTTGACAACATTTTAGTCGCAGCACCAAGGCACTACAACGAGCAGCGGTGCCTCCTCATGGGACGCCCCTCTGAACAACAGGTTCCCCTCCTTGGCCAACAGGACGGTGCCATCAACTCGGGGGTAACTTGAGACGAGACGGTAGTATTAGGCCTCATGTCATGGCTTCCTGACGTCACTGCTGATTACTCGAGCAGACACGGAGGATGACTGTGGCCTTCAACAAGGTCGTCCCTCTCCTGCCCTGCACTGCACACCACTACTGCTGGTTGTGAACATATGGAAGTAATGAAACCAGCTTGATGAATTGCTTGTGTTCCTAACAATTCCCAGTTGTTATATGTATGATGACTTCGAAGTGTGAACCAACAGATATGCAATTTGTAGTTTAATTAAAGCCTGATGATGTAACAGACAAATGAATGAAGGCTTGTGGGTCACATTCACATATTCAATGATAGACGTGCAAAATGGCCTGAAAGAGGTAGTGGAGACTTTCCTCCATTGCTTGAAATTTCTGTGATGAGCAATGCCCTCCTACCCCCACCGCCACGGACATGATACTTGTTACTTGTGGTGCCCTGAGCCTCAAGTCCCGTGGGGGAAGGGGGAGGGAACACACACCATCCGAGCAACGCTAGACGGAGCCCTTCATAGGTCTGGCCCAAGTTTCATTCACCACATATCTATCAACATTTCAATAGTCATCTATCTATACATTAAAAAATTATTGCGAGGTTAATATAGGGTGATGTCAATTACAGTATGAAGAGTCAGTCAGGCGTTCCAGGGTTGTATAACTGGCCATCAGCAAAATGGACCTGTTCAGTTTTGATCGCGGTCCTGGCACGCGTCACGCCCAACACAGCCACGATGGGAGGAATTAGGGCATGACGGGGAAAAAAAGATAAAAACGGGCTGTGGTATGAAATATGCGATGTGTAATACAGGTCACAACTTCAATACCATGACGGCGAGGCCACCGTCTGTGCTCCTGCGGGCGTGTGATCGCGCCTTGCTTTTCTCAATTACAAAAACACGATCACGGTTCACCAGGAAGGAAAACAACATTCTTATATTATTATTACCAACACAACAAAAAACATCACCAGCAAATTCAATTACACACTCAGAAATAAGGGGTATATTAAGGGTAGAATCGTTACATCGCACCATCACTACCCTTTTTAAACCCTATGTCCAGGCTGGAGGGTAGATGCTGCCGCTTATACCCTTCATCTACCCTTTATCTACCCTTTTTAGACGAGAGGGATGAGAAAGGGTATATTTGGGGTTGGAAAAGGGTATATTTAGGGTTGCAAAAGGGTATATTTGAAAGGGTAGCAGTATTTCATCATTACAAACACCCTTTTTCTACCCTTTTCCTACCCTTCTTTTCTAAGAGTGTACTGCATGCTTAGGAGACCATGAAACATGCAATACTATAATCCATACAAATCGATAAAACAAGCCGTTGATGATGAGTTTACAGGAAATAGGGAAAAACTGGTTCACAAATAGGGTAGTAAATTATTGGAATGGACTCAGTCGTCAGGTAGTTAGTGCGGAGTCAATAGGGAGCTTTAAAAGGAGACTAGACAATTTCATGGATGGGGATGAAAGGTGGATGTAGGTAGTGTTAAGTAACATGAACTACCACGTGTAGGTCTCACTGCCTCTTGTAGCTTCCTTATTTTCTAAAGTTCTTATGTTCGTATGTTGATATAACGAGGTCTCAACGAAGCTCTCAGCGGCGACCCTGACTGGGCTGATCCTCCTCGTCCCGCATCCGCCTGTTCGTCTCCCCGCCCGTCCCCGCCCCTCCCCCGCCCGTCCCCGAACCCCCGCCCGCCCTCCGCCCGCCGCCCGCCCCGCCCCGCCCACGCCGCCGCATCCACACGCTTAATATAGATGGCATTCCACAGTACCACACAGAGTCCACACAACACCTGTTACTGCTGACGGCCATCTGGTGCGTACTACGGCGAAATGAATGATTAAAATGCCATGAAAACGTACCTTGATATGTGAATAATGAAATCCATCAAACTTTTAGTCAGTGAATATAACCGATAAATGTCGCGATATAAAATTC
>JACEEZ010005389.1:100000-105000 GCA_016584305.1 Chionoecetes opilio | reverse complement strand
GTTATAAGATATTATTAATAAGCATGGTGTTTTTAGTGGGTTGTGAGAGTGTTGTGAGTGGGGTATGAGGTGTTGTTAGAGAGTTATAAGATATTATTAATAAATATGAGGTGTTGTTAGTGGGTTGTGAGTGGGTTGTGAGGGTGTTGTGAGTGGGTTATTAGGTGTTGTTAAGGAGATATAAAATATTATTAATAATTATGAGGTGTTGTTAGTGAATTGTGAGTGGGTTATGAGTTGTTGTGAGGGGTTATGAGTGGGTTATATATTTTATGAGTGGTTATGATGTGTTGTGAGTGGGTTATGAGTAGTTATGATTTGTTGTGAGTGAGTTATGATGTGTTGTGAGTGGGTTATGAGTAGTTATGATATGTTGTGAGTGGGTTATGAGTAGTTACGATTTGTTGTGAGTGGGTTATGAGGTGTTGTGAGTGGGTTAGGAGGTGTTATGAGTTATAAATGAGTAGGTTATTTGGTGTTGTGACTTGTGAGTGGGTTGTGAGGTGAGTGAAATCCGAGACGCGTCATTAACTTTACCTCATATGGTTTTAATCACCTCACACACACACACACACACACACACGCACGCACACGCACACGCACACGCACACACACACACACGCACACACAGTGGAAAACAATAAATTCTTTGATGGGCAGAACAGGCAGTTACAATAAACGCTCTATAGAATTAAACCCACCTTGCTCGGATACATCCGTGAAATTTAATGAACATTTTCTAAGAAATAGTTCCATGATTAATGAAGACGAATTTGATTTTTTAAAATATCTTAAAATTTCACCAAGTTTTTCCATGTATTTGGCTCCTACCAATAAAACTCACGTTGAAAAAGTCCTCAACACGCTGAAATCAGAGACGTCTGGGTATGATGACATATTTCCCAAAATACTAAAGCACGCCTCATCTTTAATATCTGCTCCTCTGACCTATTTAATTAACCTTTCATTAAAAACTGGGACCTTTCCAGACCGTTTAAAAAAAAGCCAAAGTAATTCCATTGTTCAAGTCAGGTGACAGAAGTGACTTAAATAATTATCGCCCCATTTCCATCCTTCCCGCATTTAATAAGATTTTTGAAAAAATAATTTCCTCTCTCCTAATCAATTACCTTGAAAAAAAACAATCTTTTAACTGAATACCAGCATGGCTTCAGAGCACAGCATTCTACTGAGTCTGCAATACTACAGTTTGTCAGCAATGTGTACACATGTTTGGAAGAAAAACTATATGTTATTGGTGTATTCATGGATTTATCAAAAGCATTTGATACCCTTGACCACAACATTTTACTTCACAAATTAGAACGCTTAGGAATAAGAGGTGTACCATTGAAATTATTTCAGAGCTATCTCAGTGACAGAAAACAGAGTGTATTTTGTAATCAGATTTACTCTCCATTTGAATCCATATATAAAGGTGTACCTCAAGGTTCTGTTTTAGGTCCGATTCTGTTTCTTATATATTAATGACATTGTAAATGCTAGCACAAAATTTTCTTTTCTGATTTATGCTGATGACACAACACTTTTACTCAAGGACAAAAATCTAGATTCACTATATCATAGACCACTGAATACCTGGACTGCGCACTGAATATCGGCCCGTCGCACAAGAGGGCTGAAGTCGGAGGGCCGCTCGGATTCATATATATATATATATATATATATATACGGATCATATAGACTGGTTTATCAGTATATATGATATACTGTAATCTTCGTAAATGTTTGTTCTATAATATTATCAAATAAAAAACAGCAAAACACGCTAAAGAAATGCCATTACGAGACTGAAGAAATATGCATGAACTTAATATTCACTTCAACTCTTCGCCATTTAAAACTTTGCGAGTCAACTTTTATCATGAAGGGTATCAATAGAAGCGCAATTTTATTAGCTTTCCATTGCTATATTTCGTTATCTGATAAATGAAGTAGAACCATGCATAAATTAGCGTTAACTAGATAAATAAATCATCAATCGGGTAATTTTCCCGATTGATGAGGTTATTTATTTAGTCAACGCTAATTTATCAATCAATCATTGGGGGCATACGCCGGGGGGCGCGTCGCCTCGCCCACCCTACGACGCCACTCCCGGGGGTCACCACGCGCGAGTTCCCATGCAGGCTCTTTTCCCATACCAAGCAACTCTCGACAAGAAACATCAACTTGCCCCAGCCACAAGCTTTGTGGGCGCCCCCTTGGCCTCCTCCACGCCGGATTGTCTCTTACAGATACAACCCGATGGGAAGGATCGGTTTCAGGGTAGCGTGCCACATGCCCATATAGCCGAAGTTGGCGCTGACGGACTATGCAGGTAATAGGCCTAAATTCAGTCTCACGGTGCAATCGCTGATTTGACCGTTATCCTCCCCGCGATACCCCCATGATTCTGCGAAGACACTTATTACCAAAGGCATTGATTCGTCTCTTCAAGTCACTATTTAGTGTCCATGTCTCACAACCATAGAGTAAGACAGGGATCACAAGCGACTTGAAGTTCCGGATCTTTGTCCTCCTGCAAAGGTACCGACAACGCCAAATACTCCCACTGAGCGAGTCCATAACACCGTGGGCTATGCCAATCCGCCGTAAGGCTTCTTGACGTGACCCGCCGTCATTATGGACTGCGCTACCAAGGTATGTAAAACTTTCCAAGATCTCAATGTCCTCGCCACACGCATGAACAGACTGTACTGCTTCATCTAGTAAGTCTCCAAACACCTGGACCTTGGTCTTGAGCCAGGAGACCTCAAGTCCCAAAGGCTTTGCCTCCTCGTGCAGCGCCTCGAGAGCCATCACCAGGACCTCCAGCGACTCAGCAAAGATTACTGCATCATCGGCAAAAACAAGATCAGTGATCTTGGTGTTGCCGACGGATGCTCCACAATCACTTTGATCTACAACCTTGTCCAATACCCAGTTCATACAAGCGTTGAAAAGTGATGGGGCAAGGACGCACCCTTGCCTCACTCCTGTATTCACAGGAAAGAAGCTGGATACACCTGCTCCACGCTTCACAGCACTCTCAGTCCCAGAATACAGACCAGTTATCAAACCAATAGTCCTTGCAGGAATCCCTCGAAGTCGCAGAAGATCCCAGAGTGACTCACGATGCACTGAGTCAAACGCCTTCTTGAGATCAACATAGGCTGCAAGCATCCCCTGTCGAAACTCACGTCGGCGTTTCCACCAGGACACGAAGCGCTAGGATACGGTCCGTTGTTGACTTACCAGGCGTGAACTCAGACTGCTGAGGTCTCTGATGCTTCACCAGATGACTGCGAATTCGTGTCAGCAATAGATGGGCAAGCACCTTGCCTGGTACGCTGAGCAGTGTAATACCGCGGTAATTGTTGCAGTCCTGACGGTCCCCTTTCCCTTTCCAGATAGGGACGACCAGCCCCCTTTTCCAGTCAGGAGGAATGGTACCTGATTGCCACACGGCAGTCAGGACAGCATGCAACCCGCGGATCATGGCCTCACCCCCAGCTTTGAGGAGCTCCGCACTGATATTACAAACACCAGCTGCCTTTCCACCCTTCAACTTTGCTACAGCCTCTCTGACTTCGTCAAGAAATGGTGCGGTTTCGTCAATGGGAGGATCGGCATCCACTGCCTGTAACCCAGTGGTGTGAAGCTGCTCAGTTGGAGGGTCCACCGTGAACAACTGCCCAAAGTACTCAGCCCAACGAGCCATCTGCCCATCCATGTCCGACACGAGGCGCCCATCTGCTGTTCGAATAGCACTTGCCCGAGAAGGAGACTTGGAACGGAGCTTCTTCAGGGCTCGGTAGGCGGGTCGGAGGTCATTAGCGTTCAAATGACCCTCGACATCCTCAGCGAGACTCCTGACATACCTCTCCTTGTCTCTCCTCAGGAGGGTTCTAGTCCGGCGTGACAGAGCCCTGTGCTGGTCCCGGTTCCCAGCCAGCCTGGCAGCGCGACTCTCCTCGATTTTCTCCAGCGTCTCTGTAGAGACAAAACCACGCCTTGACCTCGGGCGCTCCCCAATACACTCCTTGGCAGCCCGTAGAGTTTCACGTTTTAAGGTATCCCACAGTTCTACAGGATCCCCGAGAGCACCAAGCACATCAAACCGATTTGAGACTGCCACCGCATACTCATGAGCACATGTCAGGTCCTTCAGTTTCTCAAGATGAAACACAGTATGGTTACCTCTTGAGATTCTTCTGGACTTGACATGAAGCTTAAGTGTAGCAACAACAAGTTTGTGATCTGTTCCAAAGAACTCAGCACTCCGGTAAACCCTGCAGTTCTGGAGGATCCTCCAACGAGTACTAACGAGGATGTGGTCGATCTCCTTAGCTACCCCTCCGGCATTACTATACCATGTCCAGCGGTGCAGCTCTGGTTACCATGTCCAGCGGTGCAGCTCTGGTCTCTGATACCAAGAACCTGCAATTCTCAACCTTCTGGACCTTGCAAAGTTCAGAAGCAGAGAACTGTTGGTGTTTCTGGTACCGGAGCCATGGGGACCAACACACAACTCGTAGCCATCTCTCACAGTGCCAGTAGTAGCCAATTTATACATGGTACTAATTCATTTATCAGAAAGCAAAATATATAAGTTAATAAACAACCTCATCAATCGGGAAAATTACCCGATTGATGATTTTATTTATTTATTTAACGCTAATTTTGCATGATTTTAATTAATTTATCAGATAACGAAATATAGCAATGGAAAGCTAATAAAATTGCGCTTCTATTGATACCCTTCATGATAAAAGTTGACTCGCAAAGTTTTAAATGGCGAAGAGTTAAGTGAATATTAAGTTCATGCATATTTCTTCATAGTCGCGTAATGGCATTTCTTTAGCGTATTTTACAGTTTTTTTATTTGATAATATTATAGAACAAACATTTACGAAGATTACAGTATATCATATATACTGATAAACCAGTCCATATGATAGTCCATAGACCACTATATCTCTTTGTCGGGCGCCCCG
>JACEEZ010005389.1:87500-95000 GCA_016584305.1 Chionoecetes opilio | reverse complement strand
AACACGAGTGATCTGGAGACCCTTCGGTGTATTATTAAAACCACGAAACATAACATGGTACATATTTACATGAAAGTCTAGAATGAAAAATGTTACTCTGCGGAACGAAAGACGAAGGAAATACGTGGATGTTATTATTCCTTGATAAGTAAGGTCATAGATAACAGTAGGCCTACTGTTATCTATGGTAAGGTATATGGAAGCTGCTAACCGTCGTCATCAACATAATGTGTTCAAGTCGCAGATGGAAAGAAAAATATGCCACAGTTAGTTCCATATTAAGCACTGAGTCTTAACACTATATGATAAGGGACAAAGAATACTGGTTAATTCATGGATAAATAAAGAGGGATACAATAAGAATTAGATTGACAAGTATTTATTAGATGACATATTTATTGAACGGATATGATGACACAAGAGCAGCAATGACACTGATAAAGAGTACGACAATAATGCAGCATGACGGAGAAGTGGTGACAGGAGTAGCAAGTTTGAAATATTCGGCTTTGTGACTCGTATTTTCTTGTGCTCAATGCTTTTCATCGATTTGAAGTCAGTGTCGCGGAGAGAATGACGCCTAAAGCTTTTCGCCATCATGCCAAGAGGTGAGACTGAGATCTGTCTTTCTCTTATTTCCCGAATCCACTGAATGAAAACCTATGTCGAAATGATTAAAAATGTTCTCAATAAAAGTATATACGTTCCTCTAATCCAGATTGTGTTTTTTTTTTCTTCACTGCAAAACTTAATTGGTCAGGCAAACAAACAGAAACACAACATTCGTGCTGCCTTCGAATTTCATTTTTCTCTCTGCCACCGACAGTTAGTTGGTTTATAGATAAAATTATATATTACAGTAGTATTTAGATAAACATAGATTACACATTTTTTTTGTACAAATAATCATCTTTACATTAGGACCCAGAAAATTGAATTACACTACTGTGAGTAGACAACTCAAGCACACATTTTCCCCTTCTTCTTTTCTTCTTAACCCCTTGAGACCCAGAACGTAATTTCCATTGTAATTTGGCAACCATAAGACGATTTTTAGTGAATATAAACATTACTTTATAGATATGACCTGTTTAGTATCCTTGTCGACGAACTAATTTGGTATATTCAGTTACTATTCCTAATTATATGGCTCGACAATATACGATTTTTTATAGCAAAGGAAAGATCTGGGCGTGGAGGGGTTAAAATTGACACATTTCCATCCCCATCACAGCCTACACACTGCCCAGGCCTACCGTGCCCCTTTGTCGTGCTCCAGTGCCCTACAGTGTCCCGTGCCGTGCCCAGGTCAGAGTGTGGGTGCCCGGGGCCTGACGTGACTCCCAGGTGTCAAGCACGTCACAATATTTACTCAGGATGACGTGCCCGTACCAGCTTCCATCTCTATCTTCCTTCCTGCTTCTCGTATTCTCACTTTCCTTACCTTCAGTTTCCTCCATATACCCTTTGTCACTGGTGCTTTTTTTCGTTATAATTTAGTTTATTCATATTTTTCCTGCATGTGTACGAATCCATTTTGCCGTAACTCAGTTTCTTTATAAATGCACGCAATTTTCCAGTCCTTTCTGTATTTATTGTTGTGAATGCCTTCAGAATATGTATTCCGTTAATGCAAAATTTTTCCTCGCTCTAAAATTTTCCATTATCTTTCCAAGTAGGTACCTTAAATAATGCAGCTTACGCTTTTTTGACATGAGTAAGGAGGCCTCAGGTTTACGATCTTCGCTTGGTGCTACATTCAATGCACGCCATGATTTCAACTCTCTCTCTCTCTCTCTCTCTCTCTCTCTCTCTCTCTCTCTCTCTCTCTCTCTCTCTCTCTCTCTCTCTCTCTCTCTCTCTCTCTCTCTCTCTCTCTCTCTCTCTCTCTCTCTCTCTCTCTCTCTCTCTCTCTCTCTCTCTCTCTCTCTGATCAACCCTGTATCCTCGATAACTGACTCTTACAGTTCTCCCTCGCCCAGCAATGCCTTTCCCTACCACTAATCTTCTATCAACAAGCATTTCCTGACTTCCAAACACTTTCTTGGTGCCCCGCGGCGGCTCTCTCTCACTCCCAGCCACCCTTCGCTGCCAACTAATGATCAACTCGAGCCATCCAAATGTGGTACTGGGCGGGTTTTCGGGCACTATTTACCAAACACACGGCGTGGAATAAACAGAGGCACTATTTCTGGAGCTTATTCATGAAGCACGACTCGCCCCACGGGTTGTCTGTCCTCGAGTCGCTGCCACAGATTAGAGTAGGGCGGCAAAAGTGCGGCCACATGTGCATAAACACAAGCAAATAAAAATAGGGAGGGAAATAAGAGTTATGGTGTAAAACTGCTTCTGGCACTGAGAGGAAGATGTGAGATTAGTGCTCGTCCTTGCCTCGGGATAAAAAAAACGGAATATTCATCTGACTCTTCTTTCCCCGTACCTTTCCCTCGTCGCCGCCACCCTCGCACCTCCATCACTCTCTCTCCCCTCGCGCCGGAGCCAAACACGCATTAGGGCGGCAGGGCGCGTCAGTCAGTAGGGCCGCCCACAAATACACAACCTGTCGCCTCATGAACCCGATATTCTTGTGCCTTAATATGACCTTTCAATGAATATTTGGCGGCACTGGCATCGACTGGCGGGCCGTCCTTCGTAAATGTTTGATGCAGTATTGATAGCTCCACTTAGCGGCTAATGAACCAAGCAGGCCGAAAGTTAGGTCGAGCCAACCAGTTTTTATTTATTTCATACGAGGCTAAATATCATTGGAACATTTTTTCAGGCTTCTTGCTCATATTTGTACGCGAAAAGGATAGGATATGACCTATTGCTTACCACTGTAGCCTGTATGCATAAGTGTGTCTCTCTCTCTCTCTCTCTCTCTCTCTCTCTCTCTCTCTCTCTCTCTCTCTCTCTCTCTCTCTCTCTCTCTCTCTCTCTCTCTCTCTCTCTCTCTCTCTCTCTCTCTCTCTCTCTCTCTCTCTCTCTCTCTCTCTCTCTCTCTCTCTCTCTCTCTCTCTCTCTCTCTCTCTCTCTCTCTCTCTCTCTCTCTCTCTCTCTCTCTCTCTCTCTCTCTCTGTGTGTGTGTGCGCGCGCGCGTGTTCCTATATGTGTGTGTGTCTGTGTCTGTGTCTGTGTCTGTGTGTGTGTGTGTGTGTGTGTGTGTGTAATTCACCCATGGTCTTGTCCACGCGAACCGGACTAGTGATCACCAGTTTCATCCTCCCGGAGCGATCTTGGAGCTCATTATGACCGATCTTTGGGTAATGTTGGGACCTCACACACCACACACCCCATCCCGTTACTCAAGGGGGACAGTAACCGCCCGATTTTTTCAGTGAAACATCCCCGTGAGCGAGCGAACAAAATTTGGGAATCAGGCCAACCACAGACCATCGGGCAGGGCACGCTGTGTGGTGGGTTGACATCGTGTGGTGTGGTGGTGTGGTGTGTGTGGTGTGTGTGTTGTGTGTGTGTGTTGTGTGTGTGTGTGTGTGTGTGTGTGTGTGTGTGTGTGTGGTGTGTGTGTGGTGTGTGTGGTGTGTGTGTGGTGTGTGTGTGTGTGTGTGTGTGTGTGTGTGTGTGTGTTGTGGTGTTTGTGTGTGTGTGTGTGTGTGTTTGTGTGTGTGTGTGGTGCGCGCGCGCGCGCGCTTGTCATTCACCCACGGTCCAGCACACGCGAGCTGGACCTGCGATCGCATGCTGTTACCCTCCCGGATAGAACTTAAGACCTCACAGTGACCGATTTTTGGGTAATGCTGGGACCTCAAACATCACACACACCCATTCTTTTGTTTGCTCAAGGGGGACAGTAATAACTAGCGCCGTCAGCTGAATCCACCCTGAGTTGTGCTTGAACCACTGACTTGCTGAATGGCAAGTGGTGATGCTTTCCAGCCTGATCACACTCACTCTGTGTGTGTGTGTGTGTGTGTGTGTGTGTGTGTGTGTGTGTGTGTGTGTGTGTGTGTGTGTGTGTGTGTGTGTGTGTGTGTGTGTGTGTGTGTGTG
This sequence comes from Chionoecetes opilio, assembly GCA_016584305.1. Lineage (NCBI taxonomy): Eukaryota > Metazoa > Arthropoda > Malacostraca > Decapoda > Majidae > Chionoecetes > Chionoecetes opilio. Next base: position 90,990 of record JACEEZ010005389.1, on the reverse strand, counting down.
TGTGTGTTCTGTGTCTTGTTCGTGTCTTTGTGTCTTTCTCTCTCTCTCTCTCTCTCTCTCTCTCTCTCTCTCTCTCTCTCTCTCTCTCCTCTCTCTCTCTCTCCTCTCTCTCTCTCTCTCTCTCTCTCTCTCTCGTTGCGCGCCGCCGTGTCTGGTGTTTGTGTTGTGTTCTCTGTGTCGTTCTTGTGTGGTGTGTGCTTCTTCTTCGTGTGTGTTGTGGTGTGTGTGTGCTCTGTTGTGTTGTGCTCTTTTTTCTGTTTTGTGGTGGTGTGGGGGGGTGCGTGTGTGTTCTGTGTTGTGTGTGTGTGTGTGTGTGTGTGTGTGTTGTGTGTGTGTGGTGTGTGTGTGTGGTGTGTGTGTGTTGTTGTGTGTGGTGTGTGTGTGTGGTGTGGTGTGTGTGTGTGTGTGTGTGTGTGTGTAGCAAGTTATTATCAGCAGTACACAAGTATTACTTATGCCAACACAGTCAGTGTCTAATGTGTTTTAGCCGCCATCTACCACAGTCCGCGCACCTCGTCTCAGGTTACGTGAGGATCCTCATCTTACTCACACAGCGGGCACGGCGGAGACGGGGCCAAGGATGCCATTTTGGAGTCGACGTTTTTATGTTTCTTGGAGCGCGAGTAATGTTTTGTTGACGTGAGCGGCGTCTTGATGTGAGCGTTGCGTTGTGTTAGAGCGTTAGTGTGCGAGGTGTTCGTCGTGCGTGTCTGTGTGTGAAGTATGGCGTGTTGGCAAAGTGTGTGGGTGAGTAATTCGAGGGTAAGTAATAAGTGTGTCTGTGAATGGTTGCGTGTACTGTGGAATAATGGAGTGTGTTTGGTGTTCCGTAAGGATTGGTTGTGTTGGTAAGGAGTATGATATGGGCGTGTTGCAGTGAACGTGTTGGTGATATTTTTTTTTATTTTTTTTCACATATGTGCCCATAGCGCCTGTAGGCAGTAGTGACCCAGGGGTGGGATGGTAGGCTCTGGAGGTTCATTTGAGGGCTGTGATGGTTGGCCTTGCCCGTGGTGGCGCAGGCAGGATTCTTATAGTGACGCCTGTGATTAGTGGCTCATGCCGCCCCCCTGTGTCCTCCGATGCACTCGCAATCGAAGGTAGAGTTGATGGGCAGGGCATGTGGGTGTTCTTAGGCCACTCGATGGTGCAGAAAGGTTTTGGATTTCTTCGGTGATCGAGCTCGGGTCACCGAGAACGCCAGTCGGAGACGCTAACCACTTCGCTACCGCCTCCCCTGAGTAGTGAGATGTGAGTGTGAGAAGTGAGATGGAGTATGCAGTGTGCTGGTGACTTCTGTGAGTGCGTTGGCAAGACAGGACCACCGTGACAGCTGATATCTCTGGGCTCTGAACTCACTTGCTACTGTGGTGAAACTTGAGAGGCGGCAGCAGGAGCAGGGAGTGAAATGTTACGCTGCTCTGTCCTATTGTGCCTCTCAGCCTTGTGCTTCTTTTGTTTTTCTCACTATGCCATTTATTTATGAAATCTTACCTTGCAGGGAGACAATATCATAAGAAAATATGGAAGCTACAAGAGGCCGCGAGACCTACACGTGTTAGTTCTTGTTACTTAACACTACCTACATCCACCTTTAATCCCCATCCATGAATTTATCCAGCCTCCTTATAAAGCTCCCTGTTGACTCCGCACTGTCATATAATGTGGGATGTAATGTAATACACATAAATTAATAAATAAAGAGATAGAACCAATGTAAATAAATTAAAGTAGAAATTTCAGTATCTTAGTTAAGTTGACGTCGTGTCTGAGTCCATTTGACAGGCAGTGATCTACATAGCCATGCGTCCATGCGTCCACAATTTGTATGCAACTATTTCATGTTTGTTGTCGACATGTCAATAGGTATTTGTCATATTTCTGAATATTTAACAGAGTCATGGACGGAACCCAACTGATATTTCACGCTGCATAATAATTCTAGTTCAAATATGTGTTATATATTTTCTATGCAATTTTTTTCCGGTTGGTTATAGTTCGCGGCCGTAACTCTTCGTTATGTATTGTACCAATGGTGGTCGTTCAAACGCACATTTGTCGCAAAATATACCGACCCCCTAACGCCGCATGGGTGGCGGTGAGCGCGCACCCGCAGCTTCCTTCCAGCATGTGCATTAATACTTTTGTGTGTGTGTGATGAGTTTTCTGGTTTGAAATCAAAATTTTTGCTTTGCTCAACAGTGGAATGAATTAGTAGAGATGTGTACATCTCTCTCTCTCTCTCTCTCTCTCTCTCTCTCTCTCTCTCTCTCTCTCTCTCTCTCTCTCTCTCTCTCTCTCTCTCTCTCTCTCTCTCTCTCTCTCTCTCTCTCTCTCTCTCTCTCTCTCTCTCTCTCTCTCTCTCTCTCTCTCTCTCTCTCTCTCTCTCTCTCTCTCTCTCTCTCTCCACCAGTATTTTTGCACCGTCGTTGCCTTTCACAAGCGTGTTTCTCTGCCAGCTACATCACTGCCATAAACATCGTTGATTCCCACGCTGCAGAGTCTCACGAGCTGGATCACCGGCTGGAGCTCAGGTTTGCTCCGTAACAATAGTACAGATTATCCTCCTTCAGCCCAGGAAAAAGAAAAGCGAGGAAAACAAAAAAAGAAATACGCTACCGAAGTGGGTCTTTGATGAGTGAAGGTTCAAAAGTTACCTTTGATGACTCGAGTTTGTACTTGAACGCACTGCAGCCGACACGGGAAGCAGATGTTTATGTGCAGTAGCAGCAACAGCAGCCATAAGCATATGAGGTACGAACAGGTGACACTGGCAGCTCGGTGAGGCCTTTCATTTCTTCTTTATATCATGCCATGGGACTTCAATTGTTTCCATTCCCACAGTAATTAATAGCATCAGTACTTATACTATCATCGCATTAATCATCATTATCGCTATTCACTCATTTGCATAGGTTTCCAGTGCCTCCACGCTAATTATGAAAACATGTCCACTAGATTTTCATAAGTACTCTTTGACCCGCGGGAATATTTGCCAGCATGATTCAGAGAGTTGGCCGGCTCACCTCTGCCGTACATACATATTTCTCCTCACAACTCACTATTTCGCGCTAAGCTTTGATGCTGAGCACACCTGATCCCACCCTTCCAACGCACAACTCCGGCATTCATCCCAAACTGAATCCTTTGCCTCCCTCCTGCAGCTCCAACTCGGCTGTGAGCACTTGCACGGCCCGTCTAGGATAATGCAATTAGTCTGGACTTCCCTTCTGTAATTTCCGTCCCGCCTGGATGATGGAGCGGGTCGCCACACACTGACTTATGCTGTTTGAGTTGCTATGAGGGTAGGCTGTGAGCGGTATGTGTAATTGTGTCGCTATCTGAGGATCCGGGGCGCGGTTGCCGAGGAGGCGACACGCGGTGCCAGCGAGACGGCCACACGGTGAAACGATAAAAAGTGATCCATTGGGGCTCTGCTTGGTGTTTGTGTACCCGAGTTACAAACGGAAGTAGAGATAAAAATTAATAA